>CM014278.1:99453832-99514566 GCA_004135705.1 Alloteropsis semialata | reverse complement strand
TGTATATATTAATATCAGTATTAATAGTTTAATGCATTAGTGACATATAACTAATACATATATGGACATATATGTATATTATTATACAGGTATAATACGTATCCATGTATAAAAGAAACCAAAAAAAGAAAAACAGAAAAAAAAGGCCCTTTTGTCCCGGGTGAGGGGCTCTGTCCTGCGTGCCGCGTGGAGCCCCTTTAGTCCCGGTTGGTGTTACCACCCGGGACTAAAGGGGCCTTTTAGTCCCGGGTAAATGCCCGGGACTAAAGGTCATTTCTCTACTAGTGATTGCACGGTAGTATAAACTAGGTAACTTTCGACCCTCTTCTTTTTTTTGTCAAGTCAGCAAAAATGATGATATCATATGAAATGCAATGCATACGAAACCCTTGATGGAACTTTCATTAATATTGGCCTTAGTTTTCATAACGTTTTAGCAACTACTCCAGGCTAGCTGTGCGCGAGAATACAGAAAGCGAACAAGGAAACGATATCAGCATCTACATGGGATTTCACGGTCCTTGGGATTGGAACCGCGAGCTATCGACGCTAGCCAGGTAGGTCTCGGTCACCAAGGGGCTGTTTGGATCCCTAGCACTAGCACTAGCACTAGCACTAAAGAGAATTTTGCATGCATGGAGTACTAAATAAAGTCTATTTGCAACAACCTCTTCACAAATGGGTGTAACTTTTCGAGGCGAATCTAATGACCCTAATTAATCTATGATTAGCTACAGTGATGCTAATTAATCTAATGACCCTAATTAATCTATGACCCTAATTAATCTATGATTAGCTACAGTGAATCTAATGACCCTAATTAATCTATGACCCTAATTAATCTATGATCTAGTGAAAATGAGATTTAGTTATTGCCATGTCTACAATGCTTACGGTAAAAGATGGTATTAAGGTGGACCCCACTTTCAACACTTTATGAAGAGGAGATAGAAGCAACAGCATGTGCAAAAAAAGAGGAGACAGAAAAATGTTTCTTTTTTTTGTTATGGTGCATCTTAAGCTTAAGTGCACCTTAAGCTATGGCTCACGCAATGTCTATGGTTCATTTTACATGCGCAATGATTGTCTTAAGGTTACCTTTTTTACATATTGTGGCTGCCCCACGTTAGTAGGAGACAGGGTTCATGCAGATGCGCCATGGAGGTGCGGTTCCTTTACAAGACAATGATGAGTACTACTACCTCTGTTTCAAATTGTAAGTCATTCTGGCTTTTCTAGATGTATTGCTTTTGCTATGTATCTAGAAAACCCAGAACGACTTATAATTTGAAACGGATGGAATACTACAATTCATGAAAAGGGGAAGCATATATTCTCTTGTACGATTTATTACACGACCGCCAGTAAGGGAGGCCCAGGCGGTGTTGTTTATCCATTCAGAACAATGGGACTATGCAGAAACCAGCGACAACACAAACACGACGAACAATGGCCGCTGACCGGGCCACCTCGATCTTGCCACGGTCGAGCTCAGAACGGCGCCTCCGCGGACGGCGGGCGCTGCAGCTCCTTGATCCTCTTCCATGAGTCGCGGGCGGAGATGGTGTACCACCACCTGCTGACGTTCTTTCGCGACTGGATGAGGCGCGCCGAGCGCGGGTCCCCGGCGAGGCGGTCGGCGTTGGGCAGGTGCGACAGGTCGGCGAGCGTGAACTTGCCGCCGGCCAGGTACTCATCCTCGCCGAGGCGCTGCTCGTAGATGTCCAGCAGCTTGCCCAGGTCCTTGCGGCTCTTCTCGAACAGCTGCAGCATCTCCTCCATCTTCTGCCGGTGCGACGGGTGCATCCCGGCCGCCGGGAGGCCGGCGCCGCCCCTGCCGTCGAGCGGCATGTCCGGTGGCAGGTAGGAGAGGCTGTAGACCATGTCGGCGCTGGGGATGTCGAAGCTGTGCGCCTCCGTCTGCAGCCACTGCTCGATGGACGCCCGCTCCAGCGCGCCCGGCCCGAACAGGTCCTTGTTCCCCTGCTGCTTGTACTTGTCCGCGATGTGGCGCAGGATCTTCCTCGACTCTGCATTCGTGTGCACGCACATTGTGCTCGTTAGAAACTACTAATCCATCCATGTGCAGATGCTCTCGCAGCAGTTCTTGCATCGCTTTCGAACGTACCGACGAGGGTGACGTTGCCGTCCTCGAAGGAGAGCGCCTCGCCGTGCGGCTGCAGCATTTCGCACTCGTACGTCAGAATTCAGAGACACACAGCTCTTGGCCCATGCGTTCGCGTATGTGATTGCAGAAGCGAATTACCTGGAGCTTGAGGTACTGGGGCATGCGCTTGGCCCCGCGGAAGGAGTCGACGCGGATGAGCTGGAACTCGATGTCCTTCTCGAACAGGCAGGTCATGACGCGCGCGACCTCTGCCGACGCCGGCGACCCGAACACCTTCACCGGCATCTTCTCTCCGGGGAGCGGTGGATCTGCCGCAGCCAAAGGTTTGCGAAAAGATCAACAAAGGACCTGCTGGTTGCTGCTGATGCTGTGTGTAGGTCTGGACGTTCTGGTGGCTATATATAAGCATCCGAAAGCGAGAGAGGGGATACCGGAATTCAGAATGCCTTAGAGCTGCTTGCTTCCCAACAGGTTCATACGCGCAGAAAGCGAAAGGGAGATAAAGAAGCAAAGCGCTGATTCAAAGAGGCGGCCTCAGGTTTGCAGCGATGCTGTCTGCGTATCATGGCGTCCACAAGCAATCGAGTAAAGGGTTTTGTGTATTACTCTATGGCAAAGAATGGAAGAAATGCACATCAAATTGAAGCTTTCGACAAAGGAAACAATTGACGGGAAGCACAGATCAAAGCAGGGCTGGCAGAGATCTAGCGTGCATGAAATTTTCATTGTTGACTGCCTGCCTGTGTGGAGATAACATAACTCCTTTTTTATGGCACGCCACTGCTACTGGTTAAACTTTTGACGGCACGTGTGGAACTACCTTAAGCAAGCATGCATGCACTGCCATCGAATCTAGAGTAGTAGAAATCTCATATGTCACGCTTATAGCTATCGATTAGCCTGATTCCTTCTGGAAGGTCAGGATATGTTCTTTCCCTTGCCTTGCTGCCAACTTTCCAGCATCAGAACCAGTTCGTCTTTGTATTGAGCGAGGTAAAGTATCAACTAAGCTCGATGTTTTTCATGCATCTTGCTTTTACCCTGTTCCTTGTCTAAAAGGGGGGAATTGAGTGTCCTGTACGGGCATAAGCATTAGGCATGTTCCGGCTCCATTGGCATTAGACATTTTCAATTTATGCTTTTTCTGTCACCGGAAAATCGGTATATAAATAACTCACTAGTGTTGCTAAAAAACAATGTACTAACTACTAAGGGGTAGCCAATTTATTCATTCATACTTTGGGTAGCACAGTTTCAAAACATCATATATTTTTAATATAAACTAGGATGGAGATAAAACTCATACGAATTTTTTTTCATACAGCAAGACGAGATCTGGAACTGTATAAAATCATCATTTTCCCGTTTGATGTCATTTCAAAATTACTAACACTTCATATCTATATTTATGGATCTGAATATCTTATCTATTATTTCAGCACCGAGCTTCAAACCAAAAAATGATGCACTACGAAATTACAGATTTCAATGAAAGCTACACTTTCTGTATAAACTTTGTCTCTATTCAGTCTCATACAAGAAGGTTATGTTTTTCTAAATGTGACAAGATAGAGATACTACTAGTAGGCTATTTATCCACTGTGCACAGCATATCTTCAAACAAAACTTAATTTTTCATTTTTTTTGGAAATGAGAACATTTTATTAATTTCAAGAAGTTACATCGAGTGGATACAACGACTTGAAACCGTTCCCGGCCTCTGCCCATGGGGCACACAGCCTACTAAAGTTTGAGTTTAACAGACACATTAATGACTTTCGATCCTGAGACTAGAACGCCACCCATGTGCCTGGGTAAAAAAAGTCCTTTGCCACCCGCTCCGACCACCGAGAGGCCGCAACAAGCACCTCCTGGGAAGTAGGCTGTTGTAGGGTAGCCCATGTACGAATCCAGTGCGTAGCACTGTAGATAACCTGCAAAAAATAAGTTTGTTTGTTTTCAAAAATAGCGTCATTCCTGTAGAGCCAGACAGACCAGCACATGGCTGCCGCTCCTACCATGATGAGTGGTTTATAATGTTTTGGAATGCCATTCAGCCAGCCCCCGAATATGTTGGATATACTTTGGCGGAGACCCCATGCCATGTATACCGTGGCCCAAGCCATCCGCGCAAAACGACAGTATAGGAACAGATGCTGAATCGTTTCATTTTCATGACAGAAGCAGCACTGTTGATTACCCTGCCAGTTCCTTTTCGCCAAGTTATCCTTTGTGAGAATGATGCCGCGCCTAATATACCAGAGGAATATCTTGATTTTTAGTGGTAGTTTCAACTTCCATAGTTTCTTGTTGACATTGGGAACGATCTGGCTTATTAATCCCCGGTAATGTGACTTTACTGAGAAGACACCTGCCGGGTCAAGATTCCATCTGAACTCATCCTCATCGTGGCTGAGTGTGATGGGAGCCAGTCGGGCTGCTAAGTTATTCCACATTGCTAGTTTATTTCCGATGAGATCCCTACGCCAAGATAGATTGGGTGATGGCGCTGAAAGCACTTGACCCACCGTATCCTGTTTCCTCCTTGCAATATTATATATATAGTTGCGGGTATTGTTGTCTCAGGGATGTGTTACCTAGCCAAATGTCTTCCCAAAATCTAACTTGTGACCCATTCTTTATAATGAAGGTTCCGAACCGGAGGAACTCACTTTTTGCTTTCATCAAGCTTGCCCAGAAATGAGAATCTCCGCTTTTCCATTGGACTTGAACCAGCGGTTTGGTCCCTAGGTATTTGTTGCGTAGAATCTGCTGCCAAGTACCGTCTGTTGTCAATAGTCGGTACAGCCACTTGCTGAGCAATGCGATGTTTTTAAGTTTGAGATTTTGTATCCCTAAACCTCCTTGTTCTTTAGGTTGGCACAGGATATCCCACTTTGCTAGCCGATATTTTCGTTTGTGATCATCGCTCTGCCAGAAGAAGCGAGATCGGAAGTAATCCAACTTCTTGCGAACCCCTTTTGGAATCTCGAAGAAGGACATCATGTACATCGGTAGGCGGCTAAGAACAGAATTGATCAAGGTTAGCCGCCCTCCCGTGGAAAGATTTTTCCCTTTCCAGCTACTGAGGCGCTTTTCAAAACGTTCTTGTACTCTCAACCAATCGTTGTTTGACAATCTCTGAAAATGGATCGGGATGCCCAAATAACGAATAGGAAGGGTACCGGTGTTGCATCCGAACAGCTCCCTGTACTGATCCTCAAAGTCCTTGGCCTTGCCAAAACAAAAGAGCTCACTCTTATGGAAGTTAATTTTCAGACCTGATAACTGTTCAAAGGCGCAAAGAATTAACTTGATGTTTTGAGCCTGTCCCAGGTCATGCTCCATAAAGAGAACGGTGTCATCAGCGTATTGTAGGATGGAGAGGCCGCCCTCAACTAGGTGCGGCACCACACCCCTCAGCTGATTGTCTGCTTTGGCTCTATTTATGAAAAGTGATAGCATATCGGCTACTAAGTTGAAAAGGATGGGTGAGAGGGGATCGCCCTGTCTCAGACCTTTCCTTGTTTGGAAGAATGGCCTACCTCATCGTTGACGTTGATTGCTACACTCCCGCCCGATATAAAGGATTTGATCCACTCAATCCATTTTGGTGCAAATCCTTTCATCCGGAGCGTTTGTAGTAGAAAATCCCAACGTACTTTGTCATAAGCCTTTTCAAAGTCTATTTTGAATATAATTCCACTCTGGTTTTTGCAATGGAGCACGTGCACCGTTTCATGAAGAATAACCACTCCTTCGAGTATGTTACGTCCTTTCAAAAACGCTGTTTGAGTGGGGCTGATCAAATGATCCGCAACCGAGTTGATACGGATGGTTGCCACTTTTGTGAGGATCTTAAAACTTACATTCAACAAGCAAATGGGTCTGAATTGTTGGATTTTGCTGGCGTCGTGCGTTTTAGGCAGTAACGTGATTACCCCAAAATTCAGGCTGAAGACTGGTAGGTCTCCAGTATGCAACTCATGAAACACTTGCATCAGGTCCCCCTTGATGATGTCCCAAAAGTGCTGGTAGAACTCAGCTGGGAAACCATCAGAGCCTGGTGCTTTGTTGTGCTCCATGTCGAAAACGGCGTCTCGAATCTCCTTTTCAGTGAAAGGGGCTTGGATTAAGATAACATGGGAGCTTGGATTAAAATAAAAGTTATATTAAAAACGGTGGAGCATAATGAGCTATAGTACTTTGTAATTCGGCAATATTCATACATGTATTTTTCATAATACTTTACTTCCTTTTTGTTTGGCCCAAGCCCACGTAGAGCCATAATTAAGCCTAGAAAAGAGCAAGAGAATATGTTGGTAGATTTTTCTTTTCTTTTCTCTTCACTTTTCTCATATACTTTCTTCTAATCTTAATTAAATTTGATGTATATTTTTTATATTCCATTCTTGAGTTGATATATTCGTTTTATTTTAGGTTGTCTACAACTATGGAGTTTCCTTTTTCTTTATTGTAATTTCTATCGTTCGACTAGTGTATCTCAATTTTTCTTATTGTATATTTCTGTTGTTCATCAGATAGTCCCATAGTGTATATCAACTGTTCCATAATATATCTCTATTGTTCTGATAGTGTATCTTATTTGGTCTGATCGTTAGAAATTATGTATTTAAATTGTTACTTTTTTTTAGAAATATTTGAATTGTTTCATTGTCGATGGATACGACTAAAATGGGAACTTGGGCCCCCAGTTGAGAGGAAGGGAGGAGAGGGTGTGCATCCATCTTGTATTCTTGTGCCTTTGAGGTGTCGATGGGCCGGCTCGTCTGCCGCTTGGGTCGATCACGCTTCCATGTGACCGAGGTTTCAGCCCAGCCCAGTGTATGAAGAAAAATGTAAACTAACTTGGGTTGCGCAGCAACAACAGTAGTAGGCCGTCATCTTGTTGCCGGGCTTGCGCATCAAGTGCCAAAAGATACACGGGAACATATCAGGTGCAAACCAACCCTTCCGTGCAAACTATGGAAACTTCAATCTGGACCACACGATATTGATCCAAGGGTGCACTCAGGGGAGGTGGGAGGGGTGATTTGCAATACGACTTTGCAAATCACCCCTCCCACCTTCCCTGAGTTTTGCAAATCACCCCTCCCACCTCCCATGAGTGCACCCTTGGATCAATATCATGTGGTCCAGATTGAAGTTTCCATAGTTTGCACGGAAGGGTTGGTTTGCACCTGATATGTTCCCAAGATACACACCCCCTTTTCACACGCAGAGATGGCATCTCTGTTCATTCATCAAGGTCAAACTAGAGAGCTCCTAGCTCTGACTCCACACACGCCAAACTAGCTGATCCATGTTAACTGCGATACATATAGCTCTGACTCCACACGCACACGCCGCAGGGGCGCACCCAAAGGCTACGTTTTCATGCATCATCGCATGCTTATTCTAACCAACACGACAACGTTAGCACGCACACACACACACAGTCAACACAGCTACATGGCACACGGGCAGGACGCGGCTCGAGCGCGCAGGGGTAGTGCGCGGTCCGGGCCTGCGCCGCGACCACCTGCCTCCACGCCGGGCGCGCCGAGATGGCCGCGTACCACCGCGCCACGTTTCCCCTGGACGCCAGCAGCGCCCGGCCCCTCGCGGAGCACGCGACGTAGTGCGCGCCCGCGAGGTGGGATAGGTCCGCCAGCGTGAACTCGTCGCCGGCCAGGTACGCGCTCCGCCCGAGCGCGTCGTCGTACACGTCCAGCACGCGCAGCAGCCGCAGCTCGCTCTCGCCCACGGCGGCGGCGGCGGCGGCGCGCCGTGCCTCCTCCTCCTCCTCCTCGTCGTCGTCTGGTGGTGGCGCGTCTGGGGATGACACACCGATCACCCGCGGCGCGAACGCGAGATAGTGGAGCGCCAGCGCGGCGCTCGGCGCGTCGAAGCTCTGCGCCTCCGCCTGCAGCCACTTCTCGATGGACGCGCGCTCCAGCGAGCCCGCGCCGTAGAGGTCCCTGGTGCACCACCGCGGGAACTCGGTGCACACGTACCGGCATATGTCCCTGGAATCTACAATCGCAGAGGAGAGCAAAATAAAATAAAATAAAATAAAGTCGACTGGAGGCATCGATAAGCTGGCTCTGGGAGTTGAAAGCTTCGTGCTCAGCACAGTTACCGTTGAGAGTTGTGTCCCCGTGCTTGAGCACCACCCTGCCGCTGGGATCCTGCACAAATAATGGACAGGTTAAAGGAGACCGATCGATCAGGAACAGAACATGATCGATCATCGATGTGCATGTGCCATTCGTTTGTTTTTTGCAGAGAGAACGTGTTTGAGAGTTTCAGGAAGAACGAAGCAAGAACTATCGACGAACGATGACGTGCCCTCATCTTGACGAGCTCGGGGATCTTTGTGCCCGCGCCTGAATGTGTCGGTGCGGACCAGCTCGAACTCGAGGTTGCGCTCGAGGAGGCACGCCATGACCCTCGCCACGTCCGTCGACGCTGGCTGGCCGAACACCTGCACCATCGCCGGAGCAGAAGCCATCACGCGCGTTCTAGAAACTTAGTGCTTGCTATCTACCCCTGTAGCTTTGCTTGCATGGTGACCGTATTTATAGAGCAGCTGCCCAGACATGTCGTTACAACCTGCTGCTACCTGAGAGCTAAAAGAGAAAGTGAAAGTGCCAAGCAGCTGCCAGTGGGCTACGGGACCTAGACGCCTAGAGTCCTAGACATTGCCGAACGAACTGGTACGTCGCGGCACTTTGATTCCTTGCTTGGCGCGAAGTCGATAACGATCGAGCTGGTTTGAACGACGGGACATGGCGACGATGATACTGTTCCCCGAGCAGCACTCTTTGATCCACATGGGGGACTAAAGCTAGTATAGCTAGGCACGCTGCAGCTGCTCCGTTTTGGTGGCTTCGGCTTCGAGCTTCATTGTGACGGCTGAAGCCTGCATTGCTTTTAGCTGAGAGCAAGCACCTGCCGACCAGGAGGGTTATGTTGGTGTAAAGCTCGATCGAGCCTGAGATAGTGAGATGCACATGCATGAAAGCAGGTAAAGTTGCTCGCTTGCTTTGTCAGTTACACACGGCACAAGGCATGCGCAGAAATGATGTGCTCGATCGCTTGCTGAACTTTTGTCTTCCTCGCGTTTCTTGGCCCATCCATGTAAGCAATGTAGCTGAAACGATGAGGCCACAAGAGACGCGTTCGAATCGATGGATCGGATCATCGGAGGTGAATGGGTTTCTTGGTCCATAGCATGGCAGGGATCGACAGAGACGCGACGACGCATTGAAGTGAATCGGGTGAGCGTGGCAGGAGGAGATTCCCTCGCATTGAACCCGGCCTGCGCCGCAGAGGCAGAGCGCGCGAGCTGCCTGCAGAGCCGCGCCGGCGGCCACCGGCCGGCCGGCCGGCCTTGCCATGCCATGCCCGCCGCCCCCTATCAACGGCAACGCCCTGCCTTGTCTCTTTTTGTCTCGGCGGTCTGGCCGCTCCTGGAAGTTCGATGCAGCTATATTTGTACCCAGCACATGCATGCATCGACGACTTGAAGACGTGTACGTGCTCGATCAACTCTTCTTACGCCCAATGTAACTCCAGTGCTCGACCGGTCGGCCCTTGGTGCTACTGCTCACTGTACCATGCATTTCTCAGGACACGACTACCAAGACTAACTTTAACTGTGGCTGATGACATATTGATGAAACTCTTTCTTCTCTCTCCTCGTAATAATTTTGTCGTGTCAACAAAATTACTGATATGACATGTTATTGACTACAACTGCTACTAGGCTGATTTTGGCCGGTCGATGAGTCTAGTAGCATTCAGGCATGTAACACATGTCATAGCAATATTAGGATTTATGGGAAAGCAATGTCCTCGCTCAATTGACATCAGAATTTTTTCCCACCCATCTCCACTGCACCTTCATCTCCGATTGATGAGCTCTGAATCTCTGATCCTATATACAATATAATCTACAACTAGATTTGATAGCTATTTTTTCCATCTCCGATGAGCTTCGGTGAGGCTAGAGGCTGACTTTACGGTCGGTTTGAGAAGAGGACAATGGGATTAGTGAGAGGCTCACGGTGGGTGATTAGCTTGTCCGGCGATGGAGCTGTGAGGGCGCCCTCTTAGAGGCGAACATAGCTCAAAGAATGAGTGGGGAACTTTGTGCCTTCACTCAACTTAATGTAGGTAGGTCCGCTATAGCCGCTTTGGCACAAGGGCTATACTGTGTCTTACTCGGCGTTTTGCTAGAGGGAAGGGGATTTACACACATGCACCATGCATCGATAGACCTGTTTCTGTCTTGACCCTAGGTCAATTTATTCACCGTGCAGCTTATTTAATATTTTACATTCTGCTACATAATATTTGCATGTCTTCTTCCTGCTCAGAAATTACTCGGCGTGTCTTCGGTCGCCCAGCCGACCTCCCAGGCTCGGGGCTTAGGGCGGGAAGCGACTCGGTGTGTCTCTGTGACTCAGCCAGCCCCCACGCTCGGGGACTGGGCACTACGACTCCGGTCGACGGGTCTCCGTGACTCGGCCAGCCCCCACGCTCGGGGACTGGGCGCCACGATTTTGGCCGGCGTGTCTCCGCGACCCCACCATTCCATATGCCAGAGGACTAGGGCGCCATGATTTTAGGACAAGCTCCTCTCTTTGAGGTGCCAGACTACCTTTTACTTGCTCCTTGCAGCACTTTTTTGCCACGAGTTTGCCATGCACACCCACAGGCGTACTGTTCTTGTCTTTATCTGCCTTGGCAGATGTGGTGACCTTATCTTCTAGGCGGTCTGTCTGCCCCGAAGTTCGGATGTTTCTTCCTTTATTGACCATATTGGCTCAATTCTACAAATCGGCCCAATGTTCGGGGACTACTCCATATGGACAGCTCCTTGCGTCGCTCTCCATATGCCCATCAGGATGTGTGACTTTTCTTAAAGTGGCCCAGTCCAACGTAGTGTCCGACCTGGCCACCACTCGGCGCTACGCCACTCAAGACTTCACCCCCGGGTCTGACCAGGATCATCCCCGATGATTCCTTGTTTCTTTTTTGAGCACCGCCCACCTTGTGTCGGCCTGCCGACAAAGATGCTTCGCCCGACTAGAATGGCCTTGCCTCTTCATCAGCAGTCTGCCACACGCCTGCAGGTTGCTCGGGGACTTGTGGGATATGGGTACCCCTAGGCCCACCACCAACAGGGGAGACAATCGGCCTGGACCCGCATCTGACAGTGATGCGGGCCGACCTAGGGCCAGCCTACGAGGATCTTTGAACTTGATAGACAAGACTGATGATGACTTAACCCGCAAGGCATGTGGCGCGATGCTCGGGTCCCGCCCGAAGATCACGGAGATTATGTTGTAATCGACTCAGATTATTTTCCTTGTTGTAGCCGGATATGATTACAGATAACTGACTTGTAAACCCTAGGTCGCCGGCCTATATAAGGCGGCCTAGGTTGACCCTTTGGGGATCATTGAAAACTCCCACCGTGTAACCACAAGCTCGCCATTGTTCTCTGGAGTTTTGCCGAGCAGATCAATTTCAGACCACCGAGCACAAGACGTAGGATGTTATACCTCCTGGTAGCCCGAACCTATATAAACCTTGCGTCTCCTATGTTACCTCGAGCTCCCTAGCTCTGCGATCGCCCTTGCCTACAAATCAACCACTTGGGGTACCCCTTTGGACTGCCGGTCGTTAGGTCCGACAATAATATTTTGTAAATTGAGTGTTTTGGATGTAAAGTTGACCCAAAAAGCTTGAAAGCAGTAGATAATTGTATATAGGCCAAAAATATTGCCAATTGTATTGGATACACGAGTCATCTCTTCTAATATCCAATTATGTGCAGTCCTTCCATCCAGGAAGAATGCTATTCTAGTTTTATCCTAAATCAAATCATCAATCGTTCAACCAAATTTATATTAAAAACAACTATCATCATATTCATTATTAAATATATTTTTATGTTATAAACAACTATGATCATATTCATTATTAAATATATTTTTATGTTATACATAATTGGTTTCATAGATGGTGATGCACTTCTCTGTAAGCTTGATCAAATCTGAAATAGTTTGACTTTAAATAAAACTAGAATGACTACTTTTTGGACCAGGAAAGTACTTTTTAATTCACCAGACCATTTTACCATTTTATTCCAGTTTGTACGGTGGTAAATATATATACATGATCGATTAACACCAAATGAGTTTAGTTCAGCAAACTGATTGAAATAATGCCAAAACAAAATCATTTTACAGGCATGCATGCCAAGTCTGGCCACACTGTACTGATTGGTAGTGAGTACAGACAATGTACTGATAAAAGTGTTTTCTGATGCAGTACTGGAATCGTCGATCCCATGCATCCTCCCCTTGAGCATGTTAATAAGGTTGCAGCTCTTCACCTCTGCTCTTCTGAAAAAAAAAAACTCAGCCTAGGGAGCATTGCAGTAACTAAGAAATTGTTTCCTCGCCCTGCAAGAACGTGAAAAGGCACCATACTAGTTACTACAAGGTTGTTCTCCCACCTCTTCTCTTCTCCCTCAGCTGATCAGCTGGGCGTCGATAGCACCATTTGCTCATGCAGTTCCACAATCAGTATACCAGCTGGTGCATGGTAATAACTACTACATTCGTTCTTAAATATATGACACCATTGATTTTTTCTTGTATTTGACTATTTATCTTTTGTACAGATATTTATGCAAAATGATAGGTTTATGAGTTAAATCCAAAGTATTATTGATATTAGATGTATCGGTACCTATTTTATTTTATCTAACAAACAAACTAATTAATAAAATATTATTGGTCAAAGTTAAAATAAAAAATCAACAATGTCATATATTTAAGAACAGAGGAAGTAATAACTGCAGGTATCTTGGTACTCCTAGCATTTCAAAGCTGCTCGCAAACAGACGAGCTAGCATTGCCCTGCAAAAAGATGGGGAATCTCATTTATATCGTTGCACCTATGTACATGCATGCATCATGTATGCATAAGAGGGAGCTTCATAGCATCTCCTTTCCCAATAAATATTTCCCAACAATTAGTTAATTGGGATGACTCAATGTCTTTTTCATAATTATTATTTATTATGAGAGTTGCTTTGGCGATTTCCCAATAATTTTGTCTCAATCGAACTACCATATTGGGAGAGTCACAACTCCTCCTCTGTTTGGGGAGAGTTAGGGTGGATTATTGATTCATCGCAATAATTATTAAGAAAAAAAAAGATATAAAGGGTTCTATTGGAGCACTATTTTATCAATAACCCTCACAATATGGTAGTTGGATTGGAAAATGGGAGACTGCTGAAGATGCTTTGAGAGTAAACACCTAATAGGCCCCAAAATTAGAATCCTTACAACAGCGAATTTGTGGGCTGGTTTTCGAGGATATTGTTGTACGGAAAAGGATCTGCTACACTAGCAAGCAACTATCGTATCAACCAAAAAATTTGCGAGTAGAGAGGTTACATATCATTACCATTAGATGCGCAGCGCAGCGAAGGAAGAGTTGGAGCAGCCGATCCAGCGTAGATGCGCGTTGGTGTAGAGAAAGTAGTCAATCACAATCGTCTCCTTCTTGTCCTCATCTGGCAGCAGCTCCTCGCCGTCGCAGCCGATCAGCACCACAAGAATAGCAGCGTCTCCATGGAGTCCACACGTACTGGGGAGGAACGTCGTGCGCCGGTGTGCTAGCATGGTGCGCCAGACTTAGGGTTTCGGGCGGCTGTGAGGAGAAGGGGACGGCGGCGGCTAGGGTTTGTTGCATGATGAAGTGGTTGTACTCCCACAGGCCACAACCCCGCCCCTGTTTACATAGACCGTGCTAATGGACTGTCACGTTGAAAGCCCATTAGGACTCTATCTATTTGTTGGATCGACATCTAATGGTCCAACCCGAACTGTTTTATGATTGCTTCTTGGCTATATCTCACCAACAATTCTGAATGAAGAAATTGGGGTTTAGATATTTTCTAGACCGCTCCTTCTTCATGGAAAACCGTGGGACAATCATACCACCATTTTTTTTCCTGAGAGAGAGGGAAGCGTGTGAGTTTGGGAGAGAGAGTGTGTTTCTATTAATGCTGCAGCCTGTCTTAGGGGGTGTTCAATTGGGTGAAAAAATTTTAGTGAAAAATTTTGCAAGAGAATCTTATCATCTAGGAGTACTAAATGTAGATTAATAATAAAACTAATTATAGATCTCGCCTGGAAATCGCGAGACGAATCTAATGATGGTAATTAATCCATGATTAGTGAATGTTTAGCAGATGGTTACTGTAGCATCACTGTTGCAAATCATGGTCTAATTAGGCTCATTAGATTCGTCTCGAAAAGTTACCTAGGGGTTATGGAATGGGTTTTGTCATTAACACACGTTTACTATTCCATGCATGTAAGATTCCCTTAGAAAAAATTTTGGTGAAAAATTTTTAGGGAATTGAACACCGGCTTACTCATTTGGTTGCCGGGAGGAGTTAAATGCCCGCACCAACACGCAGAGAGTAGGGAATCAGAGAAGACCATAAAAACGGGTCTCCTCCCCCAAAACGCATTCCTCCTACACACACCAGCCAGACAACCCTACCCAGCAAACGGCCGGGCCGGGGGTGCTCCTCTCTCCATGCTTGCCCGCCATGGATGACTTGGAGCTCGGAGATCCATGCATGGCCAATCCTCCTCCCCAAACCTCCTTGTCGTTCCATCTCCTTCTGTCATCAACTATAGCTAATAGCCGGAGGAGAAAGAAATGGAAGCGTAGCTATGGTGTTGGCTCGGCTCACTCAGAAGCCTTGGCGCAGCGCTACTAGCTGCCGGCGTTTCTGATTGAGCCGTGCCAATATCTTAGTACCCTTTCATGCATGTTTGCGCCGCGCCATCTCTTCCTGAGCTCTTCTGCCTCGAGCTCATCTCACACATGGTGTGGACGTGTGTGGTTACCGTGTTCTTGTATTTTGTAATTAATCTTTCTGTGAATTTGCATTCATGAACTGCACGAACGCATGCATTTCCAGATTGTTTCTGAATTTTTCGGGGGTACCGTGTGTCTAACCGCAGTAACCATTGCCTGCCTTGGTGTTGCCTAACTTGCTCCTTGCGTGCTGTTGCACCAGTTGGGTCATGCAGAAATCGCTCGGCAGATGAAGCAAAGAGAAGTTGTGCAGGCGGCGCACTGCCCGGCCACAGCATATACGCATGATCAGTTCGTGCAGGGTGCAGCTCTTCATATGCATATCATGAGCGTAGTTGGACACGCTTAATTTGATTTGAATGCGTTGTGCTATTGCTTCAGGCCCTTCAATCAATAATGAGGTGTTCTATATATTTGCAGTGTGTATATAACTATATATACTTGATTCTCCATCTCATGATCAGCAATTTCCACACCATTTGCTGCTCATCAGCGAAGCTGTTCCACGGAGTATGAAACAGTTGAAGCACATTGAAGATACATCGATCACACTTTCTCGACGTTTCTTTTCACAGGATGGACATGGATTAGCATGTGTACTACTCGCTAGTCATTGATTAGTATATGTAATCGCAGTATTTGTCCTCCACCAAAGGGAAGAAAATATATGTGGACATATGGATGATCTTTGTACTTCTTTTTTTACCAATAGCAGGGATACATTTTTTTCATGATCTTTGTAAATTTCAGGTGAAAGTTGTGATCATGTGTTACTTACTTATTTGATTCTTCTCATGTATTGTCTAAAAAAAAAGAGATTCTTCTCATGTATTCCCTGCAGTAATCATACTCCAACAGATAGAATTCAGCAGAATATTAGCTGGTTGATGGTATATCCAAATGCAGTTCCTGTCTCCAATGTCTAATTTCTCTACCAGGCAATACAAGTGAAGACTGAACTTTTTTTACACTGAACATTCATGAGTTACCCAATGCTGTGGCTACTCCTGGCCTCCTGCAGGTATACGCAATCTGCCGTCCGTGTTGGAATTCAAAACTGTGCGGCATCTAAACGAAGATTGAAAATATATTCAGAGACGGTGTTCTTGAATCTTGATACAGATACAATCTGTATGACACTAGGGTCTGCATGATTCAGAACAGAGGCCTTATTTAGTTCGCTCGAAAGAGCACCAATTCGACCAAAAGCAACGTATTGAACTACGTGTCCTCTCTCTACTTTTTTAATTCTCAAAAAAATCTGCTACAGTCAATTCGATCAAATTCGTGCGAACTAAACAAGGCCAGAGAAACATATGCATGTGCCAGCGCCTCATCTTTCTGACCCACCTCCAGAGGGGTTCATCATGGCCGCGCGTAAATTGACTCCGCGCACGGCACTGGTCGCTGCAGCTTCCACCTTCTATAACTGTTAATGCAAACGCAGACATTTATGCACGCAATGATGCCTCCATGCTCTACTGCAGTCGAGTCCATCGCGTTCGATCAACACGGCGCTGAGGTGTTGTTTAGCTGACTCGATTCGATCGAATTCGCGCTCTGTTTTACGCATTGAACAACGTGTTCTCTCTCTATTTTTTCGATTCCCAATGTATTTTTCTATAGTGCATTCGATCGAATTCACGCGAACTAAACAAGGCCTGAAGATGAAAGCGAAAAACAAAAACGGCAGTCTCGAGATCTCCTCTAGGCAGCTCCTCTGAAAATCTGATTTCTCAAGCCTCAAACACCCAGTAGTCTAGATACTGAAACACAGCCCGCGATTTCTGAATTTGCGACGACGGTTTCTCACGTCGACCATGCGCACACGCCAGCTTCAGAACTGAACACGAGCGACAGCTCTAAGGCTGTGCGCAGCGGTGGAACGGAAGCCATACTGCAGTATCAAAAAACGCCGCAGCGGTGGTCCGGAAGCCATACGCGACGTCCCGTACCGCGCGCGCGAGCGGTACTGCTAGCGCGGTACGGCGCGCTGACAGCAGCCGCGGCGGGAGAGGGAGAGGAGAGAGTGACGCGGGCCCCACGTTTTTTTGAGATAAAAAATGTTATAACTCACAAACCAAAAAACCAAATTAAATTCCGATTGCACCATTAAATTCGTTGCAATAAATTCTTCAAAACAAGATCTCAGATGGATATATTTTGATAAAATTTATAAAGAAAAGAAAAAAAAGGTGAGAAGAGAGATGATATAGTAGTTGGGATAGATGGATAAAATATAGTAGAGTTGGGATAGAGTATGTGATTTGGAGTATGACGGGTGCGGGAGAAGTTGGTTTAGAGTACGGAATCTCGATGACCAGGACAGGATATTCCTTTTAGAGGATGCATTTAGAGGACGACGAGTGCGGACAGCCTAAAGATGGATCGAAGGAGGCGAGGGGTAGTTGGGTAGTTGGGGCTTGCGAGGGAGAAGTAACTGTGGCACGAGCATGCGTAAATGAGGAGCAGGCCAAAGGCATGCATATGCATTGCACATCGAGCAGAGGGAGAATATGGGGGGTGCAGCCTTGCATTTAACACAACACGCACGAGGCAGTAGATGGATGGACGGACGGAGGCGGGCCTGTTTAGCTTAGGGTTGTAAATTTGCGAAAGAAAGTTTTCAATTCTAAATCGAAGATTAGGATGACTAAACATGATCTAATTATAAAACTAAATACACGGATGGACGGAAAATCGCGAGACGAATCTATTAAGCCTAATTAATCTATCATTAGAGATTATTTACTGTAGCACGATATTGTCTAATCATTATCAAATTAGGCTCATTAGATTCGTCTCGCAAAGTTAACAGAGGTTATAGAATGGATTTTGTCATTAACACACGTTTAATACTTCATGCATATAAAATTCCCTTTGATAAATAGTAAAGTTTCAAAGTTTCAAAGTTCCGGTGGGAACTAAACAGCCCCGAAACGCCGAATGGCGTCGTCGTCAGACAAAGATTCCCCGCATTCACTCCCCCCGGCTCCAGAACTGCAGCGGCAGCTCTGCGTGTCTGCCGCCCTGCCCTGCAGCCTGCCATGGCACCCATCCCCATACCGTTTGGTAGCTGTAGCTTTGATCGTCCACCATCTCGTCAGTGGTCACCCTCCTCCATTTGATCGTCGTCCTCCTGTCCTCCATGCCAATGTGCCATCCTCGCTCGCGGGCATTATTGCCTTCTGTCCCTCAAGCTCGTGCTTATACAAGTGTTTTGGTGCATTTTGGCTTGCGAGGTGGCAAATTTCAGAAGAATTCCTTCTTGTTTCTTTAGAGTCACAGTATAGGAAGAAACAAATTCAGATAACTTGGGTTCTCTGGACGACGTTCAGTTCAGAAGATTATCTGAAAAGAGGCAAGAGAGATGCTGAAACGGAGCTGATCATATGACCGTGGTAGGTGGATGCTGTTTTTTTTTTTTTTTTTGAGCCTAGGTGGATGCTGTTATGATCGTTGGGCGCTTGCGGCTCGCAAGGTGTGAGCAAAAGGAATTCAAAATTGATGCAAGGAGTGTGGTCGCCGCGGGCGTTGCAGGGGGGACGGTGCGTGGCCGGCTGCATCGGCAGGGACCAGAGAAATGGTCCAGGGTCAAACACAGAGGCCAAACGGTGCAGCTCTGGTTCACTTGATGGCGAAGAAGTTACGGCTTAATTAGTGGCTCACCAAAAGAAAAAACAGCAAGAGCCTGATCAAGGCTGGATTTGGCCTTGAACCTGCGGGTATCTGACTGATAATTTGTGCAGAGTTGAACGAAAAGATGTGTGGATCTAAGTGCTAATGGGTGGTAGTGTTAAACTTTAGCACTAAACTCTATCCCTTTGATGTTTAGCACTCGCTCGGCACCGCAGCGGTGATAATTCTTAAAAATTTAATGAATTATGTCACTGTCCTACCATAACTCTATCGGTAATAGCCTATGATTGTTTGCTAGGTCTTATTTGGTACAGTTCTGCAAATTCGTAGAGCTAGAGCCGGTCATCCCTGGCTCTAAAAATCTGTAGAGCTAGAGCTATGAGCTAATCGAGGGACTTTTGTTGAGTCACCTTATCTTTTTCTATATTTAAATTAGAAGTTTAAGATATTTTAATTTATTGAACAAACACCCTATTCTGCATAAAGCTGGAAGCTAGAACTCTATCAAACAGGCCCAACTAATTGAAAACCTGGCTTATAAAAAAGCTCCAAGAAACAGCAGCTGGCAATAAAAAAAACTGATCATTAGCCTTCTGGTTTTCTTTAGCTTTCTTTCTTTTGTAAGATTCCATGCGGCCCACATGTATTGATTTGCATATTTGCACCTCCGTGCGGGTCTATGTATGCAAGACACTAGAGGAGGCAGGGGGGTGGGCGAAGAAGCTCGGAGGGCTCCCTACAAAAGTAGGACCTAGTTTTATTCTTTTAAGCTGTGTGAGAAACTATTTAAACAGGATTATCCAATAAACAAGATTTCCAAGACATAGATTGTAAGTGAGATTATATAATCAGAGACTGTGAAGAAATATGGCCTTAAGTCTTTGCCTTGACATCGAAGGATCCAAACCGGCAGCAGTACGAGTGTTGTACTTAGCGCTGGACAAAAAGCTCGTTAGGCTGGCTCGGTACAAAAGTATTCCGATTGGATTCGTTTTTCTTTTAAAATTAAAGTGACTTCATTTAGAATGACTTTTGACTTCGGCTCGGCTTGTTAGGCTCGGCTCATTAAGCTCGGCATGAAGTTGGGTCTCAAACAATTCAAGAGACTATGACAAATAAGATTATGCTAATTTCAAAAAAAAGCTCGAAAAACTGCCTTCAACTCGATATCAGCTCGATATCCAGCCTAGTTGTACTACCCTGTATTATTACTGAAGACATGTGAGAATTCATTGCCACCGATGCCATTTCCAGGCAAAATTAAGCGGGGCTTTCTCTCCACGGGCCACGGCAGAGATGTTTCGCGACAGTATGGAGAGCTGAACAGTTGCACACATATACGCACGGGCACGGCCTTCATACCGGGGAATCTATCTAACTAGCTTATGAATTCTCAACAGTAAGGTAGGTTTGGTATCCGGACAGGCGAGCGAGAGACTAAACGAGAAGCAGAGCGCCTGAAAGTACGCCCTCATCAGTGAAATAAGGAAAGAAGCTATGCCCTGCATCGTTTCAGGGAAAAAGGAAAGAAATTATGCCCTTCCAGTGCAGTAATGCAATGCCAATACATTGGTTGCACGTTGATGGATCCAAATCACAGTAAGTAGGGTCTGGAGGCAGTGATTAGCATGGAACGATTTGGAAGAAATATGTACAGTACAAGAGGGACAGGGTCGATGCAGGACGAGATTATATTACAGAGAGAGAGAGAGAGAGGAGGCGAGGCTTGGCGGGGGATCATCAGTTCAGATCTTCTTGTACTTGTGCCAGCAGACGAGCATGGCGACGCAGCGCCGGAAGATGTAGAACCGGGACCGCTGCTCCCGCGCCACCGCCAGGCACCCCCTCCTCCCCTCCCCGCCGCCGCCGCCGCCCGCCGCCGGCCCCTGCCGCGACGCGCACTGCCCCATGCCGCGCCCTGTCGAGCTTTTCCTTCCTCCTGATCCTCCCGAGAAACCCTCGCCCCCTCCGCGACAAGGCGATCGCAGGCGGGCGGCCGGGACGGAGCAATCGAGCGCACAAGAGAACGTGAGCCGCGCGCGCGCCCCTAGTTTTCGCCGCCGCATCGCGGACGGGACGACGCGGCCCTCGCGGGAGGAGGCTCGGAATTGGATTGGATAAACCGTGTACGCCGTGGGGCCCGCGAGGCAGGACCGTTGTGGCCTTGCGGGGACGCGGCCTCCCGGTTTGACTGCGCGGTGGGGCCTCGACGGTTGCCGCGGGTAGCGCTGGGGGGCCTCGAGAAGAGAAGCGGTTGCCTGGTTGGCTACGACGTGACGTGGGCAAGAACGTACGGGGGCTCGTGCCTGAAACGGAACAGTGTTGAAGACTGGTTCTGAATTTTGATCTGCTGTCACGTTTGGCCTCAACTTTTGGGACGCCATGTATAAGGTTGTCTGCAATGGGACTGGATGCCTTCCGCTATCCCATTCTCGAGTACGGGGATAGCAGAAAATCCCCCGCACCGGGGTCCGGCATGCCGTCCGCTAAACAAGCGGACGGTGTCCCGTCCGCTATTCCTAGCGCAGATAGCGGCCTCCGCTATCAGCTAGGGACCACGCCCGTTTTCTCCCACGGCCATCTGCCCAACCACTTCGCGTGCATGCTCGAAACCAAAGGGAGACAGGGACATGCGGCGGTCAGCCGCGCCCTGCCTCGCTTTGCGCCGGCGACCAAGCCCTGTTGTGACGGTGAGAGAGAAAGGGCCGTCGCTAGACTGAGACTGAGCAGGAGAGGGAGAGAACAGAGAGGAGAGGGCGCCCTTGCTCCGCTGCTGGACAGGCCGCCGTGGAGGAACCGAGCGCGCGCCGTGGCCCTGCTCCTCCGGCCGCCGCCGCCGCTGCGCAAGGGAGGGCGAGGGGCCTCGGCGCGAGGAACAACGACCCCCAGCTCCCCGCGCGCGAGGTCGAGGCACTGCCCCGCCGCCTCCTTGAGCACCCGCCGGACGCCCTGCTCCACGCCGCGCCACATCCAGCCGCCCGACACCCCTCCTGCTCTACCACGCGCCGCTAGGCCGCACCACCCGCCTTCTTCGTCGTCCCCGCCGCCGCCACGAGGGCCCTCCTCGCCGTCCTCGCCCCCACCGCCGCGAGGGCCGGCGCGCGCGAGCTCCTCCCCGTCCGGTGTGGGGGTGGAGAGGGGGAGGCCGGCCGGGAGAGGAGGAAGCTCCGGGGGAGGAGCGCCGCCCGATGCCCCACTAGATCCAGGGTGCGACGCTCGTGGAGGCCGGGGGAGGACCGAAGGAGTGGGAGCTCCGAGGAGAGAGAGAGGGCGCGGGAAGGAGGGATCGAGAGGGAGAGCGGGGATAGAGAGGGGCGCGAGAGGGAGAGAAAGAGGGGCACGGTGGCGCGGTGGGAGAGAGAGAGGGGTGGATCGGATAAAGAGAGGAGAAGGAAAAAGAAGAAAACTCTGACATGTGGGTTCACGTCATGGTAGTTAGTATAGAGTATGGGATACAGAGGATGACGAGTGCGGGAGAAATCAGTATAGAGGAAAAAATCCTAATGACTAGAATAAAATATTTATTTTAAAGGATGGGAACAGAGGATAACAAGTGCAGACTCACGAGTCACGACCATCGGCACGAGTGACATACCGGCACGCACGCATTCGTGATTCGTGCAGGCGTGTTGGGCCGAGCCGGTACCATGGGCCCTTTTTTTCCTCGACGAGTCTAGGCCTCCGGGCTCCGGACCACCAAGAATACCAACATTTTCCGGAAGTCCAGACTTCTACCAGAATCAGCCGGACACCGTCTGGTCTCCGCCCGTCCGCGCATCCAATGTCAGGGCCAGAGCTAGTCGCCGCCGACGACGAAGCGATGCTGCCTTGAGCCTCCAAGGTCAGGGCCAGAGGCCAGAGCTAGTCTCATGCATCCCCTAGCTGCCGCGCGCGTCACGGTCACGATCACGGTCCCATATTGGTGATATTTTTTTAGGGGAATTTTGGTGTCCGTGATGCCGGGGGAACGAGAAAGAGAAGCAATGGACATGTAGTGGTTGTTTCAGACGCCGGTGACCCGAGGATAGCCATAACGGAGATGAACCGCAGGCTAAGTAAAAGATGCTGGATGATAATGGTTAATTATGCTTTAGTATCAGTAAAAACCAAATAGGGGATGTAGCTCAGATGGTAGAGCGCTCGCTTAGCATGTGAGAGGTACGGGGATCGATACCCCGCATCTCCATTATTTTTATTTATTGTTTTCAGTTTTCACCTCCTTCCTTTTTTTCTTTATTGTTTTCACTCTTGTTGTTTTTACCTCCTGTTTTCTAGAATTTATTTATTGTTTTCAGTTTTCACCTCCTTCCTTTTTTTCTTTATTGTTTTTACCTCCTGTTTTATATAATTTATTGTTCTTCCTTTTTTTTCTTTCTCCTTCCCTTTTTTCTTTATTGTTTCCACTCTCGTTGTTTTTACCTCCGGTTTTTTAATTTATTGTTTTCAGTTCTCACGGGATTGATACCCCACATCTCCAATATTTTAAATTTATTGTTTTCAGTTTTCATCTCCTTCCTTTTTTCTTTATTGTTTTCACTCGTTGTTTTTACCTCCTGTTTTCTACTCCCTCTGTCCCAAAATATAGCTACGTTTAGCTTTTCTCAGACAGATTAAGGAGCATAGTAAAATGTCTAATATAGCCTTGCATGCCTAACATTAATGTATGCGTGATCTGTGTGCATGCATGCCTAACATTTTAATGTATGCGTGATCTGTGTGTGCATGGCAACATTGCCTTCTTTATATTGCAGGTCAACACGTTAAAAGTGGAATTTAGTGCATGCACTCCTTCCATTTCTGATGCACAACTTCCAATATATCTCTGATCTTTTGCATGCGAATGATGCTGCAACTTTGCATGAGGAACGGTTAGTGGAGGGGTATTTTAGACTGTTTGTATATTTTATCACAAGTTGGAACTGCAAACGTAGCTATATTTGGGACAAATTTTGAACCCTAAACATAGCTATATTCTGGGACGGAGGGAGTAGAATTTATTGTTCTTCCTTTTTTTTCTTTCTCCTTCCCTTTTTTCTTTATTGTTTTCACTGTTGTTTGTTTTTCCTCCGATTTTTTAATTTATTGTTTTCAGTTCTCACCTCCTTCCTTTTTTTCTTTATTGTTTTCACCTCTTGTTGTTTTCACCACCTGTTTTTTCTTTCTTGGTTTCACCTCCTGTTTGTTTGGAGACCTTGTTGCTGCTTTTGTTTTCCGCACTGCCATCTTGCATTGCGCCCGGTATTGGCCAGTCCACTCGATGGTGCTTTCTGAATAGTTTTTTTCTCTCTCTTGGAACACTTCAAATTATATGCATCATCAAAGTCATACTCAAATTAGTGTCAAAAGTGTGGACTAATTTGACAGTTTTCTTTGTGAGACAATACCCTCTCGATATGTTTGCTTTGATCTTGCAAATAAAAGCGAGCCAAAATTACTAATCCTATCCACATCTGAAGAGGTAAAATGATACGACATATAGTTGGACACTTTTGTCAGCTGTGATATCCTGGCCCAAGGCTTAATAGGATTGATAGAATACTCATACCAACAAGTTGCAACTTCTTTTCCGGGAGCTCATCTCGAAAGAACTCTGAGGTTAAGCGTGCTTGGCCTGGAGCAATTTCGGGATGGGTGACCGACCGGGAAGTCCTTCCCGGGTGCGCATGAGTGAGGACAAAGTGCGCAGAAAAGACTCGTGTTGGTCTGTGAGGGCACTCTCGAGGTCCTAGAGAGCTGCCAGGCGTAAGCGGGCCCGGACCCGGGGGGTTGGGACGTTACAATTGGTATCAGAGCCGACTCTCGCGGTTTCACGGGCGCGTGGGGTCGCAGTTGCGCAGGCATGGTGCGCATGGCTGGTGTGAGCCCAGAGTGGTCACACAGCATGGCACATGCGCTGGCACTGGGCACACGGACGTGGCCAAGAGAGGACGTTCCTGGCTTGGGGTTGACCGACGAGGACGTCGATCTTCTAAGAGGGGGAGGATGTGATATCCTGGCCCAAGGCTTAATAGGATTGATAGAATACTCATACCAACAAGTTGCAAGTTCTTTTCCGGGAGCTCATCTCGAAAGAACTCTGAGGTTAAGCGTACTTGGCCTGGAGCAATTTCGGGATGGGTGACCGACCGGGAAGTCCTTCCCGGGTGCGCATGAGTGAGGACAAAGTGCGCAGAAAAGACTCGTGTTGGTCTGTAAGGGCATTCTCGAGGTCCTAGAGAGCTGCCAGGCGTAAGCGGGCCCGGACCCGGGGGGTCGGAACGTTACATCAGCTTTGAACTGTGAAGCTACCGTTGTAAACCTATGTACTACTGTAGAAATTTGCTTTGGTTACCGTGTTTTTTTTAAGTATCCACCTGTACGAAGTAACCTCCAAATATATATCTAAATGGTTAGAAAGTAAAAATATCCAAACAACATCAATGCAGGACTTTGGATTACCCTTTTCTACCATTATTATTCATATAGAAATACTATCTTGAGGCGCGCGAGCATGATGAGTGTAACAGTGTAGGCCAAGTGCTTGTATACGTGATTTTCACGTTAAGTACATATCTCAAATTAAGGATTTAGTTAACACATACCAAATATATATGGAGGTGTGGTGCGAAGTGAAAAAAAATGTAAATGTGGATAAAACATATATGAAGTCATTTGAGCAGGATTGATGTCTCTGTCGTGCTGGACTGTGCGGCAAGGGCGCCGGTGCTGCTACTGCCGCCTGTGGCAGCCGAAGATTGCAGGAGTCTAGTATTCCTTGCGTTGCAAATTATAATTTGTTTGACTTTTCTTGACCTCAAGTTTGACCGTTCATCTTATTCAAAAAATTGTGCAAAATATATATCTTTTGTTGTGGCTTGTTTTATGAATAAAAGTTCTTGATTTAAATTTGAATATATTTGTATATTTTTTGAATAAGACAAACGGTCAAAAAAAAGTCAAATAAAATATAATTTGAAATGGAGGGAGTAGAAAGCATCAGGTGATGGTGGCAAGGGTGCCAGTGCTGCTGCCGCCGCCTGTCGCAACTGAGTAGAAAGCATCAGGTGGTGGCATAAAGGTCGCCACCAGCATCCTCGGAGGCAGGCTCGGCAGTGGCGCCTCTAGCCGCAGCACGTTGACGGCCTGCCTAATGGACGGTCTCATGCTCCTGTCAGGGTGCGTGCACCACAGCCCAACGACCATCGCTGTCTCCATCTCCCTAGGCTTGTCTAGTTCGCGAAAGTTTGTTGAATTTTCTATAGAACATGTATATTGATAAGCATGTTGCAAAGAAGAGAACATGTTTTCAATGCGTTATTTTTGGTTGAATTGCAAAAACTTGCAGGAACTAAACAAGGCCTAGTGTCGAAATCTCCCTTCAGTTGCATGTCCGCGGCGTCAACGATGGCTCCCCTACCGTAGAACTCCCAAACCCATTGCACAATGTGGATGATCACGTCTTCTTCCCCTGGTCGTGACACCAGGGGCCGTTGGCCGCATGATATCTCGAGGAGGAGGACGCCGAAGCTGTAGACGTCTGACTCGGCGTTGGCCTGGCCAGTGACCATGCACTCCAGGTCCATGTACCCCATCGTGCCGGCAAGCACCGTGGTGTGCGAGCCGTGGCCACGGTCGACCAGCCTTGCCAGCCCAAAGTCGCCGAGCTTGGCTTGGAAGGATGCGTCCAACATCACATTGCTCGGCTTGATGTCTCTGTGCACCACGCACTGCTCCCATTCCTGGTGAAGGTAGAGCAGCGCAGACCCTAGGCCCAGCACGATCTCGTGCCGGAGTGGCCATGGCAGCAGCGCGCCGTCGCTGGCGCTGTGGAGGTGCGTGTCGAGGGTCCCGTTGGGCAGTAGCTCGTAGACGAGGAGGAGCTCGCCACCGCCGTGGCACCAGCCGATGAGCTGCACCAGGTTGCGGTGCCTCAGTCGGCTGATGATCCTCACCTCCGAGGCATACTCCTTCCTCCCCTGCTTCGAGCTCTTGGATACCCTCTTGATGGCGACGTGAACGTCCATCTCCTTCAGGAACCCCCGGTACAACAAACCAAATCCTCCTTCACCGAGCTTCAGCCTCTCCGAGAAGTTGTCGGTGGCAATGACGAGCACGTCGTACCGAAATCGCTTCGGCCCGGTCCCTTTCCCAAACTCGTCTTCCACCTCTGGGTCGTCGTCGAAGAAGTTACCCTCTTCCTGCCCCCTCGCTTCGTGGAGGTGTTTAGCTCGGTTCCGGCGCCGGAGATGATGGAGCCATATCAAGGAGGCCAGGACGATCAAGGATGCAGCTCCAACTCCGACAGACAAGCCGATAAAAAGCCCTGTCTTGGAAGTCGACGGAGGTCCTGTGGGAGTTGCCAATATTTCTGCATCAACAGATCAGATGAAGACAGGTGCTGCGTCTGCGTGACAGTGTGATACACTTACCTGGAGGCAGGGATGGGAATAGGCCGGATCGACCCATTGGGTAGTTGGCCCGATCCAGAAAAGCAAGGCCAATGTGTCACGTGAGTTGGGCTCAAATAGGAAAAATGTCATAAGAGCCAGAACCTATCGACCCAATAGGTCAAGTAGGGCTGATCCAAAACCTTAAATTTATGCTTTAAGATACCATTAATATAATTTATATTTTTTATATATTTAAAAGTGTTTATATAAGTATAGTCTAAAAATGTATTGGGCCGACCCATACGACCCGTTGGGCCATCGAGGCCATAGTTAAACATTAAAATTGAGTCGACCTGTTGCCCTTAAAATTAGCCTTGAGACCATGGGGGCCGGGTCCGAGGCCAGTGCCGGGCCGACCCATTTCCATCCCTACCTGGAGGTAGCTGCGGCGACGCGCAGGCGTCGGCGGTAGGGTGATGTCGAGCGCGGCCACCTGGTAGCGCAGGTAACAGCTGTACCCCCTTGATGATGCCAAAGGTGTTGTTGCGGAACAACTGCCCCAGCCTGGGCTTGTAGTTTGAGATGCAGCTCGAGCCCTCACCGGCGTTGAGGTCCCTGGTGCACTGCGCCAGACCGTACATCTCATGCGAGCCCCAGTACGGCGTGCTGCTGTTGGCGAGCCGCAGCGGCGAGGTGGCGACGCCGCCTGTGATCCTGCTCATCAGCGGCACCCAGGCTGCCCGCAGGCCCTCCGAGGTGACGGGCACCCCGGGGATGGCCGTCAGCACGGCGTACAAGGCTTTGAGGTCCGCGGTGGCCGGGATCGTCGCGGCGGAGTACTGGAGGACGCACGTCTCGTACATGGCGCGAACGTCCCGGCTGCCCGGGCAGACCAGCGTGATCCCGGCGGGCGCCCTGGAGAGGCAGTCCAGGCACATGGTCGCGTTGTGGTCGGCGTAGCACTGATGAGGCCGGACACCTGGTCGGCCCCTGTCCCAACCGTGCCCTTGTAGAACCAGCCGCGGTCCGCGGCCGCCGCCGGGAGCGCGGCGAGAAGCTGGTCCAGGTTCTTTTTGTACTGGCTGCTGGCCGTGTAGTTGTCCGCCGACGAGCAGGATGGCGACCAAACCGGCCGCATGATCTTGTCGTCCTGGCTAGCTGCTATGCTGAAGAACCAGACGGCGGCCGTGAGGACGACGGAGAGAAGGTGGGAAGCCATGGCCGTCGTCCGGCCAGCGACGCCGTTGCTGGCTATTTTTGTCGAGTAAATTCCCTCAATGCCACTAAAAATTATAGGACTTCCCTCGTTGCCATTCAAATTTTTCGATTCCCTTCACTGCCACCGGTTATAATTTCCTCTCCCTTCAATGCCATTTCCGTCCACATCTGGTAAGTATGTCTGGCTGACTAAATGGGCTCACCGTCCAAGGAACAGTTCCATCTATTTGCAATGCCTATGATACCCCTCTTTCAATGACAACACGGCCCCACAGCACAAACCTTATCTCTTACCCACGTACCCAGGCAAGCATCCCTCTTTTCCCCGAATCAGCCTCCTCAAATCGAATCGTGAGAGCTAGGCCCTGGGCGAGCTTGCCGGCGCGGACGCAGAGCGGAGCGCGGTCAGCGAGGGCCACTGGTGCGGCCGCGCGGCACTGGCAGCGCAAGCCGGTGTAGCGAGAGCGATGTGGCCGCCTGGGAGCACGCGCGCGGGCGCGAAGCGTTGAGGCGCAGGTCGGCGAGGGCCAGTGGTGCGGCCACCTGCGCACGCGGGGCGCTGGCAGCGCAGGCCGGTGGAGCGCGAGCAGTGCGGCCGCCTAGGAGCACGCGGCGCGGAGCGCCGAGACGCAGGTCAGCGGAGCGCGTGCGGGGAGAGCCCCACGGCTTGGCGCCTCCGCGTGCAGGGAGCGCCATCAATTCGCGAAGCACCATGGCAACGTGCTCTTCTGGACGAGTGTGGCCACCAGCACGTTTCAGTGCCATTTCCGTCATGTTTTGTAGAATTGGAGATACTATGCACATTTGAGTGTTTGAATATGATACCTATTTCTATTTCGTGTCTCATGTGCGCAACTTACATATTTAACGATTTCTATTGGTCAAATAATATATATACATATATATTGACTGTCCAAAATGTTTATATTTTTTTCGTCATGGCATACATGATATATGGCTGGCTGGTTCTGCAACTTCAATATCTCAAAACATCGTTAAGGTGCAATGGCATGTAAGAAATAGTGTAAAATTTCACTCCATTCTTTGTGAGGGGTATAATCGTCTTTTCATATCAATATAACAGCAACTTCACGGTCACCTGACGGAAATGGCATTGAAGGGAGAGGAAATTGTAACCAGTGGCAGTGAAGGGAATGGAAGAATTTGGATGGCAATAAGGGAAGTCCTATAATTTTTAGTGGTACTGAGGGAATTTACTCATTTTTGTCACCTTGTTCCCTTCCCTTCTATGACTGGTGTTGCTGTCTTCCCATTTCCCAAATCGTGTGCGGCCTTCTATTTTTAGTGTCAATCGTTCAGGTCAAGATGTCAAATGACCCTGAAATGACCCTTTCAGAGTCAGCAGCCAGCAGTCATACTAGAGGAAGGGAGGGCACATTATTCCTGCACACTTGAGATGGATTCGTGAACAAGTTTATCTTTTTCAGCAGGGTGGTTTGGAAATTCACACGCACTCTAATACCTTTTTCTCCTTAGATTAACAATCTATAGTAGGTGTATATGTTGGACTTCGGACCATTTTTAGGAGGTGTTTAAATCCGGTGAATTGGTAAAAAATGGTGAAAAGTTTTGACACTGAGAAGCGTGCCCTGTGAGAGGGGGCACAGTTATCAGTGTGAAAACTTTCGGTGACTTTGTGGATTTAAACAGGGCCTAATGTCATTTGGGACCTGCTTTTGGCCTCATTGGTCATCACTGTCGCTTTAATTTTATTCCTCACCTCACCCAGAGTTAACCAGGGCTGCCACTCAGTTGATGCCATTGTCATGTTCATGCAGATGCAGGATTAAACCATGCATTGTCAATGAAGTGTAAAAGGTTCATGCGAATTGCAGGATGTGTAGTTGATGTCTTGATGAATGTTTCAGAGCTGTCAACTGTCATACTGTGCTAAAGTTGAGCGCCAAACTTTGGCATCCATTAGCATTCACTTTCCAGCTAAATTTTTGAGTATTGGGCTACTGGCTAGATTTTAACACCATCCATTGGAACTTCTGTTTGGAAGGCTTAGTGCTAAAATTTAGCACTATGGGACATTGGCACTTGGATCCAAACACATCCTAAATTTGGCAAAGTGAAACATGATCCCCTCTTCTAACAAATTAGAGGAGATTAGAAGGAATCAATTCCCCTGCAAGTCAATTAGCATCTCCAACGTTTTTCCAATAAACATTTCCAATAATCACCTAGTGGGGATATCTCAATATCTATTTCATGATTATTGTAGGAGTTGTTTTTACAATCTCCAATAATCTTTTCCCAATCAACTACCGTATTGGAAAAGTCACAACTACTCCTCTATTTGGAGAAAATTGGGCGGGTTACTGATCCATCCCAATAATTAATGAAAAAAGATAAAGAGAATCTGCTAGAGAACTATTTAAAAACAAATTAAAACTCTCTGATATGTTAGTTGGATTGGAGAACGCAGTTAAGAGATGTCCTAATATTTCTTTCATGATTTATTGGGAGAGTTGTTTTTGCAGTTCTCCAATAATATTATCCGAGTCCACAGTCACAAATTTCCCTCTATTGAAAAAGGGGAAAGATAAAGGGATATGATATAGCACCTTTTTTTTTCAATAACTTACAATGCAATAGCATCACAATTAGGAATGACAATAGGTTAGGTAAGTTGCGAATAAGTCATTTGCCTGTCCACGAGCATGCCCGCACCCACCGGGTAGGAACCGGATATCGGGGGGAGTAAATTACGTACCAACAAATTTATATTAACTTGTATTATATTAGTTTGATAGCCATGTTGTCACATAAGCAACAAAATTAGTTCAAAATTCACATAACCAATGACTAAATTATCTATACAAATGAAAAATTAACACAAACATACACAAGTCTCTTCACACATGCCAAACAAAAATTACAACATAAGAGTAAATTATTGTCTAGTCATACATAAACTAAATAAAATACAAGTTCTTAGAGTTTCTTTTAGTATGCACCATATTCTAGATTGTTGGATCTTTGTTAAATGAAAATTAATTAACCTCTTATATTGTGGGTAACCAAATGAATGGCCGCAAACGAGTTTTAATGCCAATATTCTACTATGGACGAGAATTCATGTAAACTGATATTCGGTGTAAATTAAAATGAGTGAAGAGAGTGACGAGGGTTTAGTGGAGTCAAGATAGAAACTAAATGGTTGATGATGTGGATAGGCCGAGAAGCTAGTTTTAGAGGTGGTGGGTTGCTAGTGGATATGAACTTTACAAAGATATAGGATAGGATGTCCTACCCACAAATGACAATTCATGCCTATACTCTTACCCATCGGATTCGAAACCCACTGGAACATACCATCCCTATTAGGCTGTCCGCACTGGGGACGGTAAACCGTCCTCCAGTACGAGTTTACCGAACCTCTTCCCACACTGGCATACGCTAAACGATATGCTAGCGTAGCGGACGACTGCGTTTCCGCTAGGAATAGCGAGCTCCGGATCCTCCGCTATGCCTCCGTCAGTCCCACCGATTGCGCGCGCGCACCAGGAGAGGAGGGTGATCCGCAGCCAGGAGCTCGTCGCCGTCACCGAGGTGGTCCGTGCCCGCACTGGCCCCAATCTGCTACGGCACCATCTCTGCTACGCGCCCGCACTGGCCCCCACAACTGCTGCCCGCCGTCGAGATGGGGAGGGCGGCGGTGAGGAGGAAGCGGCACTTCGGCCAGGCCCCGCTCCGCCTCGCCCTCACCCCGCGCGGACGAGCCCCGCCACGTCGCCGGCGCCGCGGGGCTGGAACACCGCCACGGGCTCGGCGCGGGCGAGGCCGCCGAAGTCGCGCGACGCCTCGACGAGGTCGGACGCGTCGACGCTGAGGCGGCCGCCCGCGACGTCGCCGAGCTGCAGCAGCTCCACGGGCGGCTCGACGGGCAGCCTCACGGTCGAGATGAGGGAGGAGACGAGGAAGAGCAGCATGGCGCCCAGAGAGATTTGGGTGGCGGCGCGGGCGAGAGATTTGCGTGGCGCCGCGGTTGGGAAGAAAAGAAACGCGAGGGGATAGGGGAGGAAGGACTGGATAGAGAAGGAAAAAAGAGAAAAAAAGTAGAAAAAAAGGAAGAAAGAGAATAGCCATTTTTATTTAATTAAAAGTTGTATTATGAATTATTTTCATCCCACTATATAAAATAACTATTTTTAAATGATTGTGTTATAAAAAAGTATTTGTTAAGAGGAGATCGTAGTTGGAGATGGTTGAATAAAATATAGGATAATTGGTATAGAGTATGAGATATAGAGGATGATGGATGCGGGAGATATGAGTATAAAGTAGAAAATCTCGATGACCAGGATAAAATATTTTTTTTAAAGTATGGAAATAGAGTATTTCGCATGGGTACTGGGCTCGCTTGGACGTCGGTAATTCTCGCCTAGGCACTGCCAGGTAGGGCCGTGAGGCAATCTCCTTTAGGTCCCAGGATGTCATGGACTCAAGGGCAGCAACGGGGCCCAACTCAACTCCGACATCCACCACAGCAAAGATCTAGACTTCTGGACACGTGTACGTATCGTCTGCATCGGTAGCCTTCCTGCAGCATCTTCCAATACTCCGGGTCTCCGGCTCCCTTCATTTCCACCTATTCCCTCTGCGGCTCTGTCCCTTTGCCTTCACCGCCCAGCGCCACACCCGCGACGCTTCCGTCCCGTCACCATGCGCCGCCCGTGGAGGCACCCGGCCCCGGCGGCAGCCGCCGCGGCGCGGCATGGCGCCGCGGACCTCTGCCTCCGCGAGGTCGGGGACCTCCTACCCCGTCGCTTCGCTCGCCGCGCGGCCGGCTCCGAGGTCGGTACCCCACCCTCGGCCTTCATCCCCCGACTGCACTTTTTAATCTCCGCCCCTGCCGCTCCGGCTTCTCGATCCGCGTCGCGGGGGCGGATCGGCGCGCGCAGCGATCGGGCTGGATGGCTGGTCTGTTCAATGGCGTGGCCTGGTCTCGGGCTTGGGGCTGGTGGTGCTAATTGGGGCGTGCTGAATTCGTTTAGCTTGGATTTAGCATTGCGTATGCTGGATGATTGTGATTTGCGTATAGCCTTGTTGTTTACTTGGCGAATTGGGTCGGTCATTTGCTCTATTAGAGTTGTCCGGCAGCACGTTCCCAAACTTTGAGCTCAATGCTATGTTTAGCAACACTGGATATCTGGATATCTGTGGATGCATTTGTTGTGCGTTGCTGATGAAACTCACTCATTGCAGGACCTTGTGATGCGGCTCCAGATTCACCGGAAACTCGACAGGCACACAGGGTGCGTCAACACGGTGGCCTTCAATGAGGTTGGTGACACCCTCATATCAGGCTCCGATGACCAGATGGTCATGCTGTGGGACTGGGACACTGGTGCCGTCAAGTTAGAGTTCCATTCAGGCCATGGTGGCAATGTTTTCCAGGCTCGCTTCATGCCCTGCACAGACGATCTGACCATTGTCACTTGTGCTGCTGATGGTGAGGTTGGTGTGTTATTTTCTGCACTTGGGTACAGATTTAGTTGATCACGTTATCTGTATCATTGGTAATGGTCTTTCTGCCACTCAGGTGAGACTCGCCAAGATACAGGAGGGTGGAGATGTGTCCACTTCATTGCTTGGTGAACATGGGGGAAGGGCTCATAATTTGGCTATAGAGCCTGGTAGCCCTTATATCTTTTACAGCTGTGGCGAGGATGGCCTTGTTCAACATGTAAGCCATTAACCAAGTCCAGTATTCCAAGTGTTTATAAACTGACCTACAACCAAGTATAATTAGTCATTTCCTTCTTGTACAGTTTGATCTCAGAACAAACACAGCCACAAAACTGTTCCTCTGCAGAAGCTCTTTGAGTAAATCAGGGCGCTCCTCTTGTGTTCACCTTAATGCAATTGCAATAGATCCGAGAAACCCAAATATTTTTGCCGTTGGAGGAACCAATGCATATGCTCGTGTTTATGACATCCGCAAGTACAAGTGGGATGGGTCATCTGATTTCGGTCACCCATATGATTGCTATTGTCCACCACATCTTGTTGACAATAGGTGTGTTGGGATAACAGGGTTAACGTTCTCTCACCTGAGTGAATTGCTTCTATCTTACAATGAAGAGAATATTTACCTATTCCCAAAAAATGGAGGACTGGGATCTGATCCAAAGTCATCTATCAATATTGGAGCAAATGAAGAGTGCAACTCAATAATGGCAGCGTCTGGACAAGATTTTTCTCAACCTGCACCTCAGGTATATGCCGGTCATCGCAATAGTGAAACGGTGAAGCGTGTGACTTTCATTGGGCCAAATGATGAATACGTTGCCAGTGGGTCAGACTGTGGTCGGATATTTATTTGGAGAAAGAGAGATGGGATGTTTTTACGAGTCATGGAGGGTGATGAATGCATTGTGAATTGCATTGAGCCTCATCCTCATGCTATGGCAGTTGCAAGCAGTGGAATTGACAATGATGTAAAAATGTGGACTCCCTCTGCCATCGAGCGGGCACCTGTGGTAAATATTGAGGAGGTAATATCTCCTGTTCTTGACATATTTGTCTCTCCACTTTCAGTCAACCTATATTCTCCAGATAGATATAGTATTAAGCATTACTATCAGCTGCAACAATCTGCTTATCAAGATGCAATACATATTTCTTGATCTGTTGGCATTTGTACAACACTTCTTTCTCCACTATGTACAGTTGAGCACCACCCATTTTCCTTTGATATTTAAAATTTTATTATTTAAGATTTACTTGAGTACATTTCTTGTCTGGCTACTCCAGTTGAGACCTCGCAAGAGAAGAGCCAAGCTCTGGCACTTTGACTTACCACGTCTGTTGATCCGACACTTAATGGCATCAGAACTTAGGCAACAATCAGCTGAAGAAGATTCATCAGAGAACCTTGAGGATAACACAGGATTACTCAATCTAGTACTACGTGCTGCTGATGGAGGTGTGTCATCGACTGATGATGAAGAGACCTCTGATGAATCTGAAGAGTGTAGAGTCAATTGATCTATAGTCCACCTTTCAGGGCTGTTTCAAAATTGTACATATACATTAATAAGTTATCTTCTTATGGATGCTATAACAGTACAAGTGTGATTTAGTAACTTGTCATGTCTTTTTTATAGGCATGTGTTTAGGAGGCCATTTTAATGAAAAGTTTGGACCCTAGAAGTCGTGTGCTAGTATTTTATGAAATCTTCCATGGTGTTGCATCATTTCATATATTTAATTTTGTCTGACAAATTTTTTTTTTGGTTTGTTGCTGTGATCTTACATCAGTTGATGTATATTCTTGCGTGTAGTAGTACATTTACTTACTGTCCTGTGCTGATTTCAAGGACCTTTTTAGCTTCTTTTCCACTTTGCTGGTTTATACAACTTACTCATACGAAAATGGTGTAAAATTGTCAGTGAGTGAGAAATATTTTTTTGCCCCCTGCAAATAGCTCATGGATTGGGACGTGCAGGTACATTAGAGAGAGTAGTTTTTTCTTCTTATTATTATTCTGAACTGTGATATTCTGATTTTGTTGTTTGGCATTGGAACCATGGATTACTCACAGAAAAGTATTATCTTAACTCAAAACAAAGTATTCACTGGCATTACTTCCTGAATAAGAACCCTGGACTGAAATATGCTATGTCAGACTTTATCGGATCACATCACTGGATGAATCTGTTTGCAGCATGTAGTTCATGTGCTGATCGGTGCTGATTAATAAGATGTAAAGATTACATGTTGGCCAGTTATTTGGTAACATTGGGTTAAACAGTAACAATTGTTAAGCGGAACAATTATGAACTTAGAGCCATGGATTGTGTAAATGAACGAGGAATTCAAAGAAGTGGATTTTGTGTGCAACTATGCACATTGGAGATCAAGAAAGAGAAAGGTTAGCACTAACAGGTCAGTTCTCCTCATCAATTTCCCAGTATTCTTCTACTATTATGCTTCAGGACACATTGTATATTACAGAACATAACGATATATAAAACTCGAGCACAGTATTCTGTGGTAAAGACAACCTGAGGTAGACAGGCTTTATTTTTTTCCTAAAAAGCTGATGTATTTATCTACTGATTATTCGATACAGGTTAATCAGGAGGATTGAAAGGGTGGAACTATTCAGCACAACTTGTAACAACATTGCTCAGGTATTTCAACCTTATGTTCCCAATGAGGCAACGAATTAGCAAGTCTGTTACAATTATGATGAACTCAAGCATCTGAAGTTTTTCTGATATTTTTCACCACTACTTGCTGTCCATGTTAATCAACTAACAATGACGGAAACAGCATGCAAGTTATATGATGCGAACTACATAAAACTTTGCAAGGGCTATTGACAGTGGTTAGTAGATGACAGGAGATTAGTGGTATAGAGATGTATAAACTATGTACAGGCATGTATCCACCGTTTTACCCAGAGTGGTCAATAGCTCGTCTATTTTCTATGTCTGTAGTTCAGCTGATTTCATAGTCATGCTTGTTGCAAGCGCTACCAGCTGGAAGAACCACGGTAAGGCAAAAGTTAATATCAAAGTGATTATAAGTTGATATCTAGAACAAAACGGCTTTATTAGCAATAAACGTGTTCGGCTATGGAACCTACCACTGCAAATCCACCGCAGGCAAGGCTGAAACCTTTTAAGTAGAAAGGCGTAGCTTCTGATAGACACCAGGCTGTCAAGCCAAATGGAGACAAATTATGTCTAGAAATACTTGGCCAAGCTCACAGAATGCGAAACTAGTATGGAAAACGAAATCCAAGAGTTTAACTTGTTCTTAGTTGAGATGTGCTAGTAAAGACAATGACAGGTACATACCTGTGAGAGGAGTAAAAATTAGAGGAGATATCATGTTTGCAGTTGAGCTTATTCCAGTGATGCACCCTTGGACCATACCCTTGATTACATGTAAAAATTAGTCATGCAAAAGGAGCCGCTAGTATTTGTTGTTGAAAATAAGCAGCTTCCATTTGATTTGTGAAGAAACTATTATATATACCGAAACATTTACAGAAATTATCAGCTGCCTGTGATTGACTTGTGACTAGTACCTGCTCAAAAGGTCCCACTTTCTTTGATATGATGCTCCTTATCTGTTCAAAAATAGTGAATTAAAAAGATTTTTTCATATAGTTTAATGAACCAAAAATTGACTAAAGACGGGACATAACAAGTAATTACTTACACATGGGGTGACCAACATGCTTAATAGTACACAGCTTGCAGCAAGATAAGGGACCTAAAAAAATGAAGCACAGCATAAAGTTTAGCAGAACTAATGCCAAGCAAAATCTCATGGAAGAAATTATTCATACCCAGAACGACCATGAGATGCTGTATAGGAACGCCTGCAACATCAAAGCAACAAAAACTCATATCACCTAAATTTATCCAGAAACAGATGCAGAAGATCCAACAGAGCAACATCCTTACGTGCCCGCAGTTCACTATGAGCGATATGATAAGTAGCTTCTGTTCACCCAGTTTTGGTACTAGGAGTGGCATCACAGTTAGCTGCATCACAATTCTTAAATGGATTTAGATGGAGCTAACTAAAATTTCAGCATTGTTTTAGTCAAAATACGATTATTTGTGGAAAACATTACACGATAAAATTGTACCTGTGAGAAGCTTCCTGTAATGCCAATGATAAGTAGCAAATTTGCATACTGGTTCTTGCTGTAATGGAATTTTGCCTTGAGAAAGTACTGCAGTTGCATCCCAAAAGGCAGAAGAGTTGGATTTTTTTTTTAAAAAAAAACACCCATCAGGTGTATTTGACAATGCCAGGTTTTGACATATAATCATAAGTTGTCACTACTTGATTCTCTCAGAACTGCATAATATTTACATTACGATAATTTGCATAATCATGTGTAATGTCGCGTATTTTGTACCAGAGAAAAAGAGATATACCAATAGTGCATTCATCACGCCTGCCTCACCAAGGCCGTAGAAAAATGTCACGACTGCCGCCCTCGAGAAGGTTGAGCTGCAAATTGTTTGTAGCATTGAGATGGACATATTATCTTGTATTCTTATTTAATGATCTATTTGTGAATTTCGCCATAGGATAGATATCAATATCACTTGTGTTGTTCTCTGAAAGAAACATGTTCACTGCCATTCATCAGGTGCATCCTTTATCTAAAATAGTATCCATCATGTGCATGGAGTCGGCAAGGACACAATCACACAACAGATGACTTAAATTTTAACTTGCGGCATGTTGATGGTGTAGGCTTCCTCGAAAGGCTGTATGCTTTAGCTAGAGTGGATTTTACTTGTGGTTCTGTTTGTGCTGCTAATTTCCTTTGAAATGCAGGAACCCCAGCTACAGCTTTCAGGAGAAAAAAATCTGAAACCCATCGGCAGTTCAGATGACAATGGAAGGCTCAACAAACTTTACCTGCCCGTAAGAAGGGCGGCCATCTCTGTCAGCGATGGCGCTTTCCGAAGAGGCGGGAGCCTTGGGGAGAACTCCTCGCTGCTTGAGGAGGGCAGGCAGAGTGGCTGGGACTGGGAGGCTTCCTCGTCGCTGCTGCACGAGGAGGCGCCGCCGTCCGTCTCCTGGAGGAAGGCCTTCATGTACACGGCCGTCACCACCGCTACCACTGCGGCGACCTGCAGCTCCAGAATGCAGCTGGTGAGTGGTGACTTTGTTTTCCTGACGGCAAGAATGACAACAGGCTCATGTTCTCGGACTCGGACGCGGACCTGACACGTGGTGGAGACAGGGAGGAAGCGGGCTGCTATGGTGCTGCCGACCAAGCCGGCGTTGCAGACGCCTGAGAGCACGCCGAACGCCGCCGCGCGCCGCGCCGCCGGTACCCTGTCGGCCTGCAACAGGGGTGAGTTCAATGCATCAGTCCAGGCAAACTTTTATCTGTTGGCGACGGCGGCTCTGAAGGCAGAGAGTAGCGGAGATACCACGTAAGCGAGCGAGAGGCTCATCATGCTGCCGTCGGAGACCATCGCCGTCAGCGTGCTGGTCACATAGTACGCGTAGAAGTAGCCCCTGGTCCGGCCGTACGCCAGGATGCCTTGTCGGACGGAAGAAAAAGAGGGGCTTGTTTAGTTGGCAAGAAAAGTATGCGAATTTTACTGTAGCAATTTTAAACCGAAGATTATGAGGACTAAACATGATTTAATTATAAAATTAATTACACGGATGGACGGGAAATCGTGAGACGAATCTATTAAGCCTAATTAATTCATCATTAGAGATTGTTTACTGTAGCACGACGTTGTCTAATCATAGCCTAATTAGGCTCATTAGATTCGTCTCGCGAAGTTACCCGGGGTAATGGAATGGGTTTTGTCATTAATCCACATTTAATACATTTAATTAGTATCCTAACATTTGATGTGACGGGTGAAAGTGAAAAGTTTGAGAAGTTGATGCAACTGAACATGGCCAGAGTGTAAAACAACTCTACAGTATGGTCAGAATGAAAGGAATGTTGAGCCGTAAGTTGCAAGGTGGCCTGAGGATTGGATTACCCAGTGGAACGATGGACGCCGTCGCCGGCAGCGCCAGCAGCGCCTTCCGGCCGTACCTGTCGGACAGGTTGCCGACGACCGGCGTCATCACCAGCGCGCCCAGGCCCGTAACCTGCAAACAACAATCTCAGAATTCAGAGGGACAAAAGCAGGCGTGTTCCGCTGGGGCCCTCCGTGTGCCCGCTTTGTGTCGTGCTCGGCAGAGCGGTGCGCGTCGGCGTCGCGGGCAGGCGCGGCACTGTGCGCTGCACTGTGCGGGCAGGCGTGGCACAGTTCGAGAGCAACTGGTGGCCGGTCGGGGCACGAGGGATGCGTCGCCATCGCGCGTCGCTTTCCCGCCAGACTTTGACATGCATCAGTGCGGACCGGGCACGGTTTTTATTATTTGTTTTTTTCACGCTTTCCCTTTTACCATACACTACCCGTAAGCACAGGTACCGACCCGACTGAGGGTCGCCTTTCGTGGCCTTTTGGCTATGGTTTTTCCCTCCAAAACCAAAAGCTCAATTAAAGGGCATAAAATTTAGATGTGTTTTTATCAAAAACAGTTTTTATTGGCGCATCTAATTTATGGGCGACCGGTAGGACGGCTACGTCCGGTCGATTTCCCGACATTACCATACGCGCTTTCTTGGATGCCTTTTTTTTGCGCAAAATTTTCTTTCCTCATTTTCTTTCAGCGCGCTACTAGTTTCCGCGTGCGTTTTTATTTCACAAGCCAAAACATTCGGGATGGGAGAAAAGAGGGAGAAGAAAAGGGCGGGAAAAAATAAAAGTAACTTTTAAAGCAAAAATACAATACAAATAAAAAAATTGGTGCAAAACTTACTTACACAAGTTTTTTGAATTTCACATAAATTTGAATACAAAAGTTTTCTACAACTACGTAATACATAAATTTTTTGAACCACAGATAAATTTTAATACAAAAGTTTTCTACAAATAGGTAACAAAAAGTTTTCATCTATAAGTTTTATAGCAAACTTCCATAAACAACTTTTACACTCTAAGTGAAACTTTTGCATGGCAAGGGGACTGAAACCAAAGCAATTTAGACTTCTATGACAGGGGATACATAGCCGCCCCAAACTCAAACATCCTTCTAACCCGATAGGATGGAGTCGCCCGCAATAACCCTGAACACTAACCAGTTCAGCCTTCTATGGCAGGGGGACCGAAACCGAATCAATTTAGCCTTCTATGGCAGGGGATACATAGCCGCCCCAAACCCAAACATCCTTCTGAACCTGATAGGACGGAGTGGCCTCTCAACAACCCTGAACCCTAACTAGTTCAACTTTCTATCGCAGGGGATCGATGTCGAAGCAATTTAGCCTTCTATGGCAGGGGTACATGGCTGCCCTAAACCCCAAAAAATCCTTCTAAACCCGATAGGATGGATTTACCCCAACAACCCTGAACACTAACCAATTTGGCCTTCTATGGCAGAGGGACCAAAGCCGAAGAAAAATAAATTTTTAAGACACGTAAAACACCGTATTTTCCCAATTTAATTTAATATTATAAAGTTTTAGATTAAAAATACTGATAGTACCGCTGCTAAGTCATATTTGTAATGTAAAAATTTACATAAAAGTTTACAATGTAAAAGTTTATCATAAAAGTTTATCATAAAAGTTTACAATGTAAAAGTTTATCATAAAATCTTTTATGTAAAGTTTTACATAAATGTGCTAATTTTATACCTCGTTTATCATATTTATTGTGTAAAAGTTTTACGTAATAATTTGGCACAAAAGGGAGCAGGTCATTAATGTGGTGCATTTTGTCGGCATTAAAAAAATAACTGATAAACCAATCATGCGGTCATGTGTGGGGACGTATCTGTATGTGTGGACCTATGACTATGTAGCAGTTTTTTTGAAAAGAGAAAGCGGGACAGGGAGGTGGGCCGAAAAAAAAAACACCCGAGCGAAAAGCTGGACGGCAGGGGGAGGGAGCGACGCACGGTCGGACGGATCGACCGCGAGAACTGGAACTTCCGGTCGACTGTAAACTCAACATCGTGAGCTTTCACTGCAGTACAAAATCAAAAGCATCTTTCCCTCTTGTTTTTACTGACTTTTGGGGCAAAATATTACCCACCTGAGGATACCGGTTCGTGTTCTTTTTTTTTCCCGTCGCTATCTCTTCCCCCTCGCGACACTCTCTTCCACCGCCGGTGCCCCGCCGCCTCCTCGCCAGAGCTCGCCGGTCCCCGACCTCCGCCGGGCCTCCCGGTCGCGGCCCCGACCTCCACCGTCCCTCCCCAACTCCCCAACTCCGGCGCCCCTCCACAACTCCGGCCGGCGATGCCCCTCCTCAACTCTGAGCGGCGCCCCTCCCTAACTCCGGCCGGCGGCGCCCTTCCCCAACTCCAGCGTCGCTCGGCTGCCCGACGCGTGCGCAGCGCCGCGGCCCTGACCTCCACCGCGTGCGCGAGCTCCGCCACCGGCTACCGTGGGCGCAAGCAACGCCGTTGCGCCGATCTCCACTACCGGCTGCCGCAGGCGCGAGCTCCGCCGCTGGGCACGAGATACTCATGGCCGTGAGAGACTTCCTGCGAGAGGAAGAAGATGCAGTCCATGAGGCTGACAAGTGAGGTCCACTTGTAAGTGGGAGAGGCTGACAACAGTTTTTCCAAAAGCCACAGCTGTCTAACCAAAAGGCCTTCTATTTTTCCACAGCTAATTTTCCACATCTACTTTTTCACAGCACACAGCTCACCGCTGCTTTTACAAAAGCCACACTTCAACCAAACCAAAGGAACCCTGACTTTTGTTTAGCTTTACCACCTTCCGGGGCGCGATGCTTCTCTGCTTTTGACATACCCGGGCGAAGTAAATGTGGTCGGTGCGACGTTGATTACAAAGGCGCCGCTTCCTTCAGAACGCCCGCGAAATCTTGGGCCGTGACGTATGGCGACAAGCCAGCCGAGCACATAAAGTGCAGGGGACTCAAAGTGTGGCAGAAAGAACTATGCCAAACGAGTGCAGGGGACTCAAAGTTTTACCAGGCTAGGCTTCACCCAAAAGGAAAGGGAAGACAAACGAGAAAAATTACCAGCACAGCAGGCTGCCCAAAAGGTGACCGACATGGCCGTTGCCGTGTCATCACTCGTCAGCACTCGTGACCGAACACGCCGGGGCCCGGGCCCGGGGAGACGGCGCGCCGGCCAAGGGCCAACCGGCGTGCTCCCGCTCTCCGGTCATGGTGAAAGTAAATAGAATACGTGTACTTCATCTCCCTAACGATATGTCGGGAGCGGTGGTTGGCTGACGGGAGTAAAGGAGCTGCAAATGGTGGGGGCTCAGTGGAGCTCCCACTCTCCTCACTGCAGAATAATCCCCCGTGTGTGTGTTCTCGGAAACGAAGTGAATCCGAGTACGTCACTTCGATTCAGAGCATGAAGTGCGAGCATAAACTGTTTGAAAAGAGCTTAAGGAAAACGATCAAATAACATATTCATGTGCGATACTAATCATGCGAGAAGCCCGGCAAATGGCGTGCAAATAATTAAAAGGCCAGTATCGAAGAAAGAAAGAAAGTGACAGGATCGAGGAGGGTGCATGCACGCAGTGGCCATGGATGATGAGAGATGATGTTTCAGAGCTACTAGTACTACTAGCTTACAGCTTGCTGGAGCCCGGTGAGGTAGATGGCGAGGGAGCACTCGTCGCGGCCGGGGCAGAGCGCCCCCATGGTGACGTCGGTGATCACCGGGCCGATCATGTAGGCGGAGAAGAAGAAGAGGAAGGCGAACACCAGCAGGTGCCTCAGCTCCGCGAGCTCCTCCATTCTCCTCCTCCTCCTCCTCCTCCTGCTGCTGCTTCTTCTTGCTGCTGTTGCTTCTTGCTACTTCTCTCCTGCGTACGCTAGCTCGCTCGATCCCACTCGCCCCTGCTGCCTCTCTCTCTCTCTCTCTCTCTCTCTCTCTCTCTCTCACGTTTCTCCCGTCTCCCAGCTAAGCTATTATATATGTGCATATATGATGACGCAGCCAGCAGGGTGAAAGTGAAAACTAATAGCGTCTCAAATGTTACGGACGGGGCGGTCGATGGATGGGTCGATGTGCTTTTACCCAAGAAGAAAGGAAAGTCTCTCGTCGTCCAAAAGGAAAAGTAAGCAGAGGTTAAACGCTTTGCTAGAATAGCATTTGAATGGAAATCGCATTGGTGTATTTTCACACGAGGAAAGAAATTAAATGCCAGCCAGGTATATGGATACGCTGCGCTGGCTTTCACCTTGGCCTCTTTTTTTTTTAAAAAAAACCTGTTTTGAAGTCTTGGTAGCATCCATGAGGATGGCATTGCATCCAGTGGAATCCTGCAAATTGAAGCTCCTAAAATCCATTTGCAGGCCGGATTGCAAAAAATAGGGGCCTAAAATTACCTCTCAACTCCAGTGAATTCAGTCTAGACCCCTATTTTTCTGTGGACCCCGTGTGTCAGCGATACAAAACATTCTGCCGAGCGCCTTCGCTGCCGCGCCGCCGCTCCTGCGCGCCCGCCTGCCGCGCCCGCGCGCCCGTCCATGGTCGTGCCGCGCATCCGGCTGTACACGCTCGAGCTCGCCATCGCGCTGATGCGGTCGGAGGACGCGCGGTTCGTGGCGCTCTTCGTGGAGCTCGGGTTGGAGCACGAGCTGGGGCGCGTCGCGGAAACCACCTCCGGGCTCGCCCACATGAGCGCGGCCCAGGCGGCGTCGTAGCAGGCGGGGACGGGGTGCTCGGGCGCGAGGCGGTACTCCACGGACACGGCGAGCGCGCCGGCCCGCGCGGCGAGACGGTTGAGGAAGGCGTGCTCGGGGGCGTCGGCCGTCGAGCCGACCACGAGGCCGCCGCCGTGGAAGTAGAGCACGATGGGGAGCCGCCTGTCCTCGCCGCCGCCGGCGTCGACGCGCGCGGAGAGGTTGGGGAGGTAGAGGCGCGCCCAGAGGCCCGTGGCCGCGTCGATGGTGACGTCCTTGGAGGCGACGCCGGTGGCAACAGGCCCCGGGGCCGGCGGGAGCGGCGGCGCGCGACGCGCTGCGGGGAAGATGGGGATGCAGATGTGGAAGAAAAGAAAAAAAAAGGAAAACGAAAATAAAATGGTGGGACCCACGTTATTGGGGGTGAATTGGAGGCCCCTTGGAATGGGGGCTTAGAGCTGGAATTTGGGTGGGCATGAAAAATGCATGTTTATTTAGGGGCCCTGCTGGAGTTGATTTTTTGGAGGAATACCCTAAAATTTAGGGTAGGAGCTCATTTAGGGTCCTCCACTGGAGTTGCTCTGAGGATGGCATTGCATGAGTGAGCTTGTGTAAAGGATCGCCAGATCAGCACAGGGAATCAACGGATATTTTATATTTTAGAAGAAAACGAAAGAACTAACCCACATCTTCCAATTTTAATTTTGCAAAGATAAGAGGTGCAGTGGGTGGGATTAGGTGTCCACGTCATTTGTACTTCTTTTATAAGTTTTTTAGTTTGATTCGCCCAAACCCAAATTGTATTTGTTTTCTTTACGGCCAGTTGGGAACCTCTTTTGTACCGTAGCGGGTACCGGAGCTTCAGAACCGCTCCTTTGGGAGTCGCAGACTCGCAGTTGCAGGCACGCACTAGGCTAGCTTTCGGAGCGCTTGGCCACCGGATTGGCACAGACACACACTGCTAGCTAGTGTGTGTGTGTGTGCTCGCTGCGAGTGAAATAGTGTGGGCTCCGGTCGGTGCTGCTCGTACTCGCACTCGCCGCCGGTAAGCATCGGCGCCATGTGGCTGGCCCGAGAGGAAATAAACGAAGAGAGACCGACGAGAATGTGAGGGTCAGGACGGGCGCGGTTCTGGGCTTGCCCGATGCGGCGACGGTTCTCGCCCCGCCGCGCGCGGTGCCTTCGGCTTGCACGCTCTCGTCGTTCGCGTTCCGGGCTCTGCCGTCGGCTCGGCTGTCCATCGCACCACCGGCCTCTGGCATTCCGATCTCGTGCATGCTGAGTTGATGACGATGACGCAGGTAGGGGGCGTTTGGTTCGCTGTCGAGTGTCAAGGTAAGCCTGGCTCGCATTCGGCAGATAGGCTGAGGTGGCACAGGCTCGTGGCATGGGTTTTATGATTGGTTCACTGAATCAATATACAGGATAAGCATAGACGTTTGGTTGGCTGTACAAGTACGTGATGTATTCAATCAAAATTAAAAAAAGTACTAAGATAATATTAATTTTGGTTAAATCATCGTATGGTACTTATGTTTATCATAATAGGTCTCAATCTAAATTGAAATATACTATGCTAATTACTATCTCTGTTCTTAAATATACGGCACCATTGACTTTTTTCCTTCGTTTGACTATTCGTTTTTTCTATAAATATTTATGCAAATAGATAAGTCTACGAGTTAAATTCAAAGTATTATTGATAATAGATGCACCGGTACCTATTTTATTGTATTTAACAAACTAACTAATGAAACATTGCTGGTCAAACTCGAAGTAAAAAGTCAACGGTGTCATATATTTAAAAATAGAGGAGGTATTTGTTAATACCATCATTAACTTGCTAATACGCTGCATACAGTGAGCCTGGCTCTGGACAAATGGATCTCAATTAATCTCGTTTCCTGCTGCCTACCCTTGCACACCACGGGGCAGACTCAAGCCTTCGCGCAGACAACCAAACGTTCAAAGGTTACACCTCCAGAGACCAGAGCCTGGCGAGGGCATCTGCAGAGACCCAAACGCGCCCTAGCTGCTCAGATGTTATGGAGTTCGATTGATTGAGAACATCCATGCATTCAACCAAACGTTCAAAGCTTCACCTCCAGAGCCCGGCGAGGGCGTTTGCAGAGACACAAACGCCCTCTAGCTGCTCAGATGTTATGGAGTTCCATCGATCGAGAACATCCATGCATTCCAACTTTCCCCTCCACTTTTGGAGAATTAACTAAAGGTTGATGGCTTGAAAGTAAATGAAAGCTCTTCACTTTGATTTTGAACTAGACTTGTTTATTTTAATTCGCTTGAAATCACCTCCACATAGCGGAATGCTAGGATTTTTGTGAAGATTATATTTAGCCAGAATCAAATGTTTGTTTTCAAAAAAACACCTAAGGCCCTGTTTATTTCGATGACTTTTTTCATTGCTACAGTAAATTTGAATGTTTGGATACTAATTAGGAGTATTAAATATGGATAGCTGACAAAACTCATTCCATAACCCCTGAGTGAAATTGTGAGACGAATCTATTAAGCCTAATTAGGCATGATTAGACAATATCGTGCTACAGTAAACAATCTCTAATGATAGATTAATTAAACTTAATAGATTCGTCTCGCGATTTCCTGTCCATCTGTGTAATTAGTTTTATAATTAGATCATGTTTCCATCTGTGTAATTAGTTTTATAATTAGATCATGTTTACTTCTTCTAATCTTCGGTTTAAAATTGCTATAGTAAATTTTTCAAAATTTCTCACCGATCTAAACAGGCCCTAAAGTGCTTGAAAACCTGGTTATTTGCCAACGAGGAGAAAAATGTTAACGTGAACATGGACATGGGGCTCGTCTTCTCTTTCGATATTTTATAACTTGATATGCAGTCAGATCAGCTGTAGCTTTTTTATAATCTGCCAAGCTTCTTCAGGAGGATCGCATGAAACGCGTGTAGTTTGTAACTTTGTATTGGCGTGTGTGGTTAAGCATCGAATATCGCTGAAGAATCAGCGTTCTAATTTTTTTTGCAAAGAGAAGAAGAATGGCCGGCCTTTTACTAAAGAAACAGAGGAGGCGAGATTAGGTGTGCGCGGATTGGTATTTTAAGGGTGGGTGCCACGTGAGCAGAATCGCCGGCTAGGGATGGCAATTCTGCCCGTGGGCGTGGATAACCACGGATATCCTACCAGACGGGCGATGATACGGGCAGCGATTCTCGCCCGCTGGCACGGGCACATGCAAAAAATCGCACCCGCAGGCAAGGTGTGGACAAAAATTCCCGCCCGCAATACTGCCCGCTACCCGCAAAAACACAAAGGCCCATCAAAATAACCTTTATCGGCCCAGCCCAAAAAAATCCTAGCATGCATACCAGGCAACCCCCGTAGGCCCGCACCACTCCCGCAGCCACCGCCCCTTCCTTATCCCTTCGACATCGGCCACCACCCCCTCTCTCTTCGTGACTCCGTCGCTCGATTCGCCTGCAGGTGGACGAGTACGACGACTTCCGCACCTGGGGCCCGGCCTTGCGGCTGGATTGCTTGCAGAGAGCCAGGGATCCGCAGTTCATAGCCCACCCGCAACGACCCTGCAGCGAGCGCCCCCCTGCACGCATAAAGGTGAAACGATTGCACATGCATGTGGCCGTGTGTGTAACCTACTAGTAACACCTAGCTAGCAACCTGCTGCCTCTGCAGGGACGGCGGCGGCGGCGGCGCGCGTGGCGATGACGACGAGGAAGCAGGCCATCAGGAACTCTGTGCAAAGAGCCTGCTACCGCTTCGCCATCGATCGACTGTTGCTCCCTTCTCCGCTGATATCGGATTTGATCTATCTGCTTCTCGCCGCGCGCAGCGGCTCCAGTCCCGGGCGGTGGTGGCTGCGGCCGACGACGCATCTGCACTTCGGCGCTTTGCACGGCGCACGGGAGGGCGGGGCAGCAGCTCGGCTAATAACGGGTTGCTTGATATCCGCGGATATCCGTTGGGCATGGGCACGGGCAAAGAAATTCACCCGCGGGCAGGCTATCAGACGGGCAAAGGTCGCGGACGTTGGCATGCTGTCGGGCGGGTAAACCCCTTACACGCACCTTGCCCGACCCGCTGCCATCCCTATCGCCGGCCACTTTGGGAGCGATCGGCAGGGACCACTTTGGGAGCGATCGGCAGGGACCACTTTGGGACCAATCGGTAGGCGAGCGGCAACACAGACAAGCACTAGTGCAGCTTGCTTTCGCCTGGCCACTGGCTGTGCCCTGCTAGTACATTCGCAGCTCGTTCCACTATGCTGACGACCAAAATTGGCACAATAGAGGTTTGCTTACAATCTGGGCAAACCGGTAAAACCGGTTTTAGAAATCGGTAGGACCAGATTTTGTAACATTGTCAAATTAGCATTTTGATTGCACCATTACATAGTTTTTGTCGAGACGATCAAAATGCATATATAGAAAGTCCGATTTCAAGTTCGGATGAGAGAGTTATGGGCTCGGAAAGATCTTCACCTGGAGAAAACCGGTGGTACCGGCTTTTGGCAAAGTCCTAGTAGATTTGGAGATCCGTGTGGATTATGACTTGTAAAAGTGTTTCCCCACTTTATAAGTTTAAAGGGTCACGGCCGAATGAAGGTTTATCCAATCGATCAAATACAAGTATCTTTACTTTTTATCCCTTTCAAAGCCTAATTTTTTCAACCCCTTCTGTTGTTCTTACTTCATCTCTATGGCGTTTGACGACGTTCTGAGTGGCCCGTCGACCTCAGAACAACCCTAGGCGTGCCAGCCCTGACGGGGTCCCTCTTGGGCCGGCGATCGTAGCTACACAGCGAACCCTAGAAATCCGGTGGCACGAGATTTACAAAACCAGTGGTACCGGTTTTGACAGGGTGCGTTGCTGGTGATCGATCCGTTGCGGATCCGTGCGAGCTAGCGCATATCTCGGTGTGTTGGCCAGAAAAAACGTCAACACATTTTCGGCGACTCTGCTAGGAAAATTGGAGATCTTGGTTGCATTAACCGGTATATCTAACTCTAGCCAGATGGGATCTAATACAGATGACATCATGGTGCCTTTCGTTGAAGAACTCAGTGAGGAAGATCGCTAGGAGCTTGAAGCAGCTCAAGAGTATATCAAGAACCAATTTCTGATGGGGCTGAAGAAAAATCGCCAGGGCACATTATCAAGAGCACAAGAATTTGTGATGCCCACATTCAAGATTGATAATCAGGAGGTTAAGATAATACCTACTGTAAGCAATTCAGCATCCAACTCGATTGATCAAATTGTAGCTACTTTTGAATCTACGCATAGAAAAAGAATTAATATTTGTCTAGATTGACACAAAGATTGGATCAATTAGAAAACGGGGATTGTGATAGTAATTCTATATCTTATGATATTTCTCATATTGAGCAACATGAGAAAATTCAGACTAGTTCATCAGCTGTACTAGAGAAATTTCCGGAAGATTCACAGTATGACATGCCGATAAACTTTTCTCCAGAGCAAACAGTCCCAAGACCACCGGAAGATTCACAGTATGACATGCCGATAAACTTTTCTCCAGAGCAAACAGTCCCAAGACCACCGCATCTGTCGAATACGGCAAAAGCGGTACTACTGGGTTTTGGGTGGCATCTCTTGGACAGTATGAAACAATGCATTGTATTCCTTTGAATTATATACCTAATATTATTTAGTGAGTGCCACATGTTGCTCCAATGCATCAAGAATTAAAATTGACAGATTTAACATCGGTTAGGCAACAAGAGAATGAATATGTTTTTGAATACATTAAGAGATTCAAAGAAATAAGAAATTGTTGTTATGATATGTAAATTTCTGATAAAGATCTTGCTGATATTGCTTTTGATGGTGTTGGGATTTTGGGAAAATCCAACAGATTAAGATCAGAGAGCAACAAGAGAAAGACAGATGGCAAACGACGGATTCAGTATTTATATATGAGAGGAGTTAGATTACAGATCCCCCGTCCGTAGTCCCTCTCGGGGCTCTCCTCTCCTCCTTTTATAGGCTGCCCCAAGGGCTTAGTTTACATCGAGTGCCCTTATAACAACTATATGCTCAGCATATTCGGGGGTACAATGGTACTTCTCCTCTCCGTCCTGCTCTCCGTGATTCCCGGACCTTGACGTGACAACGGACAGGCGCCACGCGTCTCCGCTTCTCCGCGTCGGTGGGCCATCTCCTCTTCTGACTCGGTGTCGAGCGAAGGGGTGGGCGCTCACCCCTTCGCTCCTCGTATCCTTCACGACCCTTCGATTGATGTACCTGAGTGGATGAAAAAAAACCACAAAATGTTGCAAGTTTAAGCGAAGGGGTAAATTGATCATGCCTTTGCAACTATCGGGAGTTGACCAAATTCATGACTCCCCAACAGATGGCTTAAGATCTATTGTTAAAGAGAAACTTGAAGGCTTTGATTTTCTTTTTGATCAACCAAGTCCTAGCAAGGGCAGCAGACATAGAATTACAAATCAATAAAGATGCTTATAAAACTTGATTGTGTTGCTGAATTAGTTTGGCCTTTAGAAGATAAACTATATACATGTCCATCTTAAGCTGATTCCTAAAAATCGGCAAGAACAAATGCGATTTAGTTTTGATGTTTCTAAATGTGATCATATATTTGATGAGTTGTTAAAACATGGACACATAAAGATGTCTCACACTATACCTCCACCTGAAGAATTGAAAGGGCATGCATATTGTAAGTTTCATAATTATTTTTTGCATGCCACTATTGATTGTAATATTTTCCGTCGGCAGGTGTAATCGGCCATAAACCAAGAACGATTGACTTAACATGAGATGCCAGCGGATAAAGTTTCTCTCTGTCAACACCGTTGATGTATAGCAACCCAATGTATTGGTTCGGCCGCATCTAGCTGAAGCAACCAAGGGAAAAAATATCATCATCGGTGAGGAGAAGCCTGAAAATTTGAAAGGCAAACAAGTGATCAGAGAGGTGGTGTGTGAGAAGACTCCTGATGGTAGAGAAACTTTCAAAGTCACTACAAGAACTTTGAAGATCGGGGGGCAAGGATCTTCGGAAAAACCGTTTGAGCCTGCTATGCAAGACAAACTGATAAAACCAGTTTCTAAAACCGGTTTTGGGAAGCACCATCATAAAGTGCTTAAAACAGGGCGTCCCAAGATTGGAACTTCAAAACTGAACTTGGCAAAGCATCAGGGGATATATACAAAGAAGAAATCAACCCATGATGAGCTATTATCCAAGTATATGAATCAAAAGGCCGTTACTAGTGATCGGCCGGTAAAACTGAGAACATGGCCACCTATTCGTCAAGAGAGACATACTTCATCTCAGAAGGGAGTTACGAGGCAGAAGGGTGATTTTGTCAAATTACATCCTCCGCAGAACTCACGCCAAGACATGTCATGGATTTCTCCGGCTTCTAGCTCTCCATATCCGGCATGTGACTTTAGTGGGATGTGGTTGCCATACTATCATATGCTATATCCATCTTTTTATCCAGAATGTGATGCATTTAGGAAGCCAGTTCATGACCGGATATCATATTCTGCACATGACCGTTTGGCACCTCGTCGGTCAGGTTGAAACTAGCAGAACCAATCTGGTGGAACCGGATTGCCAAACCGGTTGAACTAGTTTTCCTAGGGAAAACCCGCACCTCATCCAAAACAGATTTATCGTGCAAGAAGAAGGAAGGAGAGGTGCAAAACTTGGATGTCGACCCAGAAAATACTAATGGTAATGATGTCACACAGGTTGGGGGCATCGATGTGATTTCAAAGGACGACGACAAAAGATCAATTGTAATTGACAATAAGGTTGAGATGTCAGTCCAGGAAAAATTTGCTGCTGATCATGGAGAAGAAAGAGAAGGATTGGAGAAACAGAAGAATGAGAACTTGAGCAAGGATAGACCGACGGTTCCTTGGAAGGAGTGGAAGATCAAGCTTGATGTTTGCTCAGCAGCAAAACTAGTTGCACCGGATTCAAAACCTGTGGAACCGATTTCCACGACAGCAGAAGCGGATTTGGTTAGCATAGTGCATGTTCCTCTAATTTCCAATATTATTGCTCCTGATTCAATTCATTGCAATGTGAAATTGTCATCGGATTCGCAGAATAAGGACGATATACAATTTCTGGATTATGAGTCATCCTCTGAGCATATGAATATGAATCTTGATGTGGTGCATTTGCCATCGGAGGAGGGGATGACTTATTTTGATTTTGGGCCACAAGAAGCTATTTTTCATAAGCCCAAGGGTAATGATAATTATCTGAAAGCTCTATACATGAAAGGTTATAACAAAGGGAGGCCAATTTCTCGAATGCTGGTTGACAGTGGAGCAGTTGTTAATTTGATGCCTTATACTTTGTTCAAGATATTGAGATGTTCAAATGGTGAGTTGATCCAGACTGGTATGGCTTTAAGTGGTGTGGGAGGAGATGATCCTATAAGGGATAAAGGAATTGTTTCTATGGATCTAACTATTGGAAGGAAGACATTGGTTGCCGCATTCTTCGTCGTTGAGACACAAGGTAAATTTAGTTTGATTTTGCGAACCAGTGTGTGCCTTCTAGTTTGCATCAACTCTTGATACAATGGATAGGTGATAAGGTAGAAATTGTGCATGGTGATACATCGGCTTATGTTGTAGCTGATGGTTCTTTCAAAGGTGTGCATGGAAATTTTAATTGCTTGACCAGGTGTAGATATTTCACATTATGGGTTTATAAGGTCCGCACGATATGGTTTTATTCCTTGCCACAGTAAAGCCAATTGAAGGTCGGTTAAACCACTTTTGTATGATTTGAATGAATATAAGTATAGAGTGGTTGCAGCAAAGAGTTAGACACTATCGGGCATATGAGAATGATATGCGTAAAATTGTTGAGCAAGATTTTGTAAGAGATTGCCGGTATTTTGTGATATCGCCCTTAGAGTAAAAAGGCCGATGGATTATGTGTTAAACATCGCCCTTAGTGTTTTTTGTGCTTTCATATTTTCTGCTACGCAAGCTTTACCAGAAAACAAGAGGGCATATGTTGACGACCAAAATTGGCACAATAGAGGTTTGCTTGCAATCTGGGTAAACCGGTAAAACCGGTTTTAGAAAACCAGTAGGACCGAATTTTATAACATCATCAAATTAGCATTTTGACTGCACCATTGCGTAGTTTTCATCAAGACGATCAAAATGCTAGGTCAACAATCCTTTAAATATAAACCAACATTTATCTTATTCTACTTGAACATTTCTAATAAAGTTCACTCAACATTTCTTTAACTTTATATCAACGCGAACGCGCGCGTAGCGTGTTGGTATGGCCGCTCGTGGAGCGCCTGCCGCCCGCGTTCGAGCGCTGCTCGACGCGGGTTTCGCACCTGGGTACTGTGCATATATGTGCAGTACTCTAAATAATCACTATTGCCTCACACGGATGTGCTACAACTGTCAGATCTCTCAGCCGCGGTTCTGGACCTAGATAGATATAGGTGGTAGGTCTAGCTCATACACTGAGGTGTGAGTGGGTATGGTGTGTGCGTGTGGCGTGAGTTAGTGTATGGGTTCAGATACTACAGCTTGTATTCTAAAGGTTGAGGCAATAAAAAAAACTCTATATCAACATTTCCGTGCATGTAGATTAACATTTGTCTAAATCAAGCTCTTTCTATAAATCTAGTTACACATTTTGTAGTTGTAGGTCAAAAATTCTTTAAATATAGACCAACATGTTTAATATTTTATTTAAATTAGTTCGATCTGATAACATGATTTGTGCTTCCTAAGCATTTTTAAAAAAAACAACATGTGGCATGTAATGAATTTTTAATTATCTGCAAAACATTTAATCATCTACACAAATTGTTGTTTCAACTCTTGTCTTACAAGTATAACACGTTTTCATAAATTCATCGAACTTTTAATCTAGATAAAGTATTATGTTCAATGTATGTGCCTTTTGCAATATCTCTTTCTTGTCTGATTCCACTATAAAATGCTCAAGGGATTGTTTTGTTCTAGTTATGCATACAGATTCTTGATTTGCATTGATAATTATGTTGATATTGTTTTGCTCCACTGTGGTCAGGTTTTGTTGAAGTTGACTTTTGAAATTGGTAATTTGGGAGGAGGTTATGTTTCCAGGGGAATGTGTTCAGGTATTTTCTTTCAATGTACAAATTTCTAGTTCAGCAGATGTCTCCATTTGGTCCATCACAATCATTTTTTATATCTCTGAACTCACTTTAATTTTGATCAGAAAACCCAATTGTTTATAGTTTATTATGTAATATATATTGGGTCATCGAACAATACTTTCTTTTCAATTGTATCTCAACAATTTTCAATGTCAGCATATGTCTATAATGACATAATATATCCATAAAACTATATCACTATTAGTGTATAACTGGATCACCAGGTGGCATGACATCAGGTAGTAAAAACTTGATGGATGCTCGTGAACGAGTTTTATGTCCATGTCCTACCCACGGATGAGAATTTATATGAAATATTCATATCCTTTTCCGTGAGCAAGAATTTATGTCCATACCCTCATCCATTGGGTGTGAAACCACGGATACTAACCGCACAAAAGAATTGCCATCCTATCGTGAGGCAATCTCCTTTGAGAAATGTGCTATTTTGTTATTGTCAAAGGTGGGCTTCGCAGGAATGCGTGGGTTTCGTCCAAATGCCATTATAAAATCATATCTCTCCGCTAGAATGACTTTTCAACATTTTCTAATCCATCTAGTGATTTATCTCTTCTGCATCGTGATGAACCGACAATTATGCCCTTGGGGCACCCAACCTTATCCACTCAGTCTGCTCGTTCGTCTTCCTCTCGCATACAGTGCCAGGCACGCCATGCCACACTGAGCAAATGAGCAATCAAGCCAGCATCGAATTGAAGAAAAGCAAGAAATGCATATCTTCTTCATTCCAAGAAAATTCTGCCCTTCGTGCTTCCTGATTTAATCTGCAGCACTCCGTTCCTGCCCAGGGCAGTAGACCCTCCGGGAGAATGGAGAGAGCTCACAGCTGCAGGACAGCACGAGCTCCTTTGATACATTTTTCTCTGCGATGAAGGGTAGGTGCTGTCGTTGTGAAGCCTGCTTGCGGCTCCCGGCATCTGGGCGAGCGGCAGGCAGCGCTGGAGCATGACACGGCTGGCTGGCGGCGCCAGGGTGAGCGGCAGGCAGCGCCGAGGCATGAAACTGCTGCCTGGCGGCGTCGGGGCGAGCGGCTGGCCGACGACGTCGGGGCCTAGCGCGGCACCCGGCTGGCGGGAGAAGCTGGCGACACCGGCCACCAGAGATTCCATGTCTGTGCAGCAGACGGTCTCGGAATGAATGCACGGGAGAAGCTGCAAGATGGAAAGGCTAGACAGGGTGCCTACCTAAGGGCACATTGGTCACTTCACCTAGCTAAAGAGGGGAGAAATAACCTGATGAATTAGAAAATGCTGAGAAGACATTCTAGCAAGGAGACATTATTTCATAATGGCAATCTAGCGAATTTTTTTGCAGGTGGCATTTCAGCGAAGCTCATTTTTGAAAATGGTGAAGTCACATATTTCTCGTCCCCCAAGGTCCCAGGATGTCATGCACTCGTGGGCAGCATCGGGGCCCAACTCAACTCTAACATCCACCACGACAAAGGCCTAGACTTCTAGACACGTGTACGTATCGTCTGCATCGATAGCCTTTCTGCAGCATCTTCCAATACTCCGGGTCTTCGGCTCCCTTCATTTCCACCTACTAGGTAAGACCCGTGCGATGCTACGGGCATATTATTTTTTAAATAAAAAATTATTTATTTTAAATAAACATGGTAAGAAGACAATAGATACATAAATTTCAGTAGCAAAATGCATGTTAAAGATGATGGGAAAAAAGTATATCCAACATGCCAAATGTTTTAAACTTCTGATACACATTTTTAAGAATCACTTGGATAAAGAATGCTATAATAATTCATACTTTTTTATTTGTGAGGCTAATGTAGCATCCAAGATAATCTCGTAAAACTTCAGGTATGTTGCAGACATACTGGTTCTCCTTGTATGTCAATAGGTGCATTAAGAAGCGTTTTCCTCCTGATCAAAAAAAAAAAGCGTTTTCCTCAGTTCACAGGCATCCTGCACATACATTATATAGATAGTTGTATCAACAAAAATTAGCGCCCATGTACTAATAAGTATGTATCCATGTGCCATGCAGAATACTCACCAAATGAGTGTGCTTGCAGCCTCACCATCCCATGCACACATGAAAAGTAGTAGAACATAATATCCAAATAATTCAGTGCGGAAGAATTAATTGTTATCTTTGTGCTATATAAAGAAGATCCTCATGACTTCATGAGTATAAAAGAGTTACCTATCTATTTTATTTGAACACGATCGTATAATCCCATAGATAAACATTCTCCTGGCATGCAATTTTCATTATTAAGGTGCGGCACGGGTCCGCATCATCTTCGTCCACACCGAGCGCAACAGTCGCCGCGTCCTGTACTCACGGGGCCCAGCCGCTCTCGCCGGAGTCCCAGGGTTTCACTTCGCCTCCGTCCCGGACGCCGTGCCACCGTCGCCATCTAGTGAAGACCATGCGGCGACCACGACTCTCCGCAGCGCATCGTCGCCCCGCTATCCTCCATTGAGGCCTTCGTCCCGCACCTCAAGAAGCTCCTCGACGACTCCGGCTTCCGGTGCGCCAGCGACTTGCGTGGTCACCAACATCGAGTCGCCACCCGAGATTGGCCTCCCGGCCGTGGCTTTCTGGACGACGAGCGCCTGCGGCTTCATGGCTGGCCTGGAGTGCTAGCAACTCATCGACAAGCGCCTTGTTCCACTCAAAGGCATGTTAATTATCTATGCCGGCTTTGGAGAGAACTAAACGTATATTTGTGATGGTTAATTTGATTCATTTGACAGTTCCCTGCAGACATGCGCCTGCGTGACTTCTTGAGCTTCATCCGCACGATGGAGTGGACCCCAACGGCGCCATGCTTCACGCCTACCTCCGCACCATGAACTGCCTCAAGACCGCCATCGTCCTCAACACGTTCGACGAGCTGGAGGGCGAGGTCGTCAGCGCCATGTCGGCCATCCTCCCGCCCATCTTGACCGCAACAAGAGAAAAAAAAATTGAGCAGTACAGAAGCGCAGCTCCCTTCTATGGCATTTGACCGTCAGCTTATAAGAACCCATAAATATTCGCAGCTTGAGAAGGCGGACATCAAGAAATCCACCTAAAATGATCAAACTCGGATGTAACAATACTTGGTTGTGGTCCAAACATCCAAAAATACCATTCTTAGTGGGAGTTTCATGGAGAGTTTCATGGCAATAAATTCAATGACATATCAGCATTTTTGATGACTTGGCAAGGAGAGAGAAGGTGGGAATTTCATGAGATAAGAGAGGAGTTTCATCCCCATGACACTCCTCTGGCACAGTTACCTAGTTTGCAGTCTTGGTAACTGTGGGATGAAACTATGCACTGAGACTGGCCTGAGAGAAAAACTCGTTGCCCAACAAGCCAAATCCCCCAAATCAGCCTCAGAACACGAGACGCGCATCACCGCATACCAAGGGCATGTTTAGTTCGGTTTTGAAAGCCTGCGAAATTTACTGTACGCCTCTGCATTGAGGGCATCCCTGAGCATGCTCGTTCCCTTGATGTTGCGGCCAAACTCCTGGACCCGGCAACGGTGCTGGAGCGCATGGACATTCACACGCTCACTGAGCGTGACTTCGCCTGCTGTTGCATCTGGGTCTGGACCAAGGATCCAAGCGTCTTCGCCAAGGCCGGCATCCTATCGCTGGAGCCGACGCCGCGACGCCTGGATTCGGTGTGGAGCCTTTCGCGCGACGGCAACATTGTCCGGCGACGGCCACGGCAGGGGCCACTTCCCATGCTCTCCTACAACGTACTGCTCCATCTCGACCAGGTGATCGACTTCAACCCTGCACCTGGCGGAACCTGGCCGAGGACGTACAACTACGCTTGGTTCGTTGGCGTTCGAGACGGGGATTCGCCGATGCGCTTGCCTGCGCATGGTCGCCTAGTCTACCGCAAGCGCGACCGCTCTCCATCCGGTGACGGCGGCTCTGGCCAGCTTGGCTCGAGCGAGGAGGACACGGCCTCGTCGGCTCGTCATCTCAACGGCGGCGGGCTTGGCGGCGTGAAGCGCCCCTGCCTAAGCAGAGACTAAATGTGTTGCAATTATCAGTCCCAGGAGGCTGATACACATTTATTCAATAAATAGTTCAGAATCTTACAGCCCCCGAGGGCACCTGATACAAGCTAGGATAACCAAAAGGTTAACAACGATAATGAGCCAAGCTATGAACAGCTCGGGCTCAACAAAAGGATCAGAGCTACGCGGCAGCGAAGACATCTTGGGCGGGACCAAACTCCACAGGCAAAGTCGGGTGCGGGCACGACCACCTACTCGGCGTCCTCAACGACAAAGTCCGGGTCTTCTTCTGAAGCAACAAATACAAGGGTGAGTACAAAAGTACTCAGCAAGTCCAACCACACCCACGGAGGGATTAATCACAGAGTTATGCACATGGTATATCAAGGAATAAGCAAAGCCAGTTTTAGTAACACAACTAATAAGTGGGGGGTTGATCCACAAAGGATCCAAATTTTAAATGCTACCGGATTTTCCATCCGCCGTAGCTCTTGGCACAAAGCCGAACACATTTCCAAAACACACACTCCAACCCATCCCCAAAACCTTGGTATTGTGACCAAGCCATAACTCGCCCATGACCGTGGGCACGGCTATTCGAATAGTTTGGAAACTCTGCAGAGGTGTACACTTTCACCACAAGTAGGGTACGCAACACGAACACCTTAGTGCCAGCGCGGATCCTATCGAAGCCATTACCCACCATAGCCAAAACTGCCTAGTCATCACGAGAAATTAACCAAGAGGGTTTATGACACTAAGTCGGCAACCATGTCACTAAGACGGCACTTGGTTTTCCCGCTGCACACCTGCCACCAGACAACTAACAGCACGGCTAGTGGGATTTAGACTAAGCCCTTGCACCATACAAGAGTCGAGTGGTTGTACGAAATATCTTGGGTTAGGCAAGATGACACATCACCTCGGTTTAAAACCGGACAAAATGGATATCTCCCAACTTGCTTAACCACAAAGGTACAAGCCTCCAAATGGTATTTCACAAAGAAACACCCATCCATTTCATCCAACACTTTCTTTATTTTCAAAACCCAAAACCCATTTTCTTACTCAACACACTCACACTTTTATTCTTTATAAAACAAGTATAGTCATGATTGATTGGGTAATTAAAACAAGTCCTAAGCGTTCTAGCAGTGGTTATCAACCAAACAGAGCAAATCATATTTAGTGATAACTAGGTTGTCAAAGCATGATTATATCAACCAAAGGAGTGGCTATCCAACCGGGTTTTCAATAAAAAACAATGCAATGTATCAAAGGCCAATAGGTTGTGTTTATAAAACTGGGATAAACATGCATCAAAGGATGTGATTGGACTTGCCGTCTTCAAAAGCTTCCGGGAGTTCCTGCTCGCGGTACAGGTCGTCGGCCTCGGGCTCGGGCTCGCGGTACTGCTCCTCCTCGATTAAATCGTCGTCTACGGCACACACAACAAAACACATAATAAGAAAACAAACAATTCTTTTACCGATGAGCTCAGAACAGAAAGTGATTAAATAAAATAGAAGGAGTGATATATTTGAGTGATTTGTGTATAGCTCGGCCGGAATAGATGAAAGAAAGGTGTGTTCGAGTTTGGTGGAATTCCGGAGAAGTTTGGCGCATAAAATGACGGGTTAAGGGATGGTTAGGGCTTAATTGGAGGGTTTAGGACCTCTTTATAATAATTATAAAGGGCCAGGGACCTTTCTGTGAATATTTTGTATAGTGGAAGGACCTAACTGTAATTTGGGAAAGCTTATGGGGGGTTTGGTAAATACCAGGGACCTGTTTGGAAATAAACTAAAAGGTCAGGGGGTTTTCTGGGTTTCTTCTAAAGGAAAAGGATTCTTTTGGAATTCTAGAAAAGGGCAGGGGGTTTTGGCAAAAGTGGCCGGCTCCTTCTTCTTTCTCGGTCGGAACAGAGGGGAGGGGAAAGGGAGGGGCGGCTCGGGCGGCCATGCTTGCCGGCCCTCCCGGCCCCGAGGACAGCCGGGGAGGGGCGGGGGAGCG
>CM014278.1:99411523-99448406 GCA_004135705.1 Alloteropsis semialata | reverse complement strand
GATCTCCAAATCTATCAAAATCTCAAATCAAATCTCATCTCAAAATCTGTTTTTAATCTAGAGCCTGTCGGAACTTGCTGCCGGAATTTCCGGCAGGAATCTCCGGTAGCCTCTGTTGCCGCGCCGGAATTTGCCGGCAGCTTTCTCTGGCAGCCTCGGTGGTGTACCGGATATTTCCGGCAGCCAGCCACCGGAAGTTCCGGCAGGCGCCTCGACTATATAAGTCGGGCCAATCGTTACCTAGCCCTAAAAACAGTTCATCCACTTCCAGCCGCCGCCCCTCACCCTCCTCTCTCAATCCCGTGAGGGGATCCCCATATTTGACCATAGAACTTCGTTTCTTGGTGTTGGGTTTGATTCCCCATCCTCTGAAAGTTCCGTTCCTCCGCGAATCTTCATCAAATCGCGTGGGAAACTTCAAAGGTATTTCATTCAAAATCCTCTTGCCCCGATCTATCAATGCCATAGTTTCTAGGGGATTTCCTTTTGGGGATTGGTTCATATACCTCTTGAGATGCAATGCCTATGATTTGGTGGAGTTTGGTGGGCTAAATCAATCAATCCCTTGATTTCTTGGTCGGGCGCTGGTGCTGCCGGATATTGCCGACCCGGCTGTGCCGGAATTTCCGGCAGGGCCCTGGGTGCTGTTTCTAAGCTATATCATGAATCTTTTGTGATGGTCCTAAGCTTTATTATCCTTTATCTTTCCAGATGGGCCGAGATCGTCCACGTGGCAAGGGCGTTGTCATCCGCACTCCATCACCATCTCCATCCCCCTCTTCAAGCGAGACCGAATCGGACGAGAGGGCTGATTCACCAAGAGGGAAAGGCAAAGGGAAGCGAGTAAAGAAGCAAGCCGTGCCCAAGAGGGGCCTTGGAAGAGGACGTGGAAACCCTCAAGCCCCTGCTGATCCTCCTCGTGGTCGTCGCACCAAGCAAGCCAATGTGGATACGACCGGGGAGAGGTATATGGATGATATTGATCTTTCCATTCTTGAGAATCAAGTTATCAAGGCCCATCCTCCTGTTAGAACCTCAGTTGATCCACCTATGATGGACTATAGCAAGGGGGAGACTAACATGAAGTCTCTAAGATATGGTGAAGATCCTCGTGCTGCTCTTTCCAAGGAGTTCAAGGGTGACCCTCGTTTTTGGTTACCCTTTCAAGCAGATTGGTATGAGCCAGTCATCATGAGAAAGAAGTCCATCACCACGGATATGAAATGGATTGACTGGGCTTATCTCAAAACTCTTGGCTCGCCGATTAGAGAAGTGGTTGATGCTGTATATGACAGATGCAATGAGTTGGGGCTGGTGAAGCTAATGGGTTTCAAGTGTGATTGGAATGAGGAAGTGGTGGCACAGTTCTATGCCACCTTTTTTGTGGATAAACCCCGTATGAGGCTCCATTGGACACTTGGAGGAAAAAGGTTTACCCTTGATAGAAGTGAGTTTGCTGCTCTCCTTGGGCTTTCAAATCCTCATTCTAGTTCTACCATTTATCGTATCCATGAGCATGCTGATCTTGAAGTGACAAAGATGTATTTTATGTATGACTCTGCTTATGGAGAACATGGAGTTTGTGAGTTTGGTAAGACTAAGGGCCTCACCCCTTTCTATAAGATGCTCAACCAGTTATTCAGATTCACACTTTGCCCTCGTGGTGGTGATGCAAGCAATATCTCGCACAAGGCAAAGAATCTCCTATTTCAAGCTGCACCTGATCGAGCTGTGTTTGATGTGGTTGATTACCTTTGATATGAGATCGTCTTTTGCTCACATGATGCTACTAGTGCTTGCCATTATGCCCCCTATATTTTTCACTTGATCAAGAATGTGTGTGGGCTCAATATAGCGACTGACAGAGAGCATGACCGCTACAAGGCAAACAAGGGCAAGATTCTTCAGTTTCTCAAGGTTGACAACCAAGGAAGAACTCCTACTCCTCCCAAGGCACCTTTTCCGGGTGCTTATCCTTCAAAGGGTTCAGCTCAAGGTGCTTCTTCCTCTCGTGCTCCACCTTCATCTAGTGCACCATCTTCTTCACATGGTCCTTCTTTTGCTCCTCCACGTGGTGCTTCAAAGAAGAGGGGTAAGTTTGATCAACTTGCCCAAAGTATATTTGCTTGTTTCAACATGCTCAAGCATTGTGTGACCGTGGTTGAGGAGCGTACAAGGCAACTTGATGAGGATAATGTGAGGATTGAAAAGAGGCAAAAAGATATACTTGACAAACTTGATATTCCCCACTCTCCCGTTCGTGCTCCAAGAGATTACCCTCCTCCTCCACCTTTTTATAATCCTTATGAGGAAGGTGGTTCGTCTTCTCAAGCTTACACCTTTGGACCTGAAATTGAAGAAGAAGACCTTGGTTGTGGTGAGGGAAATGAAGAAGAGGAGGAGACCGAAGAAGAGGGCTCTTATGAGAGCCAAGGCGATGATGATGGCGGCAATGGAAATGGGGATGACGAAGAAGAAGAGGAGGAAGACGATGATGAAGACAATGGGGATGGCAACGACGACGAGTAGCTCTCTTTTTGGTGCTTGTTGCCAAAGGGGGAGTGAATTTGTGATGCTTTGATGGATGGAGACCCCCCATATCTATCTTTATTCATGTTTTTATCTTGGACATGTAAGAACTATGTTTGGTGTCATGTGTGATGTGTGCCAAGTGAAAACTTTCATTTGTAAGACTTATTTGTGCTAGTGTGATGTTAAACTCTTTTTATTCATGATGTGATGCTTTGTGGATGATGAATGGTTGATGAAATGTTATTCTCCACTTTTATTGTGTGATATACCATGTCATATGCATCACGGTTATAATTTGACACCTATTGCACTTTTGTACCTTTGTATGCAAAGATATTTGAAAAGTTCTTACATAATATGTGCAATGGCATTTGAGGCCATTTGAGTTGAATATGCATATATTTAGGGGGAGCTTTTCTAAATATAATTGGATACAAAAACATGTTTTTATTCCTATCTTGTGAACCCAAATTGAGTTGTCATCAATCACCAAAAAGGGGGAGATTGAAAGTGCATCTAGGTCTCCCATGTGTTTTGGTGATAATGACAATTAGAATTTGGGATTTGATGCTTGTATTGAAGTATATGCAGGAATAAAATAAAAGAAAGGATTATGAATATTAAAAGAAGGTCCTCAATTGCTTATGTATGGTGGATGAGCTCATTGACGATTTAAATTTATTTTTGGTTTGAATTTGAGTATAGGAATCACCGTACTATCAAGGGGGACGTGTTTGATGAATCAAGAGTGCCTAAAGTGCTTAATTGAGATACTAACTACCCAAGAGAGAAATCTAACTTTAGATTCTCAGGCGCTGCACACCTTCCTGTTGGAATTTCCGACGTTGTGTCAGAAGTTCCGGTTGGGCCGGAATTAGCCGGTGCTGTATCTCCGGCACGCTCGGTTCGGGATCGGAAGTTTCGGTGGTTAATGCCGGAAGTTCCGGTAGCTCTGTTCTTCGTGTTAACTCAAGTGACTTGGGCTTGCCCGGAAATATCCGGAGGACTTTCTCCGGTGCGCTCGGTTTGTGATCGGAAATTCCGGTGGTTAATGCCGGAAGTTCCGGTGGGGCTGTTCGTCAGGCTGATTCTTAGTTCAAAACAGTGCCTTGTCGGAAGTTCCGACACTATGTCGGAAATTCCGGCAAGTGACGTGGTAGTGCATAACGGCTAGTTTTTGAGGGCCTCTATTTATACCCCCTCAGCCCCCACTTCTTTTGCTGCTGACATAACCCGAGACAAACACCTCCCCAAGCATTGAATTCACACTTCCAACTCCCTCTAGAGCCATTTCTTGCAAGGATTTGAGTAGGGCATTGGTTGTGAGTGATTCTTGAGGTGTGAGAGTAAGCCTTTGAGTGAGTTCTTCATTGGTTCATCTCAAGAAGCACTTGAAGCATTCTTTGATTCGTCGATTCGCGTTTGTTACTCTTGGAGCTGAGCTTCTAGACGGTTAGGCGTCGCCGGCAACTCCCAACTTCGTGTGGTTGAGTGCCGGACGTTTGTAATCTTCATCCCTTTGTGGGACAATAGTAAGAATTTCAATCCGGCCTTTGTGGTTGATTGAAGGAGGCAAGGGGTTAGAGTTGACCTGGCTCTACATGAGCACCTCAACGGAGACGTAGCTCCTAAGTGGAGTGAACTTCGGTGAACAAATCCTTGTCTCTTGTTCTTGTTATTGTTCTTCATATTCATATCGTTCTTGAGCTTAAATTGACCCGATCTATATTGTTATAAGTTTCCGCTGCTAGAGATCATAGTTTTAAGCTTCCTTACACTTGTGGTGAACTTTCTATTCATATAGAATCTGCAGTTTCATTTCAGTTTTTGAATCTCGAATTCAGTTTTTTGTTGAGCTGGAAGTTCTGCCGCTGTGCCGGAAATTCCGGTAAGCCGGAAGTTCCGACACAGTGCCAGAACATCCGGCCCATTTAATTTTTATTGTGAAATTTGCAGAAATTTTTATACAGGCCTATTCACCCCCCCTCTAGGCCTAGTGTCGGTCCTTTCACACAGACGTGCCAGCATCTTGCAATGACACATGTAAGTCAAGCAAACCAATCGAAGTTGCACATTTACAACACTGATTCAATTATCAAAAACTAGTTAATTGATGCCCGTGGCTCCATCTGTTGGATTTTTATGTGGCTTCAACATAATTACATATTATGGTTATTGTTTATCTCAATGTGGATATATTCAGATGTATGTGATAGGGAATAAATGACGTGGAATTTAACTCGAGGAAGTAAATACTCGAGGTGCCGAGGACGTCTTTGCTGGAATACAGCAGAGGAATTAATTGAGATCGACTCTAGTGGAATATCTCTTATGTACGTACTGATGACCCGGTACAGCACAACGGAAGAGCTGGGTTTGTTTTGCAGGATCGGCTCTGCATGCTGTTAACCATATGATCATATTGGAATTGATCTCATATATACAATCTGATTATGACACATGACTCACACATGTGTGCTAGGGACTAATATATTTTAGACTCATAAAACTGATCTGTCTGATCGTGGTTCGTGGCATGGTTCAGGAGTCATACAGTTTTCTGGAACATAGGTGGAATATTTGTTAACCCTGAAAGTGGAGTCTATAAATAGGTCTCTACCCTCTAGCCTCAAGATGCATTGTGAGCGGCACCACGGATAAGGCAGAGGAATAGAGGGTAGACCACATAGATCCACAAAACCCTACACCATCGACCCTAGCAGCTTAGCAGCTGGGGTGCTTGCAGCTTGCCGGAGTGCTCCGCGCTACGGGATGTCGAACTTGCGCAATGTTGGCCTTCTTCGACGTACGTGGCTGTGTGCCTTGCTCGGCACCGGTGTGGACGCCGGGCACCTCCAGGAATAGCGGGATGAGGACGCTCAAGGATGGCTTCTCCGGCACACGCAGGACGAAGAGCAGAGGAGAAGGAGAAACGCCTCTACGAGCACCGCGAAGAGGTGCTGGAGGAGCATCGACTCCAGCAACGGCGACGAACATCTTTGCCGGCGTCGGGGTGAAGCAGGATCTCAGGCTCTCAGCACATCAGCAGTCCTTGGGCTTTGGCAGCGTCGGAGTGAAGCAGGCGATGGAAAAAAAAAAGAGAGAAACGGACCCTTGATCCTAGCCGTTGCTTGTCCCTTCGATGGTTGAGATACTGCCACTGCTTATCTTACAGTGGTAGTTGCCACTGCTTATCTTACAATGGTAGTTGCCACTGCACCTGATCTGTGTCCCTCGCTGTCGGGCGGCGTCTGGTGAGATGCCTATTTTCTTCTTTTTTCCCTCTTTCTCTTTCCTCCACATCAGATTCCGCTAACTTGCAACCGATTATAATACTTGCTCTCAAGGGAGGGTGGGAAATGGTGATTTTTTTTAACCCAAATGGGACCACCTTGCATCCTGCTCCAATAAGTAACCATTATAGAATTTAGCATAAATATTTACTCCTTTTCTTGGTCCACCTTTCTTTACTGCTTTTAGTATATACATTGCTGATGCCACAAACCAATAAAAGTTCGTATCAGACCAATCAGTATCATACACACACGGGAAAATTGTGAATGACACACATATATATAAAAGAAGGCCTAGTATAGAACAACAACAATAATTCTTACTGTAAAAAAAATTTCGATTGGAAATGTTGTGTTCAGCCCTTTTGCTGTACAATGCTGGCACACCATCAACTTGAATATCTCGGCACATTGGAATCCTTTTCAATCACTTGAACAGCTTCGACAGCAGATCTCAAAGCCCTTTTTCATGGAAATAATTATCCTAATGACCTGAAGCATATGATCAATGAGAAATAATGTTATCTTCCATCAGCAGGACTTCTCAGTAGCAACAGTCAATGCTTTCTTCCTCAAAGTTTTTGCTTTGGCTATCCACAGAGCAAAGAGGAAGTACTTCCCAACAATACAAGAATGGCTAGACTCGAGTCAAAAAAAAAGAATGGCTAGACTCCATGTTGTAATCTTTCTTTTGTTTCTTCTGTTTTACCCGGTTTGTAACTTTTTATGTGTTTTAATATATAACCAGTAGGGGTCTCACCCTACCTATTTCATTAAAAAAATATGTTGTGTTCAGGACCAGGTACCAGAAAATCTCGTGTTTCTCACGTGACCCGTGCATGTGAACGTGCATCTCTCTTGATTCTTAGACCCCCCAAAGTATAGGACTTGTGATACTTGAGAATATCTTCTCTTAGAGCAACTCCAGTGGAGGCCTCCAAATTGAAGCCCCCAAAATCCATTTGTAGGCCGGATTGCAAAAAATAGAGGTCCAAAATTACCTTTCAACTCCAGTGGAAAATCAGCCCAGACCCCTATTTTCTTCTAAAAATAGTGATACCCAAGTTTTGAGGGGGGATTGGAGGCCGCTAGGAATGGGGGCTTGGAGCTGGAATTTGGGTGGGCATGGAAAATGCATAATTATTTAGGGGCCCTGCTGGAGTTGATTTTTTGGAGGAAGACCCTAAAATTTAGAGTAGGGGCCCATTTAGGGTCCTCCACTGGAGTTGCTCTTACTTCATCAAAATAGTTGTTTTTTGGGTTAGCTTTTACAAGTGTTTTTCTTAAAGAAGTCTTGTTCAAAGAAAAAGAAATAAGTGTTTTACTTTTACTGGATACATTCATTTTGATATATGTCTAGATATATCATATGTCTAGATACATATCAAAAGGAATGTAGGAAAGCTAAAACAACATTTATTTTGGAACGGATGAAGTGTGTGTTATGAATGGACAAAAAATTGCTAAACTTATAGATGAAATTTCATTGTTGATAAATCATATGAATTTATGAAAGAATTAGGAATTTTCGCTTTATGGAAGTTTATTGCAGGGGTTAGCCACTTTTATAATATGTTTAACTCTTCATTATATTTACGCTTTAACCCATTATCAAAAACGGATTCATGTGTGGATCGAATGAACAAATTAAAAAAGCATTCCGGGCCTACTATGAACTCAAGAAACCGCTTGTCAAACCGTTCGGGGCAGCGATCTATTCTCTACTAGTACACTCAGGCTTTGTTTAGGACACTAATTAAGAATATTAAATGTAGATTAATGACAAAACCCATTTCATAACCCCGGGTAACTTCGCGAGACGAATCCAATGAGCCTAATTTGGCCATGATTAGACAACGCCGTGCTACAGTAAACAATCTCTAATGACGGATTAATTAGACTTAATAGATTCATCTCGCGATTTCCCGTCCATCCGTGTATTTAGTTTTATAATTAGATCATATTTAGTCCTCCTAATCTTCTATTTAGTTTTGCTACAATAAATTTCGCAAACTTTCTCACCTAAGCCCTCAGTCTGTCTTGCGAGTTGCTGATGCTACTTGCTACAGGAGTCAAGCCAATATGTGGCCATTTCGGAACCACTTCAGAAAATGTGTTACGCTTACACATTTGGTGGGGGAGAAAACAACTGCAAGGTACAGGAAGAGGACAGCTGAGTTACCCCGATTACCCCATCAATGGAGATCGCCGGACGCGAATGGAGTATTAATGCTCCACTGCACCCAAGCTGTGCAGACCACAGCAACTCCGATCCTCCGATTTCAGTTTCATCCATGTCCCCCGCTTCCATTGCTCTTCTCGGCTGCCTCGCCGCGCTCTCCCTACTGCCTCACCGCCTTCTCTGTTCTCTCGCCGGCGTCGACTTCGTCTACAACGGGTTCCAGCACGCCGCCAACCTGAACCTGGACGGCTCAGCGACAATCCTGCGCGGCGGCGCGCTGCAGCTCACCAACGACGGCAACAACCTCATCGGCCACGCCTTCTTCGACTCGCCTGTGCAACTCGTCAGGGGCAACTCCGTCGTCTCCTTCAGCACGGCCTTCGTGTTTGACATCGTGACCGCTGACCACCACGGCGGCGGCCACGGGCTGGCCTTCGTGGCCGCGGCCTCCAAGGCGCTCCCCGGCGCAAGCAACGCCTTCTACCTTGGCCTCCTCGGCGACAACACCACCGGCAATTCCAGCAGCCACGTCTTCGCAGTCGAGTTCGACACAATGCAGATCAAGCGGCTGAACGAGACGAACAGCAACCACGTCGGCGTCGACATGAACAGCATCGTGTCCACCGTGTCGGAACCGGCAGGCTACTTCACCGACGACGGCGGCAAGAACGTCTCGGTGCTGCTCGAGAGCGCGCAGCCGATCCAGGCGTGGGTGGACTACGACGGCAGCGCCAAGGTTCTCAACGTGACCATCGCTCCAGTGTCCGTGACAAGCCGGCCTCACAAGCCGCTGATTTCGCGCGCCATTGACCTCCGGCCGATCTTCAGGCAAGACATGTACGTCTGCTTCTCTTCGTCGACCGGGGACAAGTTGGCAAGCTCACATTACATCCTCGCATGGAGCTTCAGCACCGAGGGAGCTTCGGAAGCTATTGATCTCTCCCGTCTCCCTAAAGTACCGAAGAAATCGGATCCCCCACCTTCCTTGTCCACCATCCTGGAGATAACCGCTTTGTCTTGCGTGGCCACGCTCATCGTGATCGCAGCGGTGGTCGTGTTGGCGCTTTGGATTCAACGGAGGGCGGCCCTCGCCGAGATGCTGGAGGACTGGGAGCTGGACCAACCGCATAGGCTACCGTACAAGGAGCTCTACGCTGCGACCAAGGGGTTCGACGCCAGCGAGCTCATCGGAGCCGGTGGCTTCGGCCAGGTGTACAAAGGCGTGCTCCGGCGCTCCGGCGACGTGGTGGCCGTCAAGCGGATCTCGAGCAGCGGGACGCAGGGGATGCGCACGTTCGTCGCCGAGGTCGCGAGCCTCGGGCGCATGCGGCACCGGAACCTGGTGGATCTGCGCGGGTGGTGCAAGCGCGGGCAGGACCTGCTGCTGGTGTACGAGTTCATGCCCAACGGCAGCCTTGACGAGCACCTGTTCGGCCGCGGAGGCGGCGCCGTCATGCCCCCGAAGCCCCTGCTGTCGTGGGAGCAGCGCGTCAGGATCCTCAGGGGCGTCGCGTCGGGGCTGGTGTACCTGCACGAGGAGTGGGAGCAGGTGGTGGTGCACCGCGACGTCAAGGCCAGCAACGTGCTGCTCGGCGCCGACATGGCCCCGCGGCTCGGCGACTTCGGCCTCGCGCGGCTCTACGAGCACGGCGCCGACCCCGCCACGACGCGCGTCGTCGGGACGCTGGGGTACATGGCGCCGGAGCTCAACGTGACGGCCAAGGCCAGCAGGGCCACCGACGTGTTCGCGTTCGGCGCGCTGCTCCTGGAGGTGGCGACCGGCCGCCGCCCGGTCGACCCCGCCACCGGCGAGAGCCTGCTGCGGAGGGTGCGGGGCCACGGCGTCGCTGGCGACCTGGTGCGGGCCGTGGACGAGAGGCTCGACGGGCGCTTCGACAAGGAGGAGGCGAAGCTGGTGCTGTGGCTGGGCCTCATGTGCAGCCAGTCGCGGCCGGAAGCGCGGCCCGGCATGCGGCAGGTCTGCCAGTACCTGGACGGCGAGCTGGAGATGCAGGAGGAGGCCGCCCTCGTCTTCTTGGACGTGGATTCCGTCGACGTCGGGTCGTTGGGAATGGGATCTATGACATGGTCGTCGTGCAATACAATGTCAGGGGGCTCACTGCTTGCAGGCCGGTGATGATCATGGTTTGCTTTGTATGCACATTAGATTATGTCTGTAAGTTTTGACATAAAGAGTTTTGGTGTTCGATTTGAACAGTCAATGAATCCTCTGCATCGTGGCAATGTGATAACCTGGGGATGGAATCTGAATCCTGAAGACCCCATAATTATAGCTAGAAGTTCATTTTGTTTTTAACCTTTTCGCTTGTTTTCTGCTCCCTCTGCCGAAATTTGCAGCAAGTTTCCTAGAGCTCTTTTACAATGCCATATACTACTACTCAGTAGTATATAGTATAGAGGAAGGGCATTCTAGTAATCTCCTTCTATTGAGAATTTTTCCCCTTTCTCCGTCCCAGGTTCGAACCATATTGATGTCTTGACATAGATTGTTAAAAAATATTTACAGTTGTGCCATTACGATATTTTAATAATATTATATTTGTGCAAATAAAATTTCTTCAAAAAATTACATTTGTGCCAATTATAATTTTTTTCCCTAAATACCCATACTAGACTATACTATCCACCTATACCACTATACCACAGGTCAAGTTTTCACCAGTATACAAAAATTCTGAGCCGTCCGATCCTTTTATATTAGTCCTTTTTTATTCCATACTGGTCCGTCTTTAGAGTAGTATAGGGCACCGTAAAAGAGCTCGCTTCGTAACCCCTGCCACAAATTTGTTCGGGAAGTTCTGCATCTCCACATCACAAGGGAAATTCTAAAAGAAACGCCCACGGTCTGCATCTCCCATGATTTCACTTTTTTAACTTCTTCTTATAAAGGCCGTGTTTCAGTTTGAAATCTTGCAAAGTACCTCTACCACTCGTCTCCATAAACTTCTCCGTATTCTTCACTTTCTTTTACTCTCTTTATTCTGTGAGATGAGAAGAAGCCAGCTGCCAATTCAGTTACCGACTTACAGGGGTTCAAACATTGCCAAGGATTATCTCCATTAATTATCTATAAAAAAACCATGGTAAGAAACTTGGTTGAAACATGCATCAGGACTCCGGGAGTGCAGAGCAGCAGCACTTCCCGGAAAACAAGACGCGCGCACCCTGCACCCAACAGAAGCACACGACAGTACAAGTGTACAACACAGCGTCACGGCCATTCCGAAATCTCAACCCCGAGCTCTGGTCCCGGCGCGCGTGGTCGTTGACGAAGAGTGGGACCACCACGCGCGCCGGGCCCCTTCCCCTCTGCGCAGCGACGACGCTGCTCTACGCCTCCTCCGGCATGCCGCCCAGGTCCAGCGCGGGCCGCCACTCGGCGCGCCGCGCCGCGCCCGCGGCGTCCTCCTCCGGCTCCGGCCGCGGCGGCGCGCGCGCCAGCGGCACCGCCGTGATGCGCCTGCGGCAGGCCGCAGCTCCAAAGCACTGCCTCCGCGCGACGGCCGCGGCGATGCGCTCCAGCTCGGCCCCGCTCACCACAACCTTGGCCCGGACCCCGCCGCCGTCGCCGCCGTGGATCAGCGCTTGTCGCCGTGGGCTCCCGACGCCGAAGAAGCAGGTGCGCATGCTGGTGGCGATGCCGATCGATTAGTTTGGTGTGCCTGCGAACTGGCCATAGCGCACTTGCTCGGGCATTTTTATAGACGCGCTCGCGGTCGTGCTCGTGCCCACCAACCACTGCACCTTGGCTGATGAATGATGATCGAGTTCAACCGATCTTCGGCTATGCGACCTCATTATCCGGCCGGCGCCCGGCTTGCTTCGTCGATCGGTTGACCATGGAATTTGGTTGGGTGCAGGTGCAGGTCAACGAGGGGTATCTGCATTCGATTCCACATGGTCCGATGGTGATGGTATTCCACCGGAGACGTGGTGCCACGGCAAGTTGTTGGCGCCGCTCTCGCGCAATGATTTGCCTCGCCGCGCCAGGAGCTTGCTTAACTGACGATCATGCTATGCTTTGTGTAGGATACTGCTTCATGATTGTGCGTACGTACATACTAAAACTGCTACCCCACTGATTGCTTTGTATTATCGAACCCTTTTTTCTCGATAATGAAACGAAATGAAAATATCCCGGCCGTTGCATCGACCTAAGACGCACAAAATTGGTCATTATTACAACTTCCATTCAAATGTGAAGTACAAAACGAAACACACGTACCTTGTGGACACGACAGAAGTTTCAAGCGCATACCATCACAGATTTAGGGTGGCTGCAAAATTATGGGACGGGTCAAGTGATGGGGTTCCACCTCTTTCTGCAGCACGGACAAAAAAAGAAGACCAATGTGTTACGATGTCTTCTGTGTAATAGGACATTTTTTTTATCTTCCCCGCACCCGAGTTTTGGACCATTGGATCCAAAATGGACAATGATCGAATCTTCTTCCTCATCTCCTCCCCACACCTTTGACCTTATCCACTTGTGGATCACGCGTGGCGCATTATTCATCCTCTGCTACAGCCATTCACCCCGCTCATGCCTCCCGGCTCTCTCCTCTTGTTCAGTCTCACATCCGTCGTTCGCCCCTGCCTCCACTGAGCCCCCAGATTCGCCACACGTGGCGATCGCTCACATGCTAATTCGTGTGCAGATGGGGCCCCCATCCCTCCACAGACCAACTGGCTGTGCACCACCATTGCCGGAGCTAGGGAAGAAGCGCTAGCTGTGGGAAAGAAAAAATTGGGTGTGTAGGAGAGAAGAAAAATGCCCGAGTAGAATATAGATTTTCAATAGAAAAACGACCCGCAATATTGAACTTTGGAAGCCTACCATATATATTCTGGTATGTTAGTGTGCTGCATATTGGCTAGTGTGTCCTCAAAACATGACGTGTCCCGTGTTCCAAATACTACCGAAAACATAGACCAGCGGGAAAATGTGCATAATTGCAAATGCACCATGTTTACTCTGCTTTTTATGGGATCATTGAGCATCCGAAGTATTTGGTGCGGGATGCATAGGCATAGCACACGAGCTTTGTAGTCTCTTATCACTAGGGCGCGGTCGTCTTCTGAGTCTGAGTACGAGCCTTCCCGTCCGGCTCCGACGCAAAAGAAACGAAAGAGGAAGGGGGCGCTCCTTTGGGCTGGCCAGGGCCATTGGCTGCGTCCCAACAGGCCCATTCAATCTTACCAACCACTCTGCGGGCCGTGTACCGACGGGCCGCCGCCCGTCGGACCGGGCTCCCCACACTCATTCCACATTCCCACTTGACCTTGGTGGGCTCACTGCTGCTGTGCTGCAGAGGCCCGAGGGTCGAGATCGTTGACGCTGACGCACAAGCCCAGCACAAGCGCCGTATCATTTCATACGTGTCTGTACTTGTACGTGTATGTACGTTTCCTTATCTCATTAATACATATATGTATTATCAAAAAAAAGCCCAGCACAAGCGTGGAAGACTGGATGGATAACGAGCGAGCTCGGCTCGGCTCGGGACTGCTCGTTATCTAAAGGAGCTAGCTCGGCTCGGCTCGATAATGTAACGAGCAGAAAATCAAGCTCGGCTCGGCTCGGTCCAGCTCACGAGCAAGCTCGAGCAGCTCGTGAGCAAAAGACCAGTAAACATCTCCAAACAAAAAGTAACATAATCAAGCAAAGATGCACGAAAAATCAGCTCAAACAAGAAATTGGATTCACACACACAGACGCGGTTGGTACACATCAACGAAAATGCAAATCTAAGCCTAATAAACCATCAGCATGTTGCTCAGCACATCGTGCTCTTTACTCCTCATCAGGATGGGATCCACACCGCCGATGTCTTCCCTGCGTGCGCGTACCTCGTGGCTCCGGCGGAGAAGATGGACGGCGGCGTCTGGATTCGGAGGAGGATGGAGTGGATCCACACGGCAATGCTCCTAGCCCTGCGATTGGCACCGCAGCTGCCTCTTCGTGACCGCGCCCCCCGTGGCTCAAGGCGCAGGACGGCAGGACCACAGGAGAGGGAGCAGAGCAGCAGTCGGCTGCGGAAGTAGAGTGGATTCGCGTGGCGGCGCGAGAGGGACAGGGGAGGGATCGCTCGAGTCGTTGCCTGGTGAGGGCAACGGGCCCTAGGGTTGAGTTTGCTGAGAGAATTGGGCCGTGGTTGGGTTGCTGGGCTGCTTTGCGTGGCCCTTCTCAATGCTGATATCGTTGGCTCGTTCGCGAGCAGCTTGAACTCGCTCGTTTTTTTAACGAGGTGAGCTGGTTGTTCGAGCTGGCTCGTTAGTGTATCGAGCCAAGCTGAGCGAGCTGAGTTCATCACGAGTCGAGCGAGCTAACAAGTCACGAGCATTTTGTTCAGCCTTTATGAAAGACGACGGCACTGCCGTACAGCACTGCGGCCGAACGAGGCGATGCCACATGGACATGGGCCAAGTTTCGGACGGCCTGTCCTCAGCTATTTTGTTTGTTTTTTCAGTCACATGGCTCAATGCTGCCATATCCGTGCATTTTATATAGCAGCGTGGCGACCGGCGAGGGCCAATAGAACGAGCAGCGAATACACTAGTAGCAGGGCACAGCACAGCCAGTGGCCAAGCGAAAGCAAGCTGCACTAGTGCAGCAGTGTTTGTCCGTGTCGCTGCTCGCCTGCTCGATCGCAAAAGTGGTCCCTGCCGATCGCTCCACAGCAGGGTTTTTTTTACCGAGCCGGACGTCCAAACCGCCGGCCACCGGTAGCGGTTTACCGGTCCGGTTTGACCGGTAACCGCTAGAAACCGAACAAATTCAAATTCTAAATTCAAATTTTTCAAAAGGGGTAGTGCAATCGGTACGAGTCGGTAAGCCGAGCGGTTTGGTCGGTAAACCGGTCGGTTTTGACGGTAAGCCGGCCGGTTAAAAAAAATTTGAAGAATTTGGATGTATGTTTTATATGGCATCAGAATAATAATTTGACAGTGTGTGCTAGACAAGGTGTCCAAGCAATGTGTGCATACACATCGGAAAGCTCTCTGCATGCTTTCTTGTAGTTCGAGCCGTTGTCGGTGATAACATGAACGATATGCTCTGGCCCAATCTCCTCCACCACCTTTATAATCTCCTGGTAAAATAGACAGATTCTTTAGCGGTTTCCAGACGCATCAACAGATTCTTTAGCAACATCGGAATCATATTCGGATTGAAAGGAACTAGGTAAGGGGTTACCTTGAGCAAAAATGGGAATCTTGAGATTTTCCAGACGCATCAATAGACTTGTGGAACCACGTGACCCCATTGCAATATATCAAAAAGTTGATGACACTCATCCTCGTCGGGCCAGTCCACGAATCGCACATCAATGTGACGCCAAAGAAAGGCCACTCTTGCTGAAACTTTGCGTACTGAGTCTTCAAGTCTTGCTCGTTTTGATCCAGGTACCTGCCATCAATATCCCGTCCAGTGGGTGACGCGATACCTTCACCTGCAACCATATGGCAATCATGACATTAGATAGAGACATGCAGTTGCATAGGTGTCATTCGCATGAAAAGAAAACTTACCCCACTTCTGTGTCTCTCTGACCGCGCTGACAAAGTATGGATTGTCAGCCTGTCTTCCAGGTAATCCCGCAATATGGAAAAACTTTGACCAAGCTTTCCCAATAGCTTCCTTTGCATTCTTACCCTTCTGCGTCCAGGAGCCTATGTCAATCCTTTGCTGCGTCGGTCCTCTCAGGCCCGCGGCCAAGTTATAGTCCCTCACCCCAGGAGTCTCCCTCACCGAAGTTGCCCTTCGAAGAATCCTCTGCACCGGATTTCCTCCCCTCGAACCACTACCCCCTCTATGCTCGTATGCACCTCCTCTCTGTTGCACCCCCCGACGGAACTCCTCTTCCGCTCTCGATTGGTTCAGGATACGCTCCAGCTCAGCCTCCTCATCATATGTTTCATCTCCACCGGGATAGTTACCCTCCGCTGCAACCTTCTCCTTTCTCAACTTCTCTCGAGCCCGGTCAGAAGTTGCCTTCTGAACCCTTTCAATGTCACACTGAAAGTACTCACGCACCTCCTTTGGAACCTTCCTACAATGGACGACCTCGGTCCCGCGCCCTGCCAAATGTTGTTTCAATCTAGTGGCACCACCTCCTCCTTTGGACGAATGACAATATTTGCATCTCCAACCGGGGTAAAGATTTTCACCGTGTTCCCATACAATATCTTTCTCTCTGCCTGACATTTTGTATCTGCAAACATGGAACCAACATAAACACTTATTCTCTATAGTCTATACACCAAAATCACTACGTCCCTTTCATAATCATACCTAAATCACAATACCTAAATCATTGCCTAAATCAAACAATACCTAAATCATTGCCTAAATCAAAATATATCTAAATCATTGCCTAAATCAAATAATACCTAAATCAAATAATACCTAAATCACTACCTAAATCATTGCAAGGTTCTGACCTAAAAGGAAATGAAGTTGCGCCGGCTTACCGCCGTCCTCGCCCGGCTTACCGCCGTTCGCGGCCGGCTTACCGCCGCTGCGCCCGCGCGTCCGGGGAGAGCAGATCCGGCGGCTTGCCGGCCGTCCGGCCCGGCTAACCGGCTCCGCGCGGCGGTGGGGAGCGGCGGCGCGTCTGGGCGACGAGGGAAGGAGCAGGGGAGAGGGTTCGGGGCTTCGGGCGCGTCTGTGCGCCTGGCCGTGGCCGTTGGGTGGGGGGATAGGATAAGGTTGGGCCTAAACGGGCCTTAATGGGCCGGCCGGGGAATTTTTCTTTTTCCTTTTCTATTTCACTTGTATTTGCCGCAAAAAATACCAAATGAGTAAATATTTGAAAAATTTTGACAACAATAGATTACACGCACCTTGAAGTATTTTTAGGAATTTTTTCGACATTTTTTCATTTTTTGAATTCGAATTTGAAAATTTGGAATATTCCCGGTTCTCAACCGTCCTGAACCGCTACCGGTCCGGGACGGTTTGAGCGGTAACCGTGGGAGCCGAACCGGTTTCTAACGGTAAAAAAAAACCCTGCTCCACAGTGGCCGGCGATTCTGCTCACGTGGCACCCTTAAAATACCAATCCGCCCACACCTAATCTCACCGGCTCTGTTTCTTTAGCAAAAGGCCGGCCATTCTTCTTCTCTTTGCAAAAAATAAAAAGTAAAAAATACGCTGATTCTTCAGCAATATTCGATGCTTCACCGCATACGCCAATGCCAATACAAACTACACGCGTTTCATGCGATCCTCCTGAAGAAGCTTGGCAGATTATATTCAAAAAGCCACAGCTGATCTGATCGCATATCAAGTTAAAATATCGAGAGAAAATACGAGCACCATGTTCATGTTCACGTTAATGTACCTCGCTCACATCTCTCCTTGTGGGCAAATAAACCGGTTTCCAAGCACTTTAGCTGCTTTTTGGAAACACGCATTTCATTCTGGCTAAATATAATCTTCACAAAAACCCTAGCATTCCGGTGTGTTCAGGTGATTTCAAGCAAATTGAAATAAACAAAGTCTAGTTCGAAATCAAAGCGAATAGCTTTTATTTACTTTTAAGCCATTAACCTTTTGTTAATTCGAAAAGTGGAGGGGGAAGTTGGAATGCATGGATGTTCTCGATCGACCGAACTCCATAACATCTGAGAAGTTACGGGGGTGTTTGGGTGTCTGCAGATGCCCCCGCCAGGCTTTGGAGGTGCAGGAACGTTTGGTTGTCCGAACAAAGGCTTGAACTTGTACCATGGTATGCAAGAGCAGCCACGGAGGCTCCTAGGAACCGAGATTGTGATCTGTTTATTTAGAGCCAGACTCACTGTATGCAGCGTATTAGCAAGTTAATTATAGTATCAACAAATAATTAGCATATTTTAAGACATTAGTATATTTCAATTTAGATTAAGACCTACTATGATAAACATAAGTACTATATGATGATTTAACTGAAATTAATATTATCTTAGTACTTATTTTGTATTTTCATTGAATACAACATGTACTTGTACGACCAACCAACCAACCGTCTGTGCTTATCATGTATATTGCTTCAGACCAAACATGAAACTCATGCCACGAGCCTGTGCCATGCCACCTCAGCCCTCAGCCTGGCTGCCAAATGCGAGCCCGGCTTTTCATGGACGAGAGCGTGCATGTCGACGGCGCCGCGGCCGGGAGGAGTACCGTCGGCGCATCGCCGCATCGGGCAAGCCCGGAGCCACGCCCGTCCTGGCCCTCACATTCTCATCGGTCCCTCTTCGTTTATTTCCTCTCGGGCCACATGGCGCCGCCGCGCCGATGCTCAGAGCAACTCCAGTGAGGACCCTAAATGGGTCTCTATTCTAATTTTTAGGTTCTTCCTCCAAAAAATCAACTCCAGCAGGACCCCTAAATAAATATGCATTTTCCATGCCCACCCAAATTCCAGCTCCAAGCCCCNAAAACATAGACCAGCGGGAAAATGTGCATAATTGCAAATGCACCATGTTTACTCTGCTTTTTATGGGATCATTGAGCATCCGAAGTATTTGGTTATTTGGTAGGGAAGATAGCCCGGCGGGATGCATAGGCATAGCGCACGAGCTTTGTAGTCTCTTATCACTAGGGCGCGGTCGTCTTCTGAGTCTGAGTACAAGCCTTCCCGTCCGGCTCCGACGCAAAAGAAATGAAAGAGGAAGGGGGCGCTCCTTTGGGCTGGCCAGGGCCATTGGCTGCGTCCCAACAGGCCCATTCAATCTTACCAACCACTCTGCGGGCCGTGTACCGACGGGCCGCCGCGTGCTGGAAGCCGCCCGTCGGACCGGGCTCCCCACACTCATTCCACATTCCCACTTGACCTTGGTGGGCGCACTGCTGCTGTGCTGCAGAGGCCCGAGGGTCGAGATCGTTGACGCTGACGCACAAGCCCAGCACAAGCGCCGTATCATTTCATACGTGTCTGTACTTGTACGTGTATGTACGTTTCCTTATCTCATTAATACATATATGTATTATCAAAAAAAAGCCCAGCACAAGCGTGGAAGACTGGATGGATAACGAGCGAGCTCGGCTCGGCTCGGCTCGGCTCGGGACTGCTCGTTATCTAAAGGAGCTAGCTCGGCTCGGCTCGATAATGTAACGAGCAGAAAATCAAGCTCGGCTCGGCTCGGTCCAGCTCACGAGCAAGCTCGAGCAGCTCGTGAGCAAAACACCAGTAAACATCTCCAAACAAAAAGTAACATAATCAAGCGAAGATGCACGAAAAATCAGCTCAAACAAGAAATTGGATTCACACACACAGACGCGGTTGGTACACATCAACGAAAATGCAAATCTAAGCCTAATAAACCATCAGCATGTTGCTCAGCACATCGTGCTCTTTACTCCTCATCAGGATGGGATCCACACCGCCGATGTCTTCCCTGCGTGCGCGTACCTCGTGGCTCCGGCGGAGAAGATGGACGGCGGCGTCTGGATTCGGAGGAGGATGGAGTGGATCCACACGGCAATGCTCCTAGCCCTGCGATTGGCACCGCAGCTGCCTCTTCGTGACCGCGCCCCCCGTGGCTCAAGGCGCAGGACGGCAGGACCACAGGAGAGGGAGCAGAGCAGCAGTCGGCTGCGGAAGTAGAGTGGATTCGCGTGGCGGCGCGAGAGGGACAGGGGAGGGATCGCTCGAGTCGTTGCCTGGTGAGGGCAACGGGCCCTAGGGTTGAGTTTGCTGAGAGAATTGGGCCGTGGTTGGGTTGCTGGGCTGCTTTGCGTGGCCCTTCTCAATGCTGATATCGTTGGCTCGTTCGCGAGCAGCTTGAACTCGCTCGTTTTTTTAACGAGGTGAGCTGGTTGTTCGAGCTGGCTCGTTAGTGTATCGAGCCGAGTTCGTCACGAGCCGAGCGAGCTAACGAGTTACGAGCATTTTGTCCAGCCTTATGGAAGACGACGGCACTGCCGTACAGCACGGCGGCCGAACGAGGCGCATCGCCACATGGACATGGGCCAAGTTTCGGACGGCCTGTCCTCAGCTATTTTGTTTGTTTTTTCAGTCACATGGCTCAATGCTGCCATATCCGTGCATTTTATATAGCAGCGTGGCGACCGGCGAGGGCCAATAGAACGAGCAGCGAATACACTAGTAGCAGGGCTGCAGGGCACAGCACAGCCAGTGGCCAAGCGAAAGCAAGCTGCACTAGTGCAGCAGTGTTTGTCTGTGTCGCTGCTCGCCTGCTCGATCGCAAAAGTGGTCCCTGCCGATCGCTCCACAGTGGCCGGCGATTCTGCTCACGTGGCACCCTTAAAATACCAATCCGCCCACACCTAATCTCACCGGCTCTGTTTCTTTAGCAAAAGGCCGGCCATTCTTCTTCTCTTTGCAAAAAATAAAAAGTAAAAAATACGCTGATTCTTCAGCAATATTCGATGCTTCACCGCATACGCCAACGCCAATACAAACTACACGCGTTTCATGCGATCCTCCTGAAGAAGCTTGGCAGATTATATTCAAAAAGCCACAGCTGATCTGATCGCATATCAAGTTAAAATATCGAGAGAAAATACGAGCACCATGTTCATGTTCACGTTAATGTACCTCGCTCACATCTCTCCTTGTGGGCAAATAAACCGGTTTCCAAGCACTTTAGCTGCTTTTTGGAAACACGCATTTCATTCTGGCTAAATATAATCTTCACAAAAACCCTAGCATTCCGGTGTGTTCAGGTGATTTCAAGCAAATTGAAATAAACAAAGTCTAGTTCGAAATCAAAGCGAATAGCTTTTATTTACTTTTAAGCCATTAACCTTTTGTTAATTCGAAAAGTGGAGGGGGAAGTTGGAATGCATGGATGTTCTCGATCGACCGAACTCCATAACATCTGAGAAGTTACGGGGGTGTTTGGGTGTCTGCAGATGCCCCCGCCAGGCTTTGGAGGTGCAGGAACGTTTGGTTGTCCGAACAAAGGCTTGAACTTGTACCATGGTATGCAAGAGCAGCCACGGAGGCTCCTAGGAACCGAGATTGTGATCTGTTTATTTAGAGCCAGACTCACTGTATGCAGCGTATTAGCAAGTTAATTATAGTATCAACAAATAATTAGCATATTTTAAGACATTAGTATATTTCAATTTAGATTAAGACCTACTATGATAAACATAAGTACTATATGATGATTTAACTGAAATTAATATTATCTTAGTACTTATTTTGTATTTTCATTGAATACAACATGTACTTGTACGACCAACCAACCAACCGTCTGTGCTTATCATGTATATTGCTTCAGACCAAACATGAAACTCATGCCACGAGCCTGTGCCATGCCACCTCAGCCTGGCTGCCAAATGCGAGCCCGGCTTTTCATGGACGAGAGCGTGCATGTCGACGGCGCCGCGGCCGGGAGGAGTACCGTCGGCGCATCGCCGCATCGGGCAAGCCCGGAGCCACGCCCGTCCTGGCCCTCACATTCTCATCGGTCCCTCTTCGTTTATTTCCTCTCGGGCCACATGGCGCCGCCGCGCCGAAGCTCAGAGCAACTCCAGTGGAGGACCCTAAATGGGTCTCTATTCTAATTTTTAGGTTCTTCCTTCAAAAAATCAACTCCAGCAGGGCCCCTAAATAAATATGCATTTTCCATACCCACCCAAATTCCAGCTCCAAGCCCCCATTCCTAGGGGTCTCCAATCCCCCCCTCAAAACTTGGGTCCTACTATTTTTAGAAGAAAATAGAGGCCTGGGCTGATTTTCCACTGGAGTTGAGAGGTAATTTTAGGCCCACATTTTTTGCAATTCGACCTGCAAATAGATTTTGGGGACTTCAATTTAAAGGCCTCCTCCACTGGAGTTGCTCGTACCGGCGGCAAGTGCGAGTACGAGCAGCACCGACCGGAGCCCACACTACTTCACCCGCAGCGAGTACACACACTAGCTAGCAGTGTCTGCGCCCATCCGGTGGCCAAGCGCTCCGAAAGCTAGCCTAGTGCGGGCCTGCGAGTCTGCAACTCGCAAAGGAGCGGTTCTAAAGCTCCGGTACTCCGCTACGGTACAAAAGAGGTTCCCAACTGGCGGGGAAGAAAAAAGAATTCGATTATGGGCGTACCAAACTAAAAAATAATAATAAGAGAAGTACAAGTGACGTGGACACCTAATCCCACCCACTGCACCTCTTGTCTTTACAGAATTAAAATTGGAAGATGTGGGTTCTTTTTTTTTCTAAAATCTAAAATATCCATTGATTCCCTGTGCTGATCTGGCGATCTTTTACACAAGCTCACTCATGCATGCCATCCTCATGGATCATGGATGCTACCAAGACTTCAAAACATGGGCTTCTTTTTTTCCGGGGTGGGGTACCCATGAAATTGAACTCATCGAATATCAAAGTCAAATACTATATCTGTGTCGAAATATTTGTCTCTATTGACTTTCATCATGACCATGACCATATGCCTTATTCAAAATATTATGCGTATATCATTTACTTTGTTTGTGTTTCGCATCCATTATATGTAATTTAAGTGTGACTTATCTTTTTTGCATATTTACATAAATTTTTTAAATAATATGAAAGATCAAGCATTTTAGAAAAAATTAACACCGACAGATATTTCGATACAGAGGAGGTACTATTGAAAAAAGAGGCCGAGGTGAAAGCCAGGGCAGCAAAGCGTATCCATATACCTGGCTCGCATTTGATTTCTTCCCTCGTGTGAAAATACACCAAAGGGATTTTCAATCGCTGCTTTTTCGAACAAGTTGTTTTTTTTTCTGGCTAGCTAAATCTTCGTTCAAATGCTATTCTAGCAAAGCGTTAATCGCACCTCTGCTTAGCTTGCTTTTCCTTTGGACGACGAGAGACTTTCCTTGCTTGTTGGGTAAAGCACACCTCGACCCATCGATCTCCCCGTCCGTAATATTTGAGACGCCACTAGTTTTACCCTGCTGCTCGCGTCATATAGCTTACCTGGGACATGGGAGAAGAAACGTAAGAGAGAGGCAGCAGAGGCGAGTGGGATCGAGCGAGCTAGCGTACGCAGGAGAGAAGTAGCAAGAAGCAGCAGCAGGAGGAGGAGGAGGAGGTGGAGGAGGAGAAGAATGGAGGAGCTCGCGGAGCTGGGGCACCTGCTGGTGTTCGCCTTCCTCTTCTGCTTCTCCAGCTTCATGGTCGGCCCGGTGATCACCGACGTCACCATGGGGGCGCTCTGCCCCGGCCGCGACGAGTGCTCCCTCGCCATCTACCTCACCGGACTCCAGCAAGCTGTAAGCTAGTACTACTAGCTCTGAGATCTCTCGTCTTCAATTCTTCATCATCCATGGCCGTTGCATGCATGCGCACTTCTCGATCCTGTCACTTTCTTCCTCTCTTCGGTAGTGGCCTTTTATTTGCAAGCCGTTTGCGGGGTTTCGCATGATTCTCATGAAACATGAAGGTACAGATTAGCATAGCACAGGACACATGCGATTTGCTCATCGTGTTCCTGAACCCCACACTTCGTGCAGTCTATGCTCGCACTTCATGCTCTGAATTGCAGTGATGTACTCGGATTCATTTCGTTTCCGAGAACAAATACACGGGGATTATTCTGGCGTACGTGAGGAGAGTGGGAGCTCCACTGAGCATCCATTTGCAGCTCCTTTACTCCCGTCAGTTAAGTTAACCACCACTCCCAATCGTTCTCAGCGCGACACAGCCCTTAGCATTAACAAGTCAAAAGCGAGAGTTAGTGAGATGAAGTACACGTACTCTATTTACTTTCACCATGACCGGACAGCGGGAGAACGGCGGTTGGCCGGCGCGCCGTCCGGGGCGCCGGCGTGTTCTCGGCGCAACGGAGCTTTCGCACCGGTGACGAGTGATGTCATTGCAACGGCCATGTCGGTCACCTTTTGGGCAGCCCTGCTGTGCTGGTAATTTTTCTCTTTCGTCTTTCTTGTTTGGTTCCTGGGCTCCTGGCTGCTAAAAATTAACACCTTGTTTATTGTCAATTAGATGAATTAAATATAGACTAATTTTAAAACTAATTGCATAAATCATGTATAATTGATGAATGAAATCTATTAGTTCTAATTAGGTCTTAATTAGCTCATATTTACTGTAGTATTACATAGACTAATTAAGACCTAATTAGAACTAACAATTCTGCTTATCGATTAGACATAATTTATGCAATTAGTTTTAAAATTAGCTCATATTTAGTTCATCTAATTGGCAGCAAACAAAGTGCTAACTTTTAGCAATTAGGATCCAAACAGCCAGCCTGGTAAAACTTTTTCTTTTTGATAAGTGAGCCTGGTAAAACTTCCGGAGTCCCCTGCACTCGAGAACCGGCACGGTGTGGTCGGCTGGTCGCCATACGTCACGGCACCAGATTTCGCGGGCGTTCTGAAGCAAAGCGGCTCCTTTGTAATCAACGTCGCACCGACCACATTTACTTCGCCCGATATGTCAAAAGCAGAGGAGCATCACCCCCGGAAGGTGGTAAAGCTAAACAAAAGTCGGTCGGGTACTCGGGTACCTGTGCTTACGGGTAGTGCATGGTAAAAGTGAAATCGTGAGAAATACTGTAAATAAAAACCGGGCCCGGTCTGCGCTGATGGATGTCAAATCTGCCGGCAAAGCGAGGCGCGACGGCGACGCATCCCTCGACCGGCCACCAGTAAGAAAGCTCGGCTCGGCTGTCCAGTTGCTCTCGGACCGCACGCGCGCCGGCCGGCGACACCACCATGGCACTATGCCCGCCGGTCTCCACTTTACATCATGCCATCCGGAGAAGAAGAAAAAAAGTTGACAGAAACCGCGCACTGTGCGTCTGTGCCGCGACGCCGACGCGCACAGAGCCCAGCGGAACACGCCTGCTTGAGATTCTGAATTCTGAGACTTGTTGCAGGTTACGGGCCTGGGCGCGCTGGTGCTGACGCCGGTCGTCGGCAACCTGTCCGACAGGTACGGCCGGAAGGCGCTGCTGGCGCTCCCGGCGACGGCGTCCATCGTTCCACTGGGTAATCCAACCATCAGGCCACCTTGCAACTTACGGCTGAACATTCCTTTCTGAGCATACTGTAGAGCACCTTGCACGCTGCAGTAGTGTCACTCAGGTGATGCGGACTGAGAGTTTTTCCCCTCTATTTTCTTCTGTCCGACAAGGCATCCTGGCGTACGGCCGGACCAGGGGCTACTTCTACGCGTACTATGTGACCAAGACGCTGACGGCGATGCTCTCCGAGGGCAGCATGATGTGCCTCTCGCTTGCTTACGTGGTATCCCCAAGCTTCTGTCTTCAGAGTTGTCGTCGCCAACGGAAAAGTTTGCCTGGAGCCCTGGACTGATGCCCTGAACTCACCCCCGTCGCAGGCCGACAGAGTACCGGCGGCGCGGCGTGCGGTGGCCTTCGGCGTGCTCTCTGGCGTCAGCAGCGCCGGCTTCGTCGGCAGCACCATAGTAGCCCGCTTCCTCCCCGTCTCCACCACGTGTCAGGTCCGCATCCTGAGTCCGAGAACATGAGGAAAACAAAGTCACCACTCACCACCTGCATTCTGGAGCTGCAGGTCGCCGCAGTGGCAGCGGTGGTGACGGCCGTGTACATGAAGGCCTTCCTCCAGGAGACGGACGGCGGCGCCTCCTCATGCAGCAGCGACGAGGAGGCCTCCCAGCCACTCTGCCTGCCCTCCTCAAGCAGCGAGGAGTCCTCCCCAAGGCTCCCGCCTCTTCGGAAAGCGCCATCGCTGACAGAGATGGCCGCCCTTCTTACGGGCAGGTAAAGTTTGTTGAGCCTTCCATTGTCATCTGAACTGCCGATGGGTTTCAGATTTTTTCTCCTGAAAGCTGTAGCTGGGGTTCCTGCATTGCAAAGAAAATTAGCAGCACAAACAGAACCGCAAGTAAAATCCACTCTAGCTAAAGCATATAGCCTTTCGAGTAAGCCTACACCATCAACATGCGCAGGTTATAATTTCAAGTCATCTGTTATGTCCTTACCAACTCCATGGACATGATGAATACTATTCTAGAAAGCGGATGCACCTGACGAATGGCAGTGCACACGCTTCTTTCAGAGAACGCCACGAGTGATATTGATATCTATCCTATGGAGAAATTCACAAATAGATCATTAAATAAGAATACAAGATAATATGTCCATCTCAATGCTACAAACAACTTGCAGCTCAACCTTCTCGAGAGCGGCCGTCGTGACATTTTTCTACGGCCTTGGTGAGACAGGCGTGATGAATACACTACTGGTATATCTCTTTTTCTCTGGTACAAAATACACGACATTACACATGATTATGTAAACTATCGTAATGTAAATATTATGCAGCTCTGAGAGAATCAAGTAGCGACAACTTAGGATTAAATGTCAAAACCTGGCATTGTCAAATACATCTGATGGGTGCTTTTTTTTTAAAAAAAAATTCCAACTCTTCTGCCTTTTGGGATGCAACTGCAGTACTTTCTCAAGGCAAAATTCCATTACAGCAAGGACCAGTATGCCAATTTGCTACTTATCACTGGCATTACAGGAAGCTTCTCACAGGTACAATTTTATCATGTGATGTTTTCCACAAATAACAGTATTTTGACTAAAACAGTGCTGAAATTTTAGTTTGCTGCGTCTAAATCCATTTAAGAATTTTGATGCAGCTAACTGTGATGCCACTCCTAGTGCCAAAACTAGGTGAACAGAAGCTACTTATCATATCGCTCATAGCGAACTGTGGGCATGTAAGGATGTTGCTCTGTTGGATCTACTGCATATCTGTTTCTGGATAAATTTCGGTGATATGGGTTTTTGTTGCTTTGATGTTGCAGGCATTCCTATACAGCATCTCATGGTCGTTCTGGGTATGTGTAATTTCTTCCATGAGATTTTGATTGGCATTAGTTCTGCTAAATTTTATGCTGTGCTTCATTTTTAAGGTCCCTTATCTTGCTGCAAGCTGTGTAATATTAAGCATGTTGGTCACCCCATGTGTAAGTAATTACTTGTTATGTCCTGTCTTTAGTCATTTTTTCGATTCATTAAACTATATGAAAAAAATCTTTTAAATTCATTATTTTTAAACAGATAAGGAGCATCATATCAAAGAAAGTGGGACCTTTTGAGCAGGTACTAGCCACAAGTCAATCACAGGCAGCTGATAATTTCTGTAAATGTTTCGGTATATATAATAGTTTCTTCACAAATCAAATGGAAGCTGCTTATTTTCAACAAAAAATACTAGCGGCTCCTTTTGCATGACTAATTTTTACATGTAATCAAGGGTATGGTCCAAGGGTGCATCACTGGAATAAGCTCAACTGCAAACGTGATATCTCCTCTAATTTTTACTCCTCTCACAGGTATGTACCTGTCATTGTCTTTACTAGCACATCTCAACTAAGAACAAGTTAAACTCTTCGGATTTCGTTTTCCATACTAATTTCGTATTCTGTGAGCTTGGCCAAGTATTTCTAGACATAATTTATCTCCATTTGGCTTGGCAGCCTGGTGTCTATCAGAAGCTACGCCTTTCTACTTAAAAGGTTTCAGCCTTGCCTGCGCTGGATTTGCAGTGGTAGGTTCCATAGTAGAACACGTTTATCGCTAATAAAGCTGTTTTGTTCTAGATATCAACTTATAATCACTTTGATGTTAACTTTTGCCTTACCGTGGTTCTTCCAGCTGGTAGCGCTTGCAACAAGCATGACTATGAGATCAGTTGAAGTACAGACAGATAGAAAATAGATGAGCTATTGATCACTCTGGGTAAAAAACGGTGGATACATGCCTGTACATAGTTTATAGATCTCTATACCACTAATCTCCTGTCATCTACTAACCACTGTCAATAGCCATTGTGAAGTTTTATGTAGTTAGCAACATATAACTTGCACGCTGTTTCTGTCATTGTTAGTTGATTAACATGGACAGTACATAGTGGTCAAAAATATCAGAAGAACTTCAGATGCTTGAGTGCATCATAAATTTATAATTGTAACAGACTTGCTAATTCGTTGCGTCATTGGGAACATAAGGTTAAAATACCTGAGCAATGTTGTTACAAGTTGTGCTGAATAGTTCCACCCTGTCAGTCCTCCTGATCATAACCTGTATCGAATGATCAGTAGATAAATACATCAGCTTTTTAGAAAAAAATATTTCAGTACAGGGTTATTATTCAGGAAGTAATGCCAGTGAATACTTTGTTTTGAGTTAATAAGTAAACAAAAATACTTGTCTGTGTAGTAATCCATGGTTGCAATGCCAAACAACAAAATCAGAATATCGCAGTTCAGAGTAATAATAAGCAGAAAAAAAAACTACTCTCTCTTATGTACATGCAAGTCCCAATCCATGAGCTATTTCAGGGGACAAAAAAAACATTTCTCACACACCGACAATTTTACACCATTTTGGTATGAGTAAGTTATATAAACCAGCAAAGTGGAAGTGAAGCTAAAATGGTCCTTAAAATCAGCACAGGACACTAAGTAGATGTAGTATTACAAGAATATACATCAACTGATGTAAGATCGCAGCAACCAACCACAATTATTTTGTCAGAAAAAAAAAATGAAATGATGCAACACCATGGTAGATTTCATAAAATACTGCCAAACGACTTGTAGGGTCCAAACTTTTCATTAAAATGGCCTCCTAAACACATACCTATAAAAAAGAAATGACAAGTTACTAAATCACACCTGTACTGTTGTAGCATCCATAAGAAGATAACTTATTAATGTATATGTACAATTTTGAAACAACCCTGAAAGCTGGACTATAGATCAGTTGACTCTACACTCTTCAGAGCCATCAGAGCTCCCTTCATCATCAGTCAATGACACACCTCCATCAGGAGCATGTAGTACTAGATTGAGTAATCCTGTGTTGTCCTTAAGGTCCTCTGATGAATCTTCTTCAGCTGATTGTTGCCTACGTTCTGATGCCATTAAGTGTCGGATCAACAGACGTGGTAAGTCAATGTGCCAGAGCTTGGCTCTTCTCTTGCGAGGTCTCAACTGGAGTAGCCAGACAAGAAATGTATTCAAGTAAATCGTAAATATTAAAATTTTAAATATCAAAGGAAAATGGGTGGTGCTGAACTGTAGAGAGTGGAGAAAGAAGTGTTGTACAAATGCCTCCAACAGATCAAGAAATAAGTATTGCATCTTGACAAACAGATTGTTGCAGCCGATAGTAATGCTTAATACTATATCTATCTGGAGAATATAGGTTGACCGTTGACTGAAAGTAGAGAGACAAAGATGTCAAGACCAGGAGATATTACCTCCTCAATATTTACCACAGGCGCCCGCTCGATGGCAGAGGGAGTCCACATTTTTACATCATTGTCAATTCCACTGCTTGCAACTGTCATAGCATGAGGATGAGGCTCAATGCAATTCACAATGCACTCATCACCCTCCATGGCTCGTAAAAACCTCCCATCTCTCTTTCTCAAATAAATATCCGACCACAGTCTGACCCACTGGCAACGTATTCATCATTTGGCCCAATGAAAGTCACACGCTTCACCGTTTCACAATTGCGATGACCAACATATACCTGAGGTGCAGGTTGAGAAAAATCTTGTCCAGACGCAGCCATTATTGAGCTGCACTCCTCATTTGCTGCAATCTTGATAGATGAGATCAGATCCCAGTCCTCAAATTTTTGGGAATAGGTAAATATTCTCTTCATTGTAAGATAGAATCAATTCACTCAGGTGAGAGAACGCTAACCCTGTTATCCCAACACACCTATCGTCAACAAGATGTGGTGGACAATAGCAGTCATATGGGTGACCGAAATCAGATGACCCATCCCACTTGTACTTGCGGATGTCATAAACACGAGCATATGCATTGGTTCCTCCAATGGCAAAAAGATTTGGGTTCCTTGGATCTATTGCAATCGCATTAAGGTGAACACAAGAGAGCCCTGATTTACTTAAAGAGCTTCTGCAGAGGAATAGTTTTGTGGCTGTGTTTGTTCTGAGATCGAACTGCACAAGAAGGAAATGGCTAACTATACTTGGTTGTGGGTCAGTTTATAAACACCTGAAAATACTGCACTTGGCTAATGGCTTACATGTTGAACAAGGCCATCTTCGCCACAGCTGTAAAAGATATAAGGGCTACCAGGCTCTATAGCCAAATTATGAGCCCTTCCCCCATGTTCACCAAGCAATGTAGTGGACACATCTCCACCCTCCTGTATCTTGGCGAGTCTCACCTGAGTGGCAGAAAGACCATTACCAATGATACAGATAACGTGATCAACTAAATCTGTACCCAAGTGCAGAAAATAACACACCAACCTCACCATCAGCAGCACAAGTGACAATGGTCAGATCGTCTGTGCAAGGGATGAATGGAACACATTGCCACCAGGGCCTGAATGGAACTCTAGCTTGACGCAGCATGACCATCTGGTCGTCGGAGCCTGATACGAGAGTGTCACCAACCTCATTGAAGGCCACTGTGTTGACGCACCCCGTGTGCCTGTCGAGCTTCCGGTGAATCTGGAGCCGCATCACAAGGTCCTGCAATGAGTGAGTTCCATCAGCAACGCACAACAAATGCATCCAGACATCCGGTGTTCACTTATTCTGATTAAGTTGCTAAACATAGCATTGAGCTCAAAGTTTGGGACCCGGACAACTCTAATGGAGCAAATGACCGAATCAATATGCCAACTAAACAACAAAGCTATACGCAAATCACAATCAACCATCATACGCAATGCTAAATCCAGGCCCAGCCCATGTACATGGCTCAAGGACCTCTTTGTAATTTTTGGTCCCACCAAGGGTTGGGAGGAAAACTGCCTCCCTTCCCATCTATAAATAGGGCCTAAGAGGTCACCAGGAGGCATCCCTTTGGCCTCTCCTCACTTTGCTTGTTCTAGTTTTCTTCTTCTCCCCCTCTTCTCTCTCTTCCCTCCTGTTGGGGGATCCAAAATCCCCAACATGTAGAGCTAGAGCTGTTGGCTGATCAAATGTCTTTTGTTGAGTCATTTTGTTCTTCTTTTATATTTAAATTAAAAGTTTAATATATTTAATTTTATTAAATAAACACCAGCTTCTGCATAGAGCTGAAAGCTAGAGCTCTGCCAAACAGGCCATGAGTTTCAAAGACATCGCTCCAGCTTTCATACTTGTATATATAATATATATATATATTGAAAGCTTAGTTAGCAAAGCGTCCAGCTTTCAGCTATTGATGAAAAAACAATGCTGGCCACAGATGTGTGTGTGTGTATAAGCATATGCAGATGCTGCGTCTTCCGATCCACTGCTCCATCGCACAGCACAGCGCCTGCCAAACCTGCTGCCATTGTCGCGCTCTCCAACGAGCTCACCTAGCTAGCTACATCCCTGCAGCCACGCAGCCATGTCGAAGGCCTTCGCCAAGTCCCTCTCCCAGCTCAACAAGGCCCTCATCAGGAGGCTCAATGCCCTCATCATCCGCGCGCAGCCTCCGCCGGCGAGGCCGGATGGGCGCGTGGCGGCGACCCTGGACGCGCTGCCGCCAGACGGCGGCGTCGCGGTGTGCAAGGTCGAGGGCGGCCTGCTCATGTCCTCCTCTGCCTTCCCGTACTTCATGCTCGTGGCGCTGGAGGCCGGTGGCCTCCTCAGGGGCCTCCTCCTGCTGCTGCTCTACCCGGCCCTGCGCCTGCTCGGCCATGACCGCGCGATCAAGGCCATGGCCGTCGTGAGCTTCCTCGGGCTGAAAAAGGACGCGTTCCGGGCGGGCAAGGCGGCGCTGCCAAGGCTGCTCCTGGAGGACGTGAGCGCCGAGGTGTTCGACGCGGCGGTAGCGCCGCCGCGGCGGCGGCGGTGCGTGTTCGTGAGCGCCATGCCGCGGGAGATGGTGGAGCCGTTCTTGAAAGAGTACCTCGGTGTCGGCGATGATGCCGTCGTCGCGCCGGAGATGAGGGAGTTCAGGGGGCGCTACCTGGGCGTCATGCAGGATGAGAGCGAGGTGCTGCGAGGGCTGGACGTGGAGAAGGTGATCATCGCCAGGGACAAGGGCGGTGACGACGTCGTTGGCGTTGGTGGACTCGGGTCCTCGTTTCTCCACCTCTTCCAAAATTGCTGCAAGGTTTGTGTGTGCCTATTCCAGAATCGATTCCGTCCTGTAATCGGAGCCCATCACCTTCACAAATTTCACCACATTACCATGCGCCAAATTATGTCAGGTTTGACACATGAAAATGACACAGGGTCACTGATTCATAATCCAAAAATTTACCTGCGTACGTAGTAAATAGTAATTGTAGACTGGACCGGGTATTGTTATTTCANCCCGCCGCCGGTCCCGCAACCTTAATATCATGAAGCTCCCGCTGACGGGGACGCGCCGGGCCTCGATCCGCTCCCGCTCCAGCGGCCGGCCGCCGAGGAGCGGCGGTGGTTGCGCTCGCGCGCGGGGTCCCGTGGTGCCCATCCCCGGCGGCGCGCGGCGCGGGCGATGAGGCGGAGGCTCGCAGCCGCGGCGTCGCGGGCGAGGCCGTGAATGGGCGGCTGCACGTACATGGAGGTCGGGGCACCGGCCCGCGGCGGGCGCGCGAGGGTGCGTTGGCTCGTCAGCGTCGAGGTGAGCTGCTGGAATTTTTTTTATTTTTTAATCCTTTTAAACTGAAAATTTAAAAATAACCCCAGCCGAACTGTATTTCCAACAAATAACCCTTTTTGTCGCGCCAGACGCTGTCGCGCCACAGCATGTGGCGCGACTGACCTGCCACGTCGGCCGGCCGAGGCGCGGGCGGCCAGCGCGGCGGCTGACATGGCAAGGAGAGTCGCGCCACATGCCTTGGCGCGACTCGCCTGTATACAGGCGGACGCCCGAGCGCCTTTCTTCTTCCTCCTCCCCACCCGAGCTCCACTTCTCCCATGGCGCCGCCCACCACCTCCCCCCTCTAAATCCCCCTCTTTCTTCCACGAATTCGAAGGGGAAACGGTGGGAAAACACTCCGGGAAGGTAACTCCTCCACTTTATCCATGTAGATTTGTGCCATTTGCTTGTTTCCCTTGGCATTGGTTGTAGTAGGGTAACCTAGGGTTTGGGTTGGATTTGGTAAATTAGTACGAAAAGGGTAAGATTAGATGAGCGTTATCGTGTAATTGATTCTTGGTAACGCTTTTGTATCGTGTAGATTGTGTATCATGAAACGATTTCGATGAGATTTTAGTGGGTAGATATTCTTGTTAATATTGGTAAGAAATGGGAATTAGGATTTATTGTAGAATGGTCTTTTTATGTAGGGTTATGGTACGTAGTGGATTGACATTTGGGTATACTTGGTCTTTTAGTAGTTTTTGTATAAGTCCATGAATGGTAATTGTAATGTGGCCGTTAAATGTATGTAGATGGATCGCTTAGTTCGTTATTTCTCCGGTGGTTCAGTTAATGAGAATGGAGAGTTTGAGAGGATGAAGCATGAAGTCACAAGATTTGATAGCCCTCCTTCATTTGACGAAGTTTTTGTTCGAGCTAGCTCAATATTCCAAGTTGATCAAGAACATAGTGAAATAATCCTACATGGTAGATTTGATGCCGGTGACAAAGGGCTCATTATGTGCTTATGAAAATTTCATGTGACGAAGATTGGGCCTTTTATAAGGAGTTAGTGAAAGGGTCCCAAGTTGGTTGCGCTGAGTTGGTAGTTGAAGTTCGTGAGAGTGTCTTGGTACAAACTAATGATAAGGTGGGCGAAGCTGAGGACGATGAAGAATATGACGTTGACATGAGAAATGAGCCAGATTCAGATGATGATTGTCTTGTGAACAATGACTTTGACGAAGGCACATTTGATGTTGAGGAGAAAGATGATGATGATATCTCTGCGGGATCAGAAGAAGAGGAAGAAGAAGAAGAAATAAGAGAAGCGTTAACCCAAGAAGAAGTATTTGAGCCAACTCCAGTCAATGAAGCACCATTTGTTGAGCCAACACATGGTGTGCAAACACCGGCTCAAGAACCAAGAGTGGTAGTTGAGCCGAGCTATGTGGTACATCGGCGCTCGTTTGTTCAACCATCTCCTATGGTTGAACCGTCCTCTAGTACGGCTACCATTTCCGGTGCTAGATTAGCTCCTCTCACTATGGAGGAGTTGAGACAACTTGGAGTAGTTCATGTGGGTGTTCCAGAAGTTCCTCTCTTCCATGCACCCCCTAAGAAGGCATATTGTCCATCCGGCTTGCGTCTTAATTCTCTCGAGCCTGACAGTGGTCAAGAGTTGATACAGAGAGGGATGACATTCGACAGCATGGAGGAGCTGAAATTCTTTTTGAGGGACTACTCGGTGCGGCACCATCGTCCATACGATGTGGTGCACTCTGACTCTAAGTTGCGGTACACAATACGATGCCAACTTGATTGTGGTTGGAAGGTATGGGCACGTCCAATGACCGATGAAAGGCAGAAGTGGAGGATAACTAAAGTGCAGCAGCCTCACACATGTGGTACCTCCCGACCAAATCACGACCACTCTCAGTGTACGGCACGATATATCGGAGGCCGGATTGCTTCATTGGTGTATGCTGACCCTGACATTTCGGTGTCAGCGCTCGTTGAAGCAATTGTCGGATTCACTAGTTATAGGGTGAAGTATGGCAAGGCATGGAGGGCTAAACAACACGCCATGGCCATGCTGTGGGGTGATTGGATTGACGCCTACAGTAGGGTTCCGCGGATTCTACATGCTATTGCGCATTACAATCCGGGGACGAAGTGGTGCACAAGCACCACGGGAGCAGTGGAGTTGCACAATGGGGTAATGAAGGAAGTAATGCAGCGTGTTTATTGGTGCTTTCCACAATGTGCAGAGGCATTCAAACATTGCAAGCCGGTGATTAGTGTTGATGGCACTTTTTTGACCGGGAAGTATAGGGGGACTTTGTTGATTGCAACGGGAATGGACGGGGAGGATCGTTTGTTACCGCTCGCCTTTTCTTTGGTGGAGAGCGAGAACAACGAAAGTTGGTCTTGGTTCCTTCATTTGGTGCGTAGGGATGTGGTGGGACATGATCGAAAGATTTGCATAATTTCTGATAGGCACCAAGGCATTCTAAACGCTGTTGAAGAGCACATTGATGGTTACCAACCAATCGTGCATCGTTGGTGCATGCGTCACTTTGCTGCAAACATATGGCATAGGCACAAAAACAAGAATGGAGCAATTGAAATTGGTGTGTGCATCGAAGGCAGAGAGAACTTTTGGCATACGGCTTGCGAAACTTAAGGAAATGATGAATGAAGAAGCGACAGAGTGGCTTGAGGGTCAAATGGACAACATCCATAAGTGGTGCAATGCCTTTGACGAAGGTGGTTGGAGGTTTGGTGTCTGCAACACTAATATCTCTGAAGTCCTAAACAAGGTACTTAAAGGGATTCGCAGCATGCCTGTGTCGGCCATTGTTGAGTACACCTTCTACAAGGTCAATTCATACTTTGTTAAAAGGTGGCAGAAAGCGAAGAGTCAAATTGATGCGAGGCCAAACCAGATTTTGTGGGGCAAAGGTGCGGCAAAACTGCTAGGCACGGAAGAGGAAAAGGCGAATACCATGGCAGCAGAGTTGTTTGACCCTAACTCTTATGTGTACTCCGTTAGGACCGCAAACGCTCTAACGGTGGGTGGTGAGAGTACAGGTGGTCGTATATACAAGGTTGACCTCACACATGTGACTTGTACTTGTTGCGTGCCGCAGTTGTTGCATGTGCCTTGCTCCCATATGATTGCTTCGTGCCGTGTTAGAGGGGTGGATCATCGGGCCGCTTTATATACCTCTCAGTTTTACCTAAAGGCTATCGTGTTGAAGACCTGGACACCCCGGTTTGAGCCTTTACTTGACCCTTCTGCTTGGCCATTGTACAACGGTCCTGAGTATATACCGGATAGTACCACAAAGAAGGACAATGTTGGGAGAAGGAAGAAAAAGCGTCTCCGTAACGAGATGGATGCATCTAATGGTTATGGAGATGATATGTACGGTTACGGGGACTTCAACCAAGACAAGTCCACAATACTTTGTGGTATATGCCACAAACCAGGACACCGCATGGAACGGCACAAAGAGGGCCCAAAAAATTTGCATCCTACCAAAAGAAATAGACCTCCTAACCAAAGAAGACAACAAACCAGGACTAGTAGTAGTGGGGTAAGAATTAACTAGTTTGAAGAATGCCTTGACAAAATGTTTACTTTCATGTTTGTCCAACTAACTAGTTGCATTCATAGTTTTACTTTTATTTTGTTGAGAATGTGAAATATTATTTTTTGGAAGGTATCACTAATGATAAATTTTGTTTGCAGGTTGATGGCGAGGCGCAAGGATGAATACATACGGTATCCCACAGTGTCATGTGAGGATGCCCCCGTGCCTCCCCCGCTCCCAGTCCCAATTTGTGAATGCAAATATCCGGCGGAGGGTTTTTTTTTTTTTTTTTTTTTTTTTTTTTTTTTTTTTTTTTTTTTTTTTTTTTTTTTTTTTTTTTTTTTTTTTTTTTTTTTTTTTTTTATTGAGTTTTTTAATACTAAACTCTTGATTTTCTATTCCCTTGTTTTCTTATCTTTTTTCTATTATATTTTATCTTTCTATTTGTTTTTATATTTTATTTGTTTATTCCTTTTTATTTTATTTTTTGTTTTTTTTATTTTTTTCCATTCTTTCCATTTTACTAATTCTATTAATTATTATTCCTTTTTTGTTTAATTTTTATTATTTTCTATTTTGTTTATTTTATTTTCCTTGCTTCCTTTTTGAGAAAGACAAGATCCGAGTTCCTAGAGCATACAGCAAGAAGGTTAAAGAGAAAACTTTTCAAGTTGGTGATCTAGTATGGAAGACAATATTGCCACTTAGTACTAAAGATAATAAATTCAGCAAGTGGTCTCCAAGTTGGGAAGGTCCATATC
>CM014278.1:99375667-99410523 GCA_004135705.1 Alloteropsis semialata | reverse complement strand
GAACCATATTGTTATTCTTTCAAGTTTAGATTCTGGCAAGAGTAGGTTAATTGATGCATAGGATTGATTCTTTGTTAAGATTGAAATCATTAATTCACATTATTTTATAATCAGAAAATTTGGTCTCAGTTACAGCCAAGTCGTTGGTTTTGGAGGATTTTTGAATTTGAACTCCAGTGAACGGTAGCAGCGCGGCTGGATCTGCTGGTTGTTTGCTGGGGCGCTGGAGCGAAATGGATGGCAGCAGCAGCTAGGTAGCTTAAGTGAAGCCTTGGAACCTTAGAACGAGTTAGAAACTCAAAGACATTTGAATTGGACGAGTTTCCTTAACTTAGAAGTGGTTTTCAGCCAACCACCGACTGTTGCGGTGGTGGTACTCAGGTACCACCACAACAGTTGGTCAAGCTATGGGCCAGGAGAGCCCAGTGTCAGAAGACCACCGATTATTGCGGTGGTGGTTCTTGTGTACCACCGCAACAGTTTGTCCGCCAGGGCCAGAGACCAGTTCGTCTCTGGTTTGACAGACTGTTGCGGTGGGAACGGGGTTTATCAAACCACCGCAACAGTCGGACATGTGTCCGTAACCGTTTTAAAAACACCACAGGAAGTTGCGGTGGTAGCATCCAGATGCCACCGCAATAGTCGGTCGTGTCGTCTTCAGCAGCTAACAACTGCTACTGCATTAGTCGCGCCGCGATCTATGGCGCGACTGAAGCAGGAGTCGCGCCATACTAGTTGGCGCGACTAAATTGGTCCTAAATGGCCTACCTGGCTCCTCGACTCAGGTCCTAGGGATGGGGCCCAATTAGTCGCGCCAGGTTCGGTGGCGCGACTAAGGTTTTAGTCGCGCCAAGTACTCTGGCGCGACTGATGGTAAACGTTTATGCAGACATGCGTCTCAGGAAGTTGCGGTGGTGGATCGAGAAAACCACCGTAACATTTGGTGGTCTCGGGGGTTAATGTTATTAGCTCCTGGTTTGACAGACTGTTGCGGTGGGTGTTCTACCAAACCACCGCAACAGTCGGTCCTCAGCACATCTCGTCCGTTCGATCTACCCGTCGCTCAATCTTGGCCGTCCGTTTCCTTTTGAACCCTAACCGCTTCGGGGGGACCTTTTCCCTCAGTCAGTGTCCGCCGGCGATCCGTACGCCGCCGGCCACACACGCACCCACATTGCAGCGCCGCCGCACCCTCGCACACGGCCGCCGTCACGCGCCGCGCCACCTTCTCCACATCCCCGCGCCGGCCGCCACTCTCCACTGTGCCTTCGCGCTCGCGCTCCACCAACTACCGCCGCCGCAACACCGTCTCGGGCCCGTTCTTCTCCGAGTGGCCCGGGATCCCTCATCTCACCGAGCTTCTCTCTCTCTTCCAGGGGCCTCTTACAGGTGATTTACAAAATCCATCTCAACCTCTCAGCTCACACTCTTCTGTCAATGGATGGTTTCTAGATTTAGTGCTTGAGCATGTGACTGTCATATACCTCTCTAGAAATGGATGGAATCAATAAATGGATGCATGTGTTGGATTAGGCATTAGGTGATGAATGTATGGATGCAATCGATGATTCAATTTGATGATTGATGGGTTTCATAATGATCAATTTCTAGGGGAAATGCTGTCCAATTTTATCACACACACATCTACATGCCTCTCTATCACATCCCATTTACATCTCTTCTATGTGCTAGAGTTTGATGTCCAATGTCATATTCCTTTCAATTTGTCGTCAAATCCTAAATGCTCTAGGACTTGTATACTTGTATCACACACACATATAAATGCTTATTAATGTTTATATATCTCTTTCTATCTCTTTCTTGCGTGCAGGGGGAGTTTGGTCTGCGTGAGTGCCAGATGCCAGGTGGTTGATCAGATAGTCAGTGGCAGTTGCTTGAGGCCAAGCCTCAGGTACTTTGTTTGGACGTTGAGGCCAAGCCTCAACAAAGGTCCGTGTCAGCTTTTTCTGAGGCAGTGGATTTCCTGTCAGCTTAGTGATGGCCAGAACCAAGACTCCAGGTCGTCGAGGCAATGGGGACTCACCGCCTCGCCGTTCTACGCCCTCTGACAAGGGCAAGGCAAAGGCACCCCCAAAGCCGCCGAAGAAGAAGGCGAAGAAGGGTGGTCCAGATGATTGGGAGACCACCATAGCAGTTGTCCGGGCACAGGAGCGCATTGAGGCTGGAGGCCGTTCAGCCCAGTTCAGTATCCGTGACCAGTCAGGGTCACCGGTTGCTCCAGAGGGTCCACCTGCCCCTGCCCTCAGACGCTCCGGTCGTACTCGAGTGCAGGTGACCTCTGCACCGCCCGCTCAGCAGCGCACACGCCAGTCCGCTCCTTCTGGCAGTAGAAGGAAGCGGGCCCAGTCTCCGGAGAAGTCAGACAGCTCAGATTCCGATGTTGACCGGGTGCCTACTGTTGAGGAGGTCTCCAAAGCCACCTCTCGCCTGGTGTGGAGGCTCAGGATCGAGAACGAGACCAGGTGGTTCCCTGCTCGCCGACCTATCCAAGGCTTGTTCTGGACTCCGCTGCAGCAGACATTCTACAATGCGATGAACTATGCTCGTATCACACTGTACAGATTCCACAGACAGATGGACATACCCAGGATTGCCAGAGCAGTGCCACGTGAGCCTAGTGAGCTTCAGGCCTACTTCTCCTATATGCCAGGCTTGCTCGAGCTCTTCACGTTGCCCGCTCATTTCGTCAGAGAGTGGGTGCGTGTCTTCTACGCCACCGTGTGGATGCCCTTGGACCGTTCGTCGATGACATTCATGTATAGAGGGCTCAAGTACACTTTGAGGCGTCAGGATTTACATGGACTTCTAGATCTCCCACTCTATGCCGACAAGCTCCATGAGAAGTGCTACCCCAACGCGATTCCACCTCGACGACCTCTGTCCAGTGGGGTAGTGCCACCGTCAGCAGAGTTGATGGCACCGTGCTTCAGACAGCCGTTTGGGCCAGCTTCACCTCGCCATCCGATGGATTTGACGCCGCTAGCTTATGTTATATTGGAGGCTCTTCGTCGTTCTTTGCACCCCAGGTCAGGGAACCGAGAGACCCTCACAGCTCTGCAGCAGTGGCTCCTGTGTCATATTATTGGGCAGCGGCAGTTTGACATGATTGATTTTCTGATGGCCGAGATACAAGATGTTATATCAGATGGGATGAAGGTCGGGCGCACTTTGCCATATGCACACATACTGACTTATATTATGGCACGCTTAGCGGGTCCTCGAGAGGAGAACCTAGCTAAGCTAGAGGAGAAGGCCATGACCTATCCGCTCTACAAGGCTGCTAAGCCTGATGACAGACGCAGAGGACAGAGGCCGATTGCTATGATTGTTCAGGCAGCTACTCCAGAGCAGCGAGCCCAGCACGCCGCAGAGGACCAGACCCTCCGAGAGGCAGAGCACGCAGCTGGACTCGAGCAGATACTCGACAGCTCTGACCTTTCAGAGGAGGACAGCTCTGACTCGGAGTACGTGCTCCCAGATTCACCTCCGTACCGAGGCGCTCACGACGCCGAGGCTGGCGGGTCCGGTACAGCAGCAGCAGATCTTGACGACCCCCAGCCTCCTCTGGTCAGCAGTCAGTGCCAGTGTCCGCCCCTCCTTCTTCAGCAGCAGCACCACCAGCTATGCCTGACTTCAGAGCTATCGCTGATTCTATCGTGGCACTTGGACAGACCGTCACGGCCATGCAGGCTGCTCAGACGGCCAAGGATGATAAGTATGATCTGAGGTTTGCCTCCATCCTTGAGCAGCAGCAGAGGATGTATGAGGAGCAGCGCCGACTTGCGGCAGCGCAGGAGCAGCAGCGCCAGCAGAATGAGATGTACTTCCGGCTCCTCTTTCAGCAGATGGGGGTTCAGATGCCTTCACTACCGGCGACTCCAGCTCCACTACTTCCACAGCTTCTTTCGAGTCCGGCCGGTCCAGCACTTGACCCGATCAGACCTATGGCCAGTGTTGGTGGATTCGTCCCGCCCCCTCCGGTGTCTGAGTCCGGTCCAGGTGTTCAGGTGACCACTTCAGCTTCTGGCTCCGCGTCAGTGCCAGCCAGCTCTTCTACAGTGTCGAGGTCCCTTGAGGCCTCCTACTCACAGCTGACAGGCGAGAGCACACCTGACCCACAGCAGTTCCTTACAGAGATCTTAGCTCCAGAGCAGCCGCAGCAGTCCGACGACCCGACACTCTCAGCTCCAGTGACGACAGACTCTACCTTAGTCACTGCAGAGGTCGTCGGCTCTTCTTCAGTTCCCCAGACTCAGGCTACTGGCTCAGAGACTCAGACTCCTCCCGAGGACACCTCAGCTCAGACTCCTCCCGCTCCAGATGCTTAGTCAGTTTTTGGTGTTTGATGCCAAAGGGGGAGATGTCAGGGGAGATGTGAGAGTTAGGGGGAGTTAGTAGCATAGCTTTTGGTTCTTTGTGTGAATTCTCATGCATCATGTTTACTTTTATGCTTTTGTACCTTGGGTTGCTATTTTGGTTGATGACATATGATTTATATACATCGGATCAAAAGATATGCGAGAACCGTAGGGACAAGCTAGTTCCAAAGTGCTGTTTGGAGTTGAGAGGCATTTCGATTAGTTAGGTCTTTAGTTTCCTTTGGCCGTACTATAAAGGGGGGCAAGAGTTGTAGCTTGACCTAAATAAGACTAGAGTATTGGGGTGATGCACACTTGTCAAATTCTAGCACTAGGTAGCTTAAGTCAAGCCATGTAACCTTAGAAAGAAGTTAGAAACTCAAAGGCTTTCGAATTCGACGAGTTTCAGTAACTTAGAATATTTATTATGTGTAGCACAGACTGTTGCGGTGGCGACAAAGATGGTCACCGCAACAGTTGGTGATTGTGGCCGAATGGAGGAGTACCGCCACCGACTGTTGCGGTGGGGGTACTGAGGCACCAACGCAACAGTTTGTCGTCCACCGAACGTTGCGGTGCTCTGTCGGGCAGCCACCGCAACAGTCGGTGATGGTAGGGCCATCAGGGCCTGTGAAGGCAGAAGGCACCAACTGTTGCGGTGGTGTACTCAGGCACCACCGCAACAGTCGGTCCTGTTGGGCCAGAGACGAGTTCGTCTCTGGTTTGGCGGACTGTTGCGGTGGAACGGGGTTTTTGACCCCACCGCAACAGTCGGTGGTGTCACAGTTACCGGTTGTTTTGTGTACTGTGGTACACCACCGATTGTTGCGGTGGTGGTCTCTATACCCCACCGCAATAGTCGGTCGTTACGAAGTTTTCAACATGTCAAGTACCAACGGCTAGTTCTTTCCTACAAATTTAACTTGCATGGCATGACCTAAGTAAAAAATGATTTATTGGTGCCATAAATAACACAAGGTTCAAGCCAGTTCCAGACATACAATATTGTACAGAAAACAATTAAACACACATTTATGGAAACAGTGTCCATTACCAACAGCCACATGTAGCATTAATCAGATAACAACTACAATTAAACAATCGTGGTGGGCAAGAAAATTTGTAGCTCTGTTAATACAGAGCTCCACCATCGCCTCCTCCATAGCCACCTCCTCCATAGCCACCTCCTCCATAGCCACCTCCGTACCCACCTCCAAAACCACCAGAAGCACCAAAGCCTCCACCTGAACCACCAAAGCCTCCACCTGAACCACCAGGACCAGCACCTCCTCCTCCAAACCAACCTCCAAAGCCAGTAGGCCCTCCTCCGCATGTTGGAGGTGGTGGTTGTCCATACATTTGGCTGTTCACCTGGATGAACCGAAGCCGATCCTCAGGAGTTGGGCAGTCATCCAGAAAGAATTGACACCAATAACTGTCCCTGAACAGCTGCATTGCCATGAACCATACCGGGCTACCCTTAGGGTACCCATCAGCAACCACCAGCTCCAAGCATGCCTTTGCACTCTTTGCTTGCTTCTCCTGTTCCTTTCTAGCCTTACTCTCGTTAGACATCACCGTCAGGTCAGCAAGCCTGTTCAGTGCGTCTCCAGTGGAACAGCTCCTGCTCTTCTTGGTGGAGCCACCAGATGTGCCACCACTGGGACTGGCTGCCCTCTTGCCTTTGCCTTTAGAACTACTGCGACGAGAAGGGCCGCCACTTGAAGGTGGCTGCTGCTGCTGCATGACATGCTGCAGCTCGTAGACGTTGATTGGCTGCTGCTGCTGTTGAACCTGCGCCTCAGGAGCGGCCACAGCTCCAGGGACTATTGAGTGGTCCCCAACCACAGTGCGGCCATGGAACACTGCATAGTGCAACTCAGGAAACTTGAGGGGTTTCTTCTTGAAGCAGCGAACATTCTTCCTCATCTGCAGCAACAAGGAAATAGCATGTGTTAGAAAATGATAAGTGCCGTAGATCAGTAGAAATAGCGAACATTGTTCTCTAATCAACACACCACATTTTGGTATTCACATTTATTGATGGTTCCAAGGAGTACACATGAGATGTGTGGACAGAAACAGTTTATATAAGATTCAGCCAAATAACAATCAATCCAACAACAAATCAACTAAGCTGCAAATGCCACAACTTTGCTCTCAACAGTTGCAAATGCACACATAAATATCATGAAAAAAGGACAGCAGTAAATGTTTTTCAACTATCTGCACAGCAAGAAAGGACTAGCTTCTTTTCTACAGACAAAAAAAGGAAATGCATGAAACAATCAGTGGCCACATTGTTGACTGACATATTATATATTGGCCTAGCTAGCAACATATTATATGTTAACATAGTAACATTGCTGAATGAAATGTTCAGAGGACTGAAATATTGCAGGCTATATCATGAAAAGGATCATAGACTGAAATATTTATGCTTAAGCCATACAAGTCCACTACTGCAGTACATATTCAGAGATGACTGAAGCACCAAAATAACACATTTCCATCTACTTTCCAGGTGAATATACAAATAGCATAGTAGTATGTTGTATAGTGCTAACTAATTAAGTAATCCAACAGTACATAAGACACCACATATAAGCTATATCTAGTTACAAGTTCTATCATTCTGTATGGACAAGGATGATATTTACAGTGTGCTACAAATATATGTTTTTTGTGTTACTTCCAAAGCACGTAGAGCATGCCAAGCGATATTGCAAGGAAAAACAGCATTGCATTATAGTACAGTTTCTAACCCAAATCCAACATTTCCCATCATAAGATAAAGATCCCTTCTAAGTGGTATCAGCCTTGCATTGGAGTAAAAAGAAACGTTTCAGATCATCAAAAGTCACTATCAATGCTGTAACAAAGATTATCTCTAGCCATGAACATGTAACAGCAAAGAAATGGCTTGCATGTGTTGTAGAAAATGCATACCTGTTGTAACAGCAAAGAAATGGCTTGCATGTGTTGTAGAAAATGCATACCTGTTCTCGTTGCTGCCACCAGTCATCATCCGCGAGGATGGCGCCGGTTAGCGGATCTCGGCCAAGTCCAGTAGCTGTGCCTTGCAACCAAGTCCAGTTGGAGTACTTCCGGCGACATTGCTCCCAAAGGTTCTTCAGCTGTGCCCTGTCGCTCTCCTTGCCGGTCCGCTCAACCATCTTCCTGATCAAGTTGTTGTATCCTTCGTTGGAGGGGCAGGTTCCGGTAATGGTACGTGCTGCGATTTCCTCAACGCAGCTCTGTAGGAAAGCGTGGACCTCGTCGTCGCTCCAGTGCGCATGCTTGCGAGCAGCCATCTGTAACGCAGCGTCAACCGACCATCTGTTGGGTGAAAGAAACGGAGAAGAAGAGAGGAATTACCTTGGTAAGTCGATTGCAGCGAAGGAGGTCCCAATCAAGAGAGCGAGCTATTGCCGGACGAGTTGCCGCACGGATTCCTGGGAATCCACGACAATCTCGTACAGGCGTACGGCAACCAGGTCCACCTCGGCTTCTGAAGAAGGAGCGGACGACGCGTCCGAATCGAGCGAGTCGCAGGAGTCTTGACTGGAGTCCAGGGCGCCGGCCACCTTCTTGCCTACGGGAGAAGTTGATGGCAGCCGCGGACGAGTGGAGGGGGAGGCGATGTCCTGCTGAGCTCTCTTGCGCTTGCCTTTGGTTGGCATGGCAGCACCGGAGGGCTCGGGCTTTATGGTGTCCGCGGCGTCATTCGAATCGGGGAGGCGACCTGCACGCTGAAGGTAAGGACACACGCGAGAAAAGCAGTGGGCGGCAGATGCGACGGCGACTGACCTCTCGCTTCGCTGCTGTAGCACCTTTCCCTTCCTTCGATGTCCCTTCCTTCGATGCGTTCTCGAGGCAGAGATTCGTCTGCCTCAAGCGCGGCCGACCGCCCGTGCTTGAAGGGTCCCTATCGCGGGCCCGCAGCAAGGGCACGGCTTGGCTTTGAGTGTTGGGCGAGTCTATGGATGCTGGAGAAGCTGCTCCCCAACCGCCGGATCCCGGCCGACGCCGTGCTGTGGTGGATCCACTCCCGCGTGAGCGTGATATTGATTTGCTCGGCGTCGGGCGGCGGCGTTGCTGGTTCAGAGCAGCGGCGCCCCCGAATCTGGCGCAGCGGGGGGGCGTGGGCAGCGGCCCCGTGCCGACGCGTCGGCCCCCACGGCGAGGAGCTCGATGGCCGCGAAAGACATGGACGCGGCCGCCGGGCGGGGAGAGGCTGGTCGCCCCCCGGCGGCTCGGAACAGCGGGCGGGCGCGGCTGGCACGTCGATGGAGGCGGCGGCGGAGGGGGGATCGGGAGCAATTGGGGAAGAGGACGACAGCGGCGGAGCGCACTAACGCCGTTACCAACTCCGGCCCATCCCGTCAGCACATGGGCCTCCAGCATCAGTCGCGCCATGAAGCGAGGCGCGCCTAAAGCATAAGTCGCGCCATGGTACGTGGCGCGACTCATTTGGTCCTAAATGCCCTACCTGGGTCCTGAGTAGACCACCTTATTGGCGCGACTACCGCATCAGTCGCGCCATGAAGCGAGGCGCGACTAAAGCATAAGTCGCGCCATGGTACGTGGCGCGACTCATTTGGTCCTAAATGGCCTAGCTGGGTCCTGAGTCGGCCGCCTTGTTGGCGCGACTATCGCATCAGTCGCGCCATGAAGCGAGGCGCGACTAAAGTCGCGCCATGTATCGAGGCGCGACTGACCACCGACTGTTGCGGTGGTGATATGAAACAAGCACCGCAACATCCGGTGACTCGGTCATTGCAATCAGACAAAACCACCACCGAATGTTGCGGTGATGTAAAGTTGAGAGACCACCGCAACAGTCTTTCATTCCAGTACCATATTTGGTTAAGTCCCTAGGGCACCGACTGTTGCGGTGAGGGCAGAGAGTAACCACCGCAACATTCTATCAGTCCAACACATAGGGGACTAAGTCATGAGGGCACCGACAATTGCGGTGACCAAACCAGAGAGCACCGCAACTTGCTGTCATTGCGGATTTGCATTTTCTAAGTGGATTTTGATTTGAATTTTGCTAAACCAAGTCTTGTCTCACGTCCAAAGGTTCAATAGGAACTAAATGAACATGGATCGAGGTGCGACTAAAGCATAAGTCGCGCCATGGATCGAGGCGCGACTCCCGCATCTAGTGCATGCCGAACCACTTTCCAACCTGCATAAGTGCATGAAGCAATGCACCATTTCAACAATCATCTACTCACACGCCCTATAACTCTATAGAAATGAATCCTTCATCCTTTTTAGCCACTTCATGTAGAACTTTTACCCACGAAAATCAAGTAACATAGAAGAGAACACAAGATTGGTTTAAACATGACACAGACAAAGTTCAAAGTCTGCCAAGTTTGAAACAACACATACAGAGTCCAACAAAAGGAAAAAGGACATAAACATAGTACATGACAAAGACATGGGAATTCATACACTTCCAGCATCAGGCCTAATCCAACTCACACCCAGGGAACACCTCGTCGTCGCCCCAATCCTCCTCGTCCTCATCATCCGAGTACTCTGCAAACAACAAAACATACATTTCGTATCCTTCAACATAAACATATCAACCTTATATAAGCGGATATTGATTTGAAGTCACGCTAATGAACTCACCAAATCATCGCCAACCATATGCCCGCAATAGTATCCTATTCCAAGCTCCGAGGGCAGTAAACCATGATTAGCTACTACACCACAAGCACACTTCCTATCTGGGGCAGGGTCAATGTTCCGCTTTTCCCCCTTTTTCCTCCTAATCCCTTTCTGCTCAGGCCAATAAGATTTGGGACCGTAGTCATATTCCGAAAATGAACAAACCGGATACCTATTCTGCTTTTGTGTAAAACATGAAATTAGCAACCACAACAAATTAAGCAATGCAGATGGATGAAAACTAGATTACACTTACGGCTGTACGGTTGGGACACCCGAAGGTGCGAGGCCAAGGACAGTTGGGCATCTGCCGACTAATCTCAGCTGGATCACCGCAATTGCATAATGGTGGATTTGACATACGTCTGGCAATGGCTTCTTTCTTCTCCTCAGCTGTCATGGGTGCTGGGTTAGGAGGAGGAGGTAGCCACCGCTGGAAAGTCTCATAATTCTTCGCGGAATTGGGTCTGAAGAGAAGAATGCGTTCATCCACCATCTCAGGGCCATCTATCCACTGAAAAAAGTTGCATTGCTCCCAGTCCTGCATCAACACAACCAAATTAGCAAATCTTCATAATATATGAGAGTTTGGGCAATCAAGTAAGACAGTCTATGATTGCATTATCATACACGGTAATCAGAACACGTGTAGTACGCTCGAGCCGCAGTATCTGGATGCATCGATTGAGTGACCTTCGCAGGCTTCCCACACTCACACAGAGGTTGCGGGAGAGCGGGAAGAACAGGCGCATCCTTGCAAGACACGTCGGGATAACTCTTCTGTCCACGTTCCTTCCACTTTCTCTCACGCCACAGGGCATCCATTGATTTCCTGCACAATGTCTCAACCCATGACTTTATATAAAAAAAAACTTAAACCATTCAAAATAAACGCACAAGCAATGTAACACTGTCTCACAAACTTACATTGGTGCAAAGATACTTCTATTTCTAATCCTAAGTCATTCACTGCTCAATTCCACTACTAATAGTCCTGGTTTGTTGTCTTCTTTGGTTAGGAGGTCTATTTCTTTTGGTAGGATGCAAATTTTTTGGGCCCTCTTTGTGCCGTTCCATGCGGTGTCCTGGTTTGTGGCATATACCACAAAGTATTGTGGACTTGTCTTGGTTGAAGTCCCCGTAACCGTACATATCATCTCCATAACCATTAGATGCATCCATCTCGTTACGGAGACGCTTTTTCTTCCTTCTCCCAACCTTGTCCTTCTTTGTGGTACTATCCGGTATATACTCAGGACTGTTGTACAATGGCCAAGCAGAAGGGTCAAGTAAAGGCTCAAACCGGGGTGTCCAGGTCTTTAACACGGTAGCCTTTAGGTAAAACTGAGAGGTATATAAAGCGGCCCGATGATCCACCCCTCTAACACGGCACGAAGCAATCATATGGGAGCAAGGCACATGCAACAACTGCGGCACGCAACAAGTACAAGTCACATGTGTGAGGTCAACCTTGTATATACGACCACCTGTACTCTCACCCCCCACCGTTAGAGCGTTTGCGGTCCTAACAGAGTACACATAGGAGTTAGGGTCAAACAACTCTGCTGCCATGGTATTCGCCTTGTCCTCTTCCGTGCTTAGCAGTTTTGCCGCACCTTTGCCCCACAAATTCTGGTTTGGCCTCGCATCAATTTGACTTTTCGCTTTCTGCCACCTTTTAACAAAGTATGAATTGACCTTGTAGAAGGTGTACTCAACAATTGCCGACACTGGCATGCCGCGAATTCCTTTAAGTACCTTGTTTAGGACTTCAGAGATATTAGTGTTGCAGACACCAAACCTCCAACCACCTTCGTCAAAGGCATTGCACCACTTATGCATGTTTTCCATTTGACTGTCAAGCCACTCTGTCGCTTCTTGATTCATCATTTTCTTAAGTTTCGCAAGCCGTATGCCAAAAGTTCTCTCTGCCTTTGATGCACATACCAACTTCAATTGTTTTATTACATTCTTGTTTTTGTGCCTATGCCATATGTTTGCAGCAAAGTGACGCATGCACCAATGGTGCACGATCGGTTGGTAACCATCAATGTGCTCTTCTACAGCGTTTAGAATGCCTTGGTGCCTATCAGAAATTATACAAATCTTTCGGTCTGGTCCCACCACATCCCTACGCACCAAATGAAGGAACCAAGACCAACTTTCATTGTTCTCGCTCTCCACCAAAGAAAAGGCGAGCGGTAACAACCGATCCTCCCCGTCCACTCCCGTCGCAATCAACAAAGTCCCCCTATACTTCCCGGTCAAAAAGTACCATCAACACTAATCACCGGCTTGCAATGTTTGAATGCCTCTGCACATTGTGGAAAGCACCAATAAACACGCTGCATTACTTCCTTCGTTACCCCATTGTGCAACTCCACTGCACCCGTGGTCCTTGTGCACCACTTCATCCCCGGATTGTAATGAGCAATAGCATGTAGAATCCGCGGAACCCTACTATAGGCGTCAATCCAATCACCCCACAGCATGGCCATGGCGTGTTGTTTAGCCCTCCATGCCTTGCCATACTTCACCCGATAATTAGTGAATCCAACAATTGCTTCAACGAGCGCGGACACCGAAACGTCAGGGTCAGCATACACCAATGAAGCAATCCGGCCTCCGATATATCGTGCCGTACACTGAGAGTGCTCGTGGATTGGTCGAGACGTACCACATGTGTGAGGCTGATGCACTTTAGTTATCCTCCACTTCTGCCTTTCATCAGTCATTGGACGGGCCCATACCTTCCAACCACATTGGAGTTGGCATTTTACTGTGTACCGTAACTTAGAGTCAGAGTGCACCACATCGTATGGTCGATGGTGGCGCACCGAGTAGTCCCTCAAAAAGAATTTCAACTCTTCCATGCTGTCAAATGTCATCCCTCTCTGTATCAACTCTTGACGACTGTCAGGCTCTAGAGAATTAAGACGCAAGCCAGAATCACAATATGCCTTCTTAGGGGGTGCATGGAAGAGAGGAACCTCTGAAACACCCACATGAACTGCTCTAAGTTGTCTCAACTCCTCCATAGTGAAAGGAGCCAATCTTGCACCGAAAATTGTAGCCATACTAGATGACGGTTCAACCATAGGAGATGGTTGAACAAACGAGCGTCGATGCACCACATAGCTCGGTTCAACTGGTGTTTGTACACCATGCGTTGGCTCAACAAAAGGTGCTTCATTAACTGGTGTTGGCTCATCAAAAGGGGCTTCATTCATTGGTGTTGGCTCAAACACTTTTTCTTGTGTTAACGCTTCTCTCATTTCTTCTTCTTCTTCTTCCTCTTCTTCTGATCCCACAGAGATATCATCATCATCTTCCTCCTCGACATCAAAACTCCCCTCGTCTAAGTGATTGTTCACTAGACAATCATCATCTGAATCTGGCTCATTTACCATGTCAGCATCATATTCTTCATCGTCCTCATTCTCACCAACCTTATAATTACTTTCTACACACACCCTCTCACGAACTTCAACTACCAATTCAGCACAACTAACTTGGGACCCTTTCACCAACTCCTTGTAAAAAAACTAATCCTCATCACATGAAATTCTCATAAGCACATAATGAGCCCTTTTGTCACCGGCATCAAATCTACCATGTAGGATTATTTCACTCTGTTCTGGATCAACTTGAAAAATTGACTTAGCTCGAACAAAAACTTCATCAAATGAAGGAGGGCTATCAAATCTTGTGACTTCATGCTTCATCCTCTCAAACTCTCCATTCTCATTTACGGAACCGCCGGAGAAATAACGAACTAAGCGATCCATCTACACACATTTAATGGGCACATTTCTATTACCATTCATGGACTTATACAAAAACTACTAAAAGACCAACTATAACCAAATGTCAATACACTAGGTACCACAACCCCATGTAAAAAGACCATTCTACAAATGATCTACATTAGATCATAATTCTCATTTCTTGAAAAAATTAACAACAATATCTACCCACTAAAATCTCATCGAAATCGTTTCATGAAACACAATCTACACGATACAAAAGCGTTACCATGAATCAATTACCCAATAACGCTCAACTAATCTTACCCCTTTCGTACTAAATTACCTAATCCAACCTAAACCCTAGGTTATCCTAGGGTTTCAAATGTCAAGAAAAATAAGCAAATGGCACAAATCTACACGGATAAAGTGGACGAGTTACCTTCCCGGAATGTTTTCCAACCGTTTCCCTTCGAATCCGTTGAAGAAACAGGGGATTTAGAGGGGGGAGTTCGGAGGGGGCGCCATGGGAGAGCCTGAGCTCGGGTGGGAGGAGAAAGAAAGGGAGGAGGGAGAAGAAAGGGCTCGGGCTGCCGGCTGTATACAGGCGAGTCGCGCCACGGCCTTTGGCGCGACGTAGTCGCGCCAAGGCATGTGGCGCGACTGGTCTGGCCACATCAGCAGCCGAGCTGGCCGCCCGCGGCCGGGACGGCCGACGTGGCAGCCCAGTCGCGCCACATGCTCTGGCGCGACTGCCTCTTCAGTCGCGCCACGGCTTGTGGCGCGACCAAAAGGGTTATTTCTTGAAATTACAGTTCGGGTGGGGTTTTTTTTTAAAATTTCAGTTTAAAAAGGATTAAAAAATAAAAAAAATTCAACATGCCACGCCCACGTAGCGGCGGGTGTGGCAGGTCATGCCATGCGTGGGGTGTGTGCTCCGCTCCGGCATGAGCGTCGCGCCGACGCGGCACCTGCAATCCGGGGGACCAGATCCAGCTCGGGATGGACATTTTTTTTTATAATACGTGTCTGTATTTCTAGGTAAAGAAAATATACATGAAAACATACCAATAAGGGTACGTAAAGGATACAGACACAGCTGTCCTAGCCAAACTTCACGAAAGACCTTAGGGTCCTGTTTGTTTCAGCTTCCTGGAAGCTTTTGGACCTCGGCTTTTCGACTTTCCAAAAGCCAAAAAGCCGCGGGAGCGAAAAGCCTAAAAGCTCACTTTGAGGAGTTTCTGACTTTTCACTCCCGCAGCTTTTTGGTTTTTGGAAGGTCGAAAAGCCGAGGTCCAAAACTTCCAGGAAGCTGAAACAAACAAGGCCTAAAATAGAAAATAAAATTACATCGATGCCCCTAGACCTTTCGCGAACCTCTTGTGGTCGCCCTCCTTACCGACGGCCGCCACCGCCGAAGAAGAAGGCTAACACCACCTTGAACTGGAGAAGCCCCATCGCACATTGGCTTTGGTAGGAGTCGAAGTAGAAAAGACGTCGGTGGTCGCCCATCGACCGGGGCTGCACCTCGACCTCTCCAGCTCCTAGATCCGGCCACGCCATCGACGACCTCCACCGACGAGGAAAGAATGAGCCAGATCCAGCCGGCCACCAACCACCATCCACACCACCCACATCCTGCTCCGTACCCGTGAAGAAGAAGGCCAGCAACAACACCACCTGACCGAGACAATGAAGTGTCGGCCCCGAACTCCTGCATAGATGTCCACGACCCCACTGTTGGCACCAGAGTGGAACGCCAGGGCGAGGAAGAGGCCTGGAGACGTTATTCCCCTGCACCGCCATCGCCATCGCCTCGTCGACGCCGCCCGCAAAAGCAAGCCGCAGAGGACCACTCTCCCGGCAAACCGTAGCACCACCATTAACCACCGATGGCGAGCGCAACCTAGACCTAGATAGATAGGTATTTAGTCTATATACATCTGCATGACGATTCCCAGATCCTCCTCCATCTCCGGCACCTTCCGGCCGCCGGAGACCGAGGAGACCAGCGGAATCGCCGTCGGAAACGGCGGTTGCCTCCTTTTTTTCCCTGGGCAACTGTAGCAGGAGATAGGGACGGAAGGAGCGAGAGTCTTTTCGGTTCACTCGCGTTGCACGCCTCGGGGTGGAATTTGGATGGATGGATGGTCTGCTTCCGTTTTCCCCTCGTCTCTCCAGCGCCAAATTAGCGGCCGCAAGGAGCACACCGTACACGACATTAGAAGCTGATGAGTACTATTTTCCAGAAGCTTCCAAGCCGAACAATGTTTTTGTTGATAAAGGGCCACATGCAGCTGACTGGGGGAACACGTACGCCTAGAAATTTCCAAAATACTCCACTGAAACCTCTTATTTAAGCCTGAGCCACAGATAAAGCAAGATTGAGTACACTTATGATTGGTACTCAGCAAGTGTAGAGCAAAGCAAATGACATACAAAGGCTTAACAAGGAAATGTAGCTGGCTAATTAAATTGCTTAAGCACTTTAGTTGGTCATCTTTTATTTAGCAGCATATTTACTAAGGTGTAAGTATATACCAACCTAAGTAAGCATATGGTAAACCATATGCATCATCATTAACATGAATAGACCAATTTATTTCATCTTCCGATATATTAATCATGTGAGGGTCCAGGCCGCTCATGACCGTGAGCACGGCTATTGCAATAGATTTTAGACACTCTACAAAGGTTGTACAGCTTTTCCCACAATTCGTGTATCTCATTATGCCCGGGTTAATTACTCCCTTCAACACTTCCTTTGGTGAGGGGCCAGAGAATCACTACGAGGCCTTTCCATAGAATTTCCCAATGTGTGTGTGCACCCTTACCAGACGGGTCTATAAAAGGTGAACCTTCCTACCCCCGCACCTCTGCTCACAAACCTTGCCAGTAGCAACCAACCCACACCAAACATGCAGTGCCTCCACACAACAAAGGGATCTTCTAATTGCTTACCCAAGACCAGAGCCATGTAGTATTGTGGTTGTACGGGAAATCCTGGGTAGTTCTCCATGTTCCAATTAATCAATGTGGTCTTGGTTTAACATTCTCATCAGATCATATATTATATTGATAAAATATATCACAAGAATATTATCTTCACATTTAGTGTAAATCATTCCCAATATAGCAACTAAGCAAATGCTACTCAACATGAATATAAAACCCAGGTTAACAAGGCATGATTAAAGAAAACTAGCCATCCTTAGCATAGGACCCATCATGATTATAAGCATGCAAGCATAGCATAACTATAAAGTGTGAGCATGTCATATGGTTATTAGGACAAAAGTCATGATCAATAATACACTTGCCTTAAATCCAGCTAATAAATTCTACTGATCAGGGTCTTCTCAACTGAATACTCGAACTCATGAACAATCTTGCACACCAAGAACGGTCTTTGTACACCTCAAAAGTTGCACATCCTATACGCATCACGGGGGCACAAACAAGAACAATACGACAAATAAGAAATAATACACGAAACATGGGCAACAGTACAAAATAATGGTATAAAGTTATAGTTCAAGTCCTTACGGTCACGAGAGCGAAAGAATCTCTCAAAACTGAGCTAGAACAATCGAGACATGGATACAATGGTGATCCAAGGGCTTATCTGCGAATAGAAACAAATTCCAAGGATTAGCTAGGAAGAAACCAAGGGCACAAACAGAATTATGCGTATATTATTGACGGTCCTTAAGTACCACTTTTGACCGTCAATTTCTGCAAAAAATATGTGAAAATTAAACACCAAACATAGTTATAAGGTTTAAAACTAATGAATTCCACGAGTGTTGGTATTTTATCTTATTTTGCAGGAAATGCCCAAAATGACACTTATCACAAATGATCTCAAATGACCATTTGGGATTCACCATGTCGTAATGATTCAGATAAATATATTATTGATAGTATTTGGAAACTGGACGTCAGCATGACGTCAGCATCCACTAGCGTATCGGGCCCACCAAGCCGGGTCACATTTAGGTTTTTTTTTTTCGAATCGGGTCACATTTAGGTGCTTCGCCGACTCTCTCGGAGGGAGCAGACAAGTGCTGGCCCACGCGGGGCCCAGCAGCTCGCTGCTGCAAGCGTTGGGCGGACGGTGCAGGCCAGGCCGGGGCAGGCCTCTGCAGGCCCTCAGCGTCGCAGGCACGCGTGCGTGGAGGAACACCGCCCTGCCCAGGACACGTGGCAGGCGCAGTAACTCAAGTTGGCTTTCACTTGGTTGAAGATTCGTGCGGGTGTCGTTGGCCATATGATTTGGTATGCAGTCAGTTGCTTCCGGTGTCCAGACTTTTTCTTTATTTTTTCCGTTCCGTTCCGATCTATCGTAGTATGACCCCCTTCCGTCTTCTACAGGAGAGCATGGAGTGGTCGAGGAGGCGTTTCGGTGGTGGCGGCGGCGACGGTGGCGACGACGACGCGACGGTGATGCCTAGCAGCGACCATCCCTCCGGAGCCCACGCAGCCCCTGCTCAACGAGGACGCCCTGCCCCCCAAGCCTGGGGTCTACGGCGTCTACGACGCCGCCGGGGACCTGCAGTTCGCTGTCCGCTGGTTCTTCGTCGGGATTTTCGCCGGCGACGAGCATCCGCCCCTCAATCCGACCTCCTCCTCCACGCCATCCCCTCCTGCTCCTCCTCCGGCGACGGCGACGCCGCGCGCACCCCCGACACACCCGCTGTCCCCGCCCACCGCGTCATCCTCGTGAGTAATTCAACTCCTTTGAACCTCTCCCTGCTCTGTTTAGAGGGATTTGTTTGTGCGATTCAAGCTTGATTGCTTCGCTTGTGCGTTTCTTGATAGTTCAGCTCTTGACAGACCTGTAGATCGACTAGTCACTGATAAGATTGGACCGCAAGTGCAGATTGTAGGAAATGATCTTCTTGTAACTAATCCCACCGTAAGAAAAAATTTAGTGAATTGATTTTCATACTAATTCTTGCAACATACAATTTTAAAAGTTACCTGTTTGAACTTTACAGAGGGTTGCCAAGGCCATTAGTGAGAAGACCTGCAACGCTCTTCTATTGAAGGTAGAAAAATCTTGCTATTTGCTATTACAAATCTTTTGCTGGGTATTGATTTGCCATGCCATTACTACACAGTGACAGGTGAACCAAATCGGCTCAGTGACTGAGAGTATTGAGGGGACTTTGGATCTGAAGATCCATGTATTGCAGCCATGGATGGGTTCACCATGGTGACACCAATCACCATTCTGTTAAGTGTTCCATTTTAAAATTTGGCAGTTGCAATGGGGACTTACGGGGTTGTTTATCTGGTTGGAGCAGCAGCCGGCAACGAACTGTGCGTGACGACTACCACCGGCCAGTTGGATCGGTGCTCTATTTTCCTCAATCCCTTGTAGGATTAGATATGCATTTAGGCTGAATTTCAAACCTGTATCTGCATGTTTAGGTCAATATATAGCCTGTTAGTTTTATTCTAAGCATTAATTAATCATTGGATTAATGCCTTAATGGTAATTTGATTGTGTTTAGAATGCAGTAGAACTAAAAAAATAAATCATGATTTATTTACTACTCCAGATGGTAATTAAATTACAAATTTCAGATCTTGCAGACATCTTGTATTGGAATTTTATTTTGTTTGCTCAGTAGAACTATCCAACTAACATGCTTTTTATTAACATTTGTGTCAATTTATTTTCAATCAAGTTAATTCCATTGTGATGAAAATTATGGCCTGATGTTGAAAATTATGAAAATTATGGCCTGATGTTGAATTAAGTTACTGATTTTTGTGATTTTCTCCTTGGCAGGTGAGGTCTTATCCCATGCGCGTGTTCACTGATAGGGAGAGCCATATGTCGTTGAATGATCTCAGGCTCACTAGCAAGCAGGAAGCTCTGTTCCTAGAAAAGATTTCAGGATATGGTTCTAAATAGTTAAGTAATCTGCAATTTAAAAATTATAAATGGCTTGATCATGAAAATGCCGAGGTGCAAGCATGGTTTGGGGATGGGCAAGCATTGGTGTACTCAAAACCCTCCTCAAGCCTAAGACAGTTTGTGACAGCGGAAGTTTTATCAAATCCACGAAGCGACCGAAGAACAAGTGATAACCATCTGAATATGTCATGTCTTGACAAGTTGGGAATGGTGATTTTGTTGGCATAATCTTAGTACATTAATATGTCAGCGAACTTATGTTATGTGTGTATATTTAACATGTCAGTGAACTTATGTCCTGTGTGATGTAATATATTTAGATTACCAGTACTATGCAATGCAGTACTTGTGGATGTTTGAAGAAATCCTTTTACTAGGTTTCTGGATTATGAATGATGTTGAAGGAATGTTTGAACCTATGTTATCTCTCTTGTTGCATGGTCTCTGAATATTTATAGTGCCCACATTTCAAAAGTGTTTTTCCTCAACATATCAAAAGTGTATGCTCAACATTTGCAAAAGGTTTCCTCAACATTCACAAACTCTTTGCTGAACTTTTTCCAAAGTATTGGTCAACATAACCAAAGTGTTTGGTGAACATTTGAAAATTGTTTCCTCAACATTTTGAAAAGTATTTGCTCAACATTGTTGTAACATTTGTAGCTAAATGTTGACATAGCTTAAAAATAAGTTGGAAACATATCTTTAGAAATATTGAATCATTCTGTACAAAGTGTTGACACAGTTTTACTTAAATGTTTAAAAATATAATAAGTAATGTTGAATGAGTTTGAACCAGTATTGAGTCATATGAAACAAAATGTTGAAGTAGTTCTAAACAAATGTTGACATAGCTCAAGTGTTATGTTGTACTGTCAGAAAATGATTCTCGTTTTAATTTCAGGAATAAAGCACAATTGTTGAGATCTTGTTTACTGCCTTTATTAATGGTAGCATTTCCTTTGTGAGTTTCAGTTTAAATTTGTTTTATTCACTTATTCTTAAATCCCCAAGAGCATCTGTGAATTAGTTCTTGTGATTTTGACTGAAGTTGATGCCTCTTTTAGATCTAAATAATGCTGAAAGTTGTAGCTAGGATCTGTGAATTAGTTATACAAAATCTTGCAGTCTTCATTCTTTCCTATAATTAGATTAGATATTAATTATTTCAATATTGACTGACAACTATTTGACCATATGCATGATACAAGATTGTTTTCCCAATTAGGGCCTTTCTGTAAGAGTGGGACTGCTGCATGATATTTTAGGATAGTCAAAGTTGATATAAATTTCAAGGATTTGAATCCTAGTCATCATTTCCAATTGTAGACAAGCACTTAGTGGCTTAGATCTTGCATATCTAAAACAATTGCAAATTAAACTGATTCAGTTCTTACTTGTACTTGTAAGATAGTTTGACATAATTTTATTCCTTGAAAAAAATAGAGCAGCTCAAAATGCACATTGTTGGCTTTCTATTTCCTGCTAATAGTACATATTTCAATAAAATATTTTAATCTCCTGCTAATAGTACATATCTTGTACTTCTCATAAAATGTTTTCGCAACATTAACCGATACATATTTCAATATTTATCCTTCATTAACATAATTATTCTTGGGGTAGTTATACCAGTTAGGGTTCGGGGTTTGTTGGGGGGCGACTCCGTCCTATCGGGTTCAGAAGCATGTTTGGGGTTTGGGACGGCTATGTACCCCCTGTCATAGAAGGCCAAATTGCTTCGGCTTCGGCTCCCCTGCTATAGAAGACTAAATTGCTTCCGCTTCGGTTATACCAATTAGGGTTCAGGGTTTGTTTGGGGGCGACTCCGTCCTATCGGGTTCAGAAGCATGTTCGGGGTTTGGGGCGGTCATGTACCTCCTGCCATAGAAGGCCAAATTGCTTCGGCTTCGGCTCCCCTGCCATATAAGGCTAAATTTCTTTGGCTTCGGTTATACCAGTTAGGGTTCAGGGTTTGTTTGGGGGCGAATCCGTCCTATCGGGTTCAGAAGCATTTTCGGAGTTTGGGGCGGCCATGTACCCCCTGCCATAGAAGGCCAAATTGCTTCGGCTTCGGCTCCCCTGCCATAGAAGGCTAAATTGCTTCGGTTTCGGTTATACCAGTTAGGGTTCAGGGTTTGTTTGGGGGCGACTCCGTCCTATCAGATTCAGAAGTATGTTCGGGGTTTGGGGCGGCCATGTACCCCCTGCCATAGAAGGCCAAATTGCTTCGGCTTCGGCTCCCCTGTCATAGAAGGCCAAATTGCTTCGGCTTCGGTTATACCAGTTAGGGTTCAGGGTTTGTTTGGGGGCGACTCCGTCCTATCGGGTTCAGAAGTATGTTTGGGGTTTGGGGCGGCCATGTACCCCCTGCCATAGAAGGCCAAAATTATGTCAACATTTGGATGAAACTATGTCAACATTTTTTGTAGAATGGTTCAATATTTATTTCTGTTAAGCTATGTCAATATTTGAATGAAATTATGTCAACATTATGTATACAATGGTTCAACATTTTTCAAAAACAGTTTCAACATTTCTGTTAGTATGTCAAAATTTCAATGAAATTCTGCCAACATTATCTGTACAAAGGTTCAATATTTATGTAAAACAGTTTCAACATTTCTGTTAAGCAATGCCAACATTTCAATGAAATTATATCCACATTATCTGTAAAATGGATCAATATTTATGTGAAACAGTTTGAACTTTTGTTTTAAGGTACATCAACATTTATGTACTAATTATATTTTTAAACATCAAAATGGTTCAATATCTAATCAAACTCATTGAACATTACTTATTATATTTTTAAACATTTAAGTAAAACTATGTGAACACTTTTTACCGAATGATTCAATATTTGTAAAGATATGTTTCCAACTTATTTGTAAGCTATGTCAACATTTAGCTACAAATATTACAACAATTTCCTTTATATCACTCAATACTTCTGCTTAATTATTTTAACATTTGTATTAACCTATCTCAACATTTTTTACTTTGACAGGTGAATTGAAGACTGGGTAGCTGTTGAGGACTAAACTGTGTCATTAATATTTGCGATATTTGTATTTGAAAATAGGTGATTTTTGTATCTATGATACTCATAGTTTGTATTGTATTTTTATGGAATTGCAACTTCAAATTTGTAGTTTGAAGTTCCCACCCATTCTTTTTCCCCTTTCAACCACGTCGCCCGAAAAAAGTCATGCGCGTGATATTTAAAAAACAACTGACGAACGCGCGTGATATTTAAAAAACAACTGACGAACCCTCCGCGCGCCAAAGAAAAAGTCCAGCTAGTTTATATTTTTTCCGTTACGAACGGAATGAAGGAAGTCCGTTGTTTTTTTATTAACGCACGGCGCGGCGTGAGTGGTTACTGCGCGGGGGCTTCTTTTTCATTAACGTACGTGCGTGTGCGTGGGGGACAAACTGGGCTGTGGTGGGCTTTAAATCTAACTTGAGTTACTAGCACTCGGAAGCTAGATAGGAGCCCCCGGGCAGCAGTAGCCAGCCAGTTGGACAGGTGGTAGGGCTAGGGCAGTCAAGCCGAGCTCATGGTTTCGCGAAACCAGGCGGCAACCACCACCGCGTGCATTACCTCAAGGCGTTGTAGTAAATGGCCTGCCTGAATATGGCAACTGCAAGCTCAGTACACAGCAAATGTTGAGGCCAAATCTGAACACGGCGTGACTAAAACTACATGCACTCAGAATCGTCAGGTAAGCACGACCTGAATCTTCAACTCTGCAAAGGTACTCACGCTGGAATCAATCCAGATCAAGATCAGAGCGCGACAGGCACACGGTCTCTGAAACCGCTCTTATCCACGCGCTCGAGCCAATCCATTGCTTCTCAAATGCCATCCTTAAGAGTCCTTACCTTACACACGCCGTTTTGGCGTTGTCTCTCTCATTTTTTTGTTTGTTTTTTTGTTTTTTTTGCTTTTGTACTGAACTCCTTTCTTTGTCCTTACAGAGCGCACCATTTCCCTTACGGGCGTCTGCCGTCCTACACCTACTCCACACTAACCCATCAGCTCGCCGCCGATCGGCGCCTGACACGACCACGGGCCACAGCGCCCGGCGGTCTACGGCGGCGGATCAAACGGCCGGCTCAGATGTCTCGCCGGCAGAGCGGGCAGGAGCCGTGCCTGAGGAGCCAGCAGTCGATGCAGGGCACGTGGAACACGTGGCGGCACCCGGGGAGCCGCCGCGCGGGCTCGCCCACCCGGAAGTCCTGCAGGCACACGGAGCAGCAGAGCGCCTCCCCCGCCGCGTCCACGGCGCTGTCCGCCGCGATCTCCATCTCCGGCAGCCGCCGCAGCGCGTCCGCCGGGAGGCCCCTGACGCCGCCCGTCTCGAACAGGTCGCTCGTCTCCGCGAACGGCGAGCTGATGGCGCTGATCTGCGTCCACAGAAACGAACAGAGAACCCATTCAGGCTGAGAGCTACATGTTGAGCCACTCTGAAGACACGCAATCTTGCTGGTGATCAGTGGGGCTAAGCCGGGAACGGATTGAGATTCGAAAAGGCGCTACCAGACAGGCGGCCACCCCGCGGGTTGGTTGATCGCTCGCCATTGATGCAAGCAAAAGCTTCTTTTACTTGCGGTTGCGGGCGATGACCTCACCTCACTGAAACTGAAAGTGATCTAGACGACAGGCGCCAGGCCACCAGCACCAGGTTTTCTTCAAGGCAAGTAGCATTTGGCATAACTAACCATGCTATTAAAGGGATACCTTTCTGCTTGTGTTCTTGGAATAAACACAGATACTGGCGTTAGATGGACGCACTGGCTTATGGGCAAAGACGTATAGTATGGACTGACAAACTGCTACTCATTCTGTGTACATACAGAGCTGATAAACCAACCGGATAGTACTAAATTTCTGCAGCCTGATAAACAAAGAGCATTCAGTGGAGGCCGAGAATCTCCGACAAAGTTTCTAGAGTGATGAAAGCTCGGAGAGTACCAGTGCACCACATTAAACACACAGCGCCATTGGGCTTGTTTAGTTGGAAGTTGTAAGTTTGCGAAATTTACTGTAGCAATTTTAAATCAAAGATTAGAAAGACCAAACATGATCTAATTATAAAACTAATTACACGGATGGACGGAAAATCGCGAGACGAATCTATTAAGCCTAATTAATCCATCATTAGAGATTGTTTACTGTAGCACGACTTTGTCTAATCATGGCCTAATTAGGCTCATTAGATTCGTCTCGCGAAGTTACCCGGGGGTTGTGGAATGGGTTTTGTCATTAACACACGTTTACTACTCCATGCATGTAAGATTCTCTTTGATGAATAGTGAAAATTCAAAAAAGTTTGAAAAGTTGGAGTAACTAAACATGGCCATTAGCTGTTTGCCACTGTTCAAGATGGTTCAGCTGCATTTGTCACATTCGAACCAGCACAGACCGGCAAACAGTGGACGCGAATGGCTCTAGTCGCTCGATGAGACTGACAAAAAGCATTGTAATCTAGGAGCATTTGGGCCGAGATTGAGTGGCTACCTGACTCTGCACCGCGCTCTGAACCGCCGGCCCCACCTTCTCCCGGACCAGCCTGCCGCTCAGGAGGCTCGAGACGATGTCCACCTGCGTGCACAGTAGCAGAGCACAAACACTTCAGTCATCGGAACTAGAATGCAACATCAGTCAGTGCCTTGATTCGACAGGAAACTGGCTCAATTCTCTCTTTTTAAATAAATAAAAAAGGAAAGAAAACAAACAGGAAAACAACATGCCATGGGATTGGGATGGGATTCACATGCTGGCATGCATTTGAATTGTGCTGTGCACCGGAGAATAAATAAGAATGTGATATGCCGGCCGGGGTAGCATCACCAACCTCGCCCCACGGAATCCATGGGGCACACCTAATCGGTCTTCGTCAACATCAAGCCTCATTAGGGCCGCGAAAACGAGAGTGGTGTACTTGCACAGTCAGTCAGTTTCCTAATTTGCAAAACCGATCGTCCGTGGTGTCTCGCTGGATGTCTTCAACACAATTCACCAGTGGTGATCGAACTATAGAAAGCGATTGGAAGGGGAACAAGGCCATCCCGTTTCAGATTTTGCAGTTTGGCCTTTGGGTTGGGACAGGGTGAATTGTTTGGGAATTTGAAGCAAGAGAAACTGCTCCTGCTCCTGCCAGAGATTAATCTGACAGGACGAGGCGGAACAGAGAGGTTAATGGATGCGTGCGTACCATGTAGAGGATGGTCCAGACGCCGGAGTCGCCCGAGTGCCAGAGGTCGCGCGACGCCTCGGCGACCTCGATGGAGAAGACGGCGCCGGAGATGGCCCCAATGCCGGCGCCGCGCAGCACCCCGCTCTCGGTCGCCAGCCCGATCATGGACCCCGTCACCGCCCCGACCAGCGACCCCACTGCAAAACCATCACAGGCACAGAAGAGGCTCAGCCACCAGCTACGGCGGCGACTCTCGCGCCTGACCACCCACCCGCGCAGAGAGCACGCACCGGCCGCGAAGACGCAGGTGGCGACGGCGCAGAGCACCCTCCCGGCCAGCCCGCACGCCGCGGCGCCGAGCACGGCGCCGGCCCACCGGCACGGCTCCGGCTCCGCGGACGACGGCGACGAGCTGGGGCTGGGCGACCGGTCCATTTCCATCTGGTGCGGAGCGGAACCGGAGATGCCGAATTGGCAACTGCTAGTGTGACGGCACGCGCGCGCTGGCTGGTGACGCAGAAGCGCGGAGGGCGAGGAGGAGGATGGGAAGCAGGTGGGGTGACTTGTCTGGGAGCGTGGAAGGGGAGGCGAGACCGCGGGAGCGTATAAATAGTGGCGGGGTTTTAAAAACTGTGGTCTGGTACTCTGGTGTGGGTGTGGCACGGGCGGTGTGGAGCAGCCGCTGGTTTTCGGCTTGTCCCTGCCCTGCCCACGCACGCCCGACCTGCCCTTGGCCCCTTGCCCCGCCCTGTTTGTCCGCTTGCCCCGGCAGACCGGTGCCGGCTCGCCGGCCTGGCTCGTGCCGGCGATGGCAATCGGACTCCATCGCCGCCGTGGGTCTGTTGGTGTCACCGGGTTCAGTTCAGCTATTCAGGCCACGTATTTCAGCTGGGCAGACCGGCAGAGAGCAGTGCTGCAGACTGTTTACTGAAGTTCAGAGTTTGCAGGTGGGTTCAGAATTTCCGGGAATGTTGGGCAGCTGGGCACTATCTTGGAGTGCAACGGCTTGCTTTTTCGCGGAAAGGATGACCTACCGGTAGCTGGCCACGGCGTGATGGCAAGGCAAGGATCCGGGAGAAAGAGATTACAGAAAACCTAGTGGGTGGTCAGTGAGCATGGGCGTGCATTTCTGCAGAGTTCCCTTCGGATATAGTGGAGTTAATCCATGAGCACGGTGGTTTTGCCCTGTCAGCGGTTCAGAGTTTAGTTGAAGCCGAAAACGATGCCCCGTCTGCAATTTTTGCTGGCGTTTTTTCAGTCATCAGTCATCACCTGCTCGCATATATAATATAACAATGCTGCAGGCTCTGCGTGTAAATACATTTCCACCATTCTTCGTCTCAAGCGTATCTGTTTGGACTGACATGATGACAAGGTAGGGAAAAAGTGCTAAACTGCCGGGTAGGAACTGGAAGTCCAAACTCACATGTTTGATTGATGTTTACTTCCACACAAAAGACTCGAGGAAAACATTTCCAACTCCCAATCAAGTGGCCACTTGACATAAGCGCAACCAAACCGAATAAACATGCAGCAGCTACGTACGCCAATCATGTCCCTATCAGGGTCGAATTATAAAAAATTGAATGATTCATCTTTTATCATCGCTTATTGTAACTAGTATAAAAGGCTTCTCGATCACGCGCCGCAGTCGGCCAAATCAAGCAGCAGGCGGCCTGTGGTGCGGAACACGACCACGGGCACGGTAGCCGCCGCTGGGGACGGGGAGGAGCCCGGGATGGGGTCGTCGGCTCGTCGCGTCGTGGCTGAGCTTTTTTTTTTTGAGATCACGTCGTGGCTGAGCTTGTGGATGTGCGGCGGTGGCTACTAGAGAGGGAGCTTAGGAAGGAGCAATGGAGGCAGCGTTGGTGCTCCTCGAGGTTAAGATCAGGAGATACATATTCTTTATTTTTTATCATTGGATATTTGGATCGACCCAAAATCTTGTAAAATGACATGCAAGTATGCAACATAGTTAATTTAGGGAAGAGAAATAAAGCAAAAAAAAACAAGTCAACATTATTAGTACATAGTTAATTTAGGAAAGAGAAATAAAGCAAAAAAAACAAGTCAACGTTATTAGAGCATCTCCTAGAGTCTTTTTAAAAATAAATAGCTAAAATCTTGATTTAGCTATTATGTAAAACCAAATTGCTAGTAAAAAAATTGATGAAATCCAACAGCTTCTCTAAACCAACGGCCTCTCCAAACTAACCATCACTGACAAGGGGACCCACGGACAGGCGCAGGAACAAGGGGTGAAGGCGCGGGGCGCGGGCGAGAGGATGGCGAGCGCGCGTCGCTCGACAAATATGCCGAGGGGAAGGGGAAGGATAGCGAGCCTGGAAAGATGAATGTGCATCTAGGCCTCCAATGAGTTTTGGTGTGCTTGTAATGAGGTAAATGCAGAAATAAAAGAAAAGAAAGTGTTATTTGCTCTCATGATGCTTCTAGTGCTTGCCACTATGCTTCTTATATCTTCCACATGATCAAGCAAGTCACCGGGCTCAACATATCGCATGACAAGCAGCATCTTCCATATAAATCAACCAAGGGCAAGATTATGCAGCTTCTCACCATTGATCCATCCCGGAGATCTAGCTATCCTCCCACAGGACCTTTTCCGGGAGCCTATCCTTCAACGGGTTCTCCTTCACGCGCCCAAGGTGCTTCTTCCTCACATGCTACTCTACCATCTAGTGCTCCATCATCTTCTCATGGTCCACCGCAAGCTCCTACACGTGGTGCTCCCAAGAAGAGGGGCAAGCTTGATCTTATTGCCCATGATATCTTTGCTTGCTTCAATGTGTGCCACCACAATGCAAATGAAATTCATGAGCGCACGAAGCACTTTGATGAGGAGCTTCTCAAGCTTGAGAAGAGGCAAAAGGATATCCTTGATAAATTTGAGATGCCTCATTCTCCGGTTCGTGCTCCTAGGGACTATCCTCCTCCACCTCCTTTCTACAATCCTTGGGAGGAAGTTGGCTCATCTTCTCATGCACAAGGTTCTTTCTCTCATGTCTTTGGTGCTGAAATTGAAGAAGAGGACCTTTGTGGAGGTGAGGAGAGTGGAGACGATGAGGAGACCAAGGCCGAGGGCTCTTATGAGAGCTAAGGCGATGATGAAGAAGGAAATGGGGATGAAGGCAATGATGATGAAGAGCAGGATGACGATGATGAAGAAGATGGTGATGGCGATGACGATGAGTAGATCTCTTTTTGGTGCTTGTTGCCAAAAGGGGAGTGAATTTGGTGGCTTTGGTGGTTGGAGACCCCTCATATCTATCTTTTCATTCATGTTTTTAATCTTTGGACTTGTAAGAACTATGTGATTGTGTTATGTGTGGTGTGCCAAGCGAGACTTTTATTTGTAAGACTTATTTGTTCTACTTGATGCTAGTGTGATGTTGAACCTTATTTATTTATGATGTGATGCTCTTATGGATGGTGTAATGTTATTCTCCACTTTTATTGTTTGATATATCATGTCATATGTATCACGGTTATATTTGTCACACTTTTGCATATTTGTACCTTTGTATGCAAAGATATTGGGGGAGTTCTTACATAAATATGTGCAATGGCATTTGAGGCCACTTGTGTTGGATATGTACATATTTAGGGGGAGCTCTTCTAAATATTGTTGGGTACAAAACATGATTTTATTCCTATCTTGTGAACACAAATTGTGTTGTCATCAATCACCACAAAGCGGAGATTGAAAGTGCATCTAGGCCTCCAATGAGTTTTGGTGATAGTGGCAATTACAATTTGGGATTTGATGCTTGTAATGAGGTATATGCCGGAATAAAAGAAAAGAAGGTGTTATGGATATCAAAGGATGGCCCCCAATTATTTATGTGTGGTGGATGGGTTCATTGAAGATTTATATTGATTTTCGGTTTGAATTTGAGTATAGAAAACCACCGTACTATCAAGGGGGACGTACTTGATGGATCAGAAGTGCTAAAAGTACTAAATGAGATGCTAACTACCCATGAGAATCACTAATTTGATGCACAATCTCGTGCTCTAGCTTGCTGTGCAGAGGCAGGCCGGATCTTCGACCCTATGTCGGAAGTTCCGGCCGGCACCGGAACTTCTGCCATGGAAGTTCCGGTAGCCTCTGGGAGGGGCCGGAGGTTCCGGCCACCTGTGCCGGAAGTTCCGGCCAGGGTTCTCGCTATGCTGTTTCTTAGTTCAAAATCATGCCTGGTCGGAAGTTCCGGCCCTATGTCGAAAGTTCCGGTAAGTGACCTGGCAGTGCATAAAGGCTAGTTTTTGGGGCTTGGGTATAAATACCCCTCAGCCTCCCCCCCATTCATTGCTGCTAACCTAACTCGAAACAAACCCCCTCTTGAGCATTAAATCCACTCTCCCAACTCCCTCTAGAGCCAATCCTTGCAAAGATTTGAGTAGGGCATTGGGTGTGAGTGATTCTTGAGGTGTGAGACCAAAGCTTTGAGTGAGTTTATCCCTTGTTCATCTCAAGAAGCACTTGAAGCAAGTTTGATTCGTCGATTCACGTTTGTTACTCTTGGAGTTGAGCTCCTAGATGGCTAGGCGTCGCCGGCAACTCCCAACTTGGTGTGGTTGAGTGCCGGAAGTTTGTAATCTTTATCTCTGCGTGGGAACAATAGTAAGAATTTTAATCCAGCCTTTGTGGTTGATTGAAGGAGGCAAGGGGTTAGGTTTGACCTGGCTCTACGTGAGCACCTCAACGGAGACGTAGCTCCTAAGTGGAGTGAACTTCGGTGAGCAAATCATTGTCTCTTGTTCTTGTTATGTTCTTCGCGTTCATATTGTTTTTGAGCTTAAATTTGCCCGGTCTATCTTGTTATAAGTTTTCGCTGTTAGAGATCATAGTTTTAACCTTCCTTATACTTGTGGTGAACTTTCTATTCATATAATTGCAGATACTTGTTTGTTTTTGAATCTCGAATTTGTTTATCTCACTGAGCCGAAAGTTTTGCCCTAGTGCCGGAAGATCCGGACCCTCAGAACTTCCGACCCTGTGTCAGAACATCCGGCCCATCTGATATTTGTGTGTCAAATTCACAGAAATTTTAAACAGGCCTATTCACCGCCTCTTCCCCCTCTAGGCCTAGTGTCGGTCCTTTCAAAAGATAGCGATCTTGTTGCCGATTCAGTTGGATGAGATTTTTTTATCCCTTTTTCCTTTTTTTTAGCTAGCTCAAATTAGATAGAGAGCCTCTTGGAGATGTTCTAATTAGTTAGTTGGCTCCAGAAACACCATGTGATTACTCCCTCCATCCCAAAAAAAAGACATGCAGTTATTCAAAATTTATCCCAAAAACATGCATTCTACCCCATTTGGTATGCGCATGTGTGCATGCAGGCATACAACAGTCAATTAGAGCTAAATATGGCTAATAAAGAGGGGTAAGTATGATCATTTTACACTCTTATTAAGCTATCCTAAAATTCATAGGATGTCTTTTTTTTGGGACGGAGAGAGTACCCAACAACTCGTCGTATGTTTGATCTTCTTGAACTTTAAGCAATGAGCACTCGTTAGATTGTTTAACCATTTTATTAATGGTCAGCATTACTGCCCAGCATGTATCGACACATAAGAGTTTGTAAATATATTGATAGGAGCAAAAAAAAGTATAAAGAAGAGAAAAGAGGCCCTAAACTATAGATGGCCAAACGTGCCGCCCGGCACGACGCGGCACAGGCACGACGCGGCCCGGCACGACGCGGCACGGCAATAGTTTCGTGCCGTGCCGTGCTGTACCACGGGCCTGGCCACAAGCATGGGCACGGGTCCGAAGGCTCTTTTTCGTGCTCGTGCCGGCACGCTGGCCCGTGGTGCAACACATGCCGTGCCAGCCCGTGAGCCCGGCACAAAAAACACCTTCATGGATGCAGTTTTCAAGCACAGTTTACATACACAAACACATACATCACAGATCAAAGGAAGAACAAAGATATCAAAGGAAGTTTAATTATTGATTTGAGTTGTTTTTGTGCTGCTTCATTAAAAACCTTTGCAGGTAAAAACTCACACCTCATGAGAAAACCCTGCAAAGGAAAAAAGAGTACAACCAGCTCTAATGTTCATTACATTACAATTACATGTCCAAGTGTTACACAGTTTCATCAAGATACAAATTCTCAAATGATTCCTCCAGTTGAGGGTCCTCGATGCCATGCTGCAGCCTTGCATCACCTTGCTCCCAGTCCTTCAGCAGTGCCAACATCTCCACCATGTCAGGGCCCAATCGCCGCCGTCTTTCTGCCAGTCATAATAAAAGCAGATTTTGAAGATATTGTAGAAACAGGCACAGTCATAATATCTCTAGCTAATATTGAAAGAACTGGATATGACAACTTATGTTCATGCCACCAGTTTAATATGTTGAAGTCGTCGTCATCATACTGGTTGACAGTGTCACTGTCTAGATAGGCAGTTAGTTTAGAAGCAGCAGCAAGAGCTGCACCAGAAGTAGCAGCATGCAACAAGGCACTAGCTGATATTCTCCTAGATAAGGAAGAGGAGGCACTAATACTTGAATCAAAGCCAGTGCTAACAGATGCAGAAACAGATTCAGTGTCAGTAGCAAAGATCTTACCCCACTGAGTCTTTTTCTTACCTGTGCGGCCTGGCTGAGCAGCTCTCTGCAACCTAACAGAACCAAACTTTTGCTCATATCTAGAATAAATAACAGACAACTCAGCCCTTACCTCAATTAAGTAGCCAGAGTAGTCATTACCATTAAGCTGAGATAAAAGACGGAGCACATTGCTAAAACCTGCCATCTTAGCTCTTGGATCCAATATAAATGCAAAGGAATAAAGCATAGATATATCACACCAGTAGGCTATGAACTTATCTTTCATAGGCACAACAACAGACCTAAGTTGCCTGTCATTCTCATAACTATTCAGATGAGAAGCAATACCAAGAACATGATGCTGGACCGATGGCGATGTAGGATAATAAACACCAGAAAGAGCCACAGTGGAATCATAAAACTGTTCAAGAAACTCAAGTATCTTTTCAGCAACATACCAGTGATTCTCAGTCAGCAGTGGTAGGCCATCAACCAAGGGATGCTGAGTTGTTATGAAGACAGAAAATGTGCTCTTATGTGGTGTTAGATGCTTAAGCATTAGATAAGTAGCATTCCATTTCACATCCATATCCAAACCAAACTTACGGCGGCGGACACCCACCGCAATGCAAGAGGACTTATATGCAGCAATGCGTTGGTTAGATGAGTTCAAAAATGAGATTGCTGATCTAAAAACAGTAAGCATAGGCTTGAAAACATCAAGGCCAGTCTTAACAATAAGATTTATGATATGGCATGCACATCTCTGATGCAAAAACAAGGTACCAACATAACCAGACAGCAAAGGACTAAGCTTACCAATGGCCTTGGTGTTTGCAGATGCATTGTCCAAGGTTACAGAGAATATCTTATCAGTCAAGCCATACTCTTGAACAACACATGCAATACGCTCAGAGATATTATCAGCATTATGAGAGACATCAATCAATCTAAGGCCTATGATTATCTTCCCTAACTGCCAATCAGGATTCACATAATGAGCAACCATACTAAGATAATCCTCCTTAGCATTGCCAGACCATATATCAGATGTAAGAGCAACAGATGAAATAGATTGAAAACATTCAACAAGCTTAGCACGACGGTCATTGAAATACTTTGCCATATCCCTAGTTGTTGTTTGCCGAGAAACACTAGCAAATCTAGGATTATGAGCTTCCCTAATGTACTCCTCAAAAGCATTCTCAGCACCCAAGCATAAAGGCAGATCAAGACGTGCAATCAACCTACACAACTGAGTACGAGCCCGCTCGGGGCAATACTTCCAGCAATGCACAGAGCCATCAGGGTTAAACTTAAGCTGGGATTGAGCCATAGCAGAATGAGACTTCAAAGCAGGACAGATAGGAACATGCCTAAGCAAACGGCCAGTACCACCAGTGGATTGCCCAGAAAACAACTTCTTGCAATGCAAGCATTTGGCACCAGTTCTTACCTCCTTACCGTTCTTGATCTCAAGGATCTCCCCGAAGTTTTCCCAACACTTCGATCTGGGCGGCTTTTTCCTCTTCATGCTAGTACTCACAGATGGCGTCGACGTACCAGTACCAGCATTGCTCCCAGCAACAATGCAGTTGCCCCATCGCCATCAACAGGTGCATCAACAATGTCGATGGGCGTTGCGCATGTGCCGAACAGCTCCTCCTGATTCGCGGCCAAGTTCTCCTCTTCGTCGTCTCCGGCCATCCCCAAGAGCCGCAGCTCATAGGTGTTGGAGGTAGGATTATCGTCCATCACGGCCTCCGGCTCCTCACGGCCTGCGCAGAGAAAAATAGTGCATTAGATGAGATCCAGAGAGGCGGAGAGCCGGAGACGGAGAAGGACGAGAGGCTTACCTGCACCGGAGTCGTCGTTGATGTACGCAACCACTTGTCCACCACCCGAGATGTCACCGGAGGCGGAACAGAAAGGAGGGGATCCGCTAGAGGGAGGCGCTAGGGTTTGGGGAGGGAGAGGCGTAGATCCGAGCACCGGAGAGGGAGAGGAAGGTGTGGAGGCGGTGGATTTGTGAGAGCGAGGTGAGTGGAGGCGGCGAGCCAGACTGCCGGAGCCCGGCGATGCAACCGAAGAGGGAGAGGGCGAGGCGACGTCGCGAGGAGGAGGAGCCGAGGAGGGGTTCACCGTCGACACGGCGTAGATCCGGCGGTCGGGCCACCGAACAGGGAGGGGAAGGTGTGGAGGCGAGGCAAGGAGGTGGCGAGGCGCGAGGACTGGCAGCGAGCCGGAGGCGGAGAGGGAGAGGCGAGGAGGTGGAGAGGGAGAGGCGAGGAGGCGGAAATGGGGCCAGGGTTTTAGGGGGGCGC
>CM014278.1:99331935-99359752 GCA_004135705.1 Alloteropsis semialata | reverse complement strand
TCCTTGCAAGTTAGCATCTATTTAATAATTAAATTTATGTTGCTGCAATGAAACCCAGGATCTTAATTACTGGTTCATTTCAATTTCATTGCAATACAACTTAAGTTTGTATTATTAAATAATGTATAAGCTTGTAAAGCTCATGTGTTACTCCTTCCATCATTTCCTTTAGTCTTTGATCATCAGTTGCTTCTTAGTAGCCTATACGAGAAATAATATGTTGACCACTACAGATTAGTTGTATTACTTAATAATTGACCTTATGCTATTTCAACGGTATAACAATTATTAATTCTATGCCATTAGATTTTAGCATAGGTTCAAGCTATTAAAGTAATAATGTATTAATCTGCAAGGTTTACGATAGTTGTGTCCTTTCAACCCTTCTTCTATTTTCAGCGTTCTTTGAGCCCATGTAACCTTAGTTTCGAGTTCTTAGCTTCGAGCCCTGTTCTTTAGTGCGTTCTTTTTAGCTTCTCTATGTTTGGTGTATTGTTCTTAGTTGTGCTTGTTGTCTCTTTGTTAGTGTGTGCTTGTGCCGATGTTGCTGCGAGTAGAAGGAACGCAATTCAGGTGCTTTGAAGAAAAGAGTTTCAACAAGAAGAGTTTGAAGACTCTGAGCAGTACGTGGTATTTTTATTGCGGAAAGGCAAGTGTCCCTAACCATCCTTCTATCTATGCTTTATTAAATATAATGATGATTCTAATTGGAACATGGAGTGACCACCCAGGAAAACAGTGCAACCACAAGCGCTAATGGGCTCTGGTCTTGGCTAATTAATTAGAAACCTTAATTTATAGTGGCCTTACCGAAAGGGCAAGAGGGGAAGCATAGACGGGGTATAGCCGGATCTCTTGGGAGTATGACATGTGGGTCCTGAGGTCGGTTCTATGTGGGTTCTGTCGATTTGGGTACACTTAACTCTGGTTGTGGGCCCTTCAATCCATGGGATGGACATGTGGCTCATCTTTCACCATTAACTTCCACCGACCATGAATCAACGTTCACAATCCTTCCTTAGTGTGCTTCTTGACCTGTGTAGGAAATGGGCTCCATCGGGGTTCAGTCCAAGTCGCCCGACCTAGCCAGGTTGGCCGACCTGGGCCTGTGCCCAGTTTCGTCCATCTTTTGCACCATAGTCCCTGTACTTAAATATATTCCATATATGCATAATACAACCTTATTTGAATACAGATGCCTAAGTTATGCTTTGATCTTTATTGGTTTCTGAGCCTATTGACGGTCGGATTTTATGTTATAAGGACCGTCAACAACTACAAATTCCTTCATGAACTTCACCCATTGCAACTTTAGTTTGATCAGAATCCAAACATTTTAACAATAAATCCTCAGCTGTCCGACGATACAACTCATCATCAACCAAAGTAAATTTAAACGCCCACCGTCGGACTTTTCTATCAACTTTATGATTAGGATTCTGCAAATATTCAATAATGGGTATTCTCCAATCAGCAACTTCATCCTTATTAATTTTGGATTGCTCATTGGCCGAAGTGCTACTGTTAGCGGATAAACCGGTGCCACCGGTTTCAGATCCGGTTCCACCGGTTTCAGATTCCGGTGCCACCGGTTTCTCCTGGGCAGAGAACTCGGCTATGCAAAGCGTCGGCTTTCTTTCATGAAAATTCTTTTTCTGAACATCATAGCCAGATGCTTGCTGAGGCAGAGCATTTGTCCTTGGATTCTCATCTCTTGAAATATGATAAATAGAGAATTCATCAAATTGAGCAATCATGTCTAAGCATTTATCAAGATATGCATTTAAAAATCCATCGAAGCATTGGTACACCTTATTAACTTGCTGTACAACCAGCAGAGAATCACCAAATGCTTCTACATGTTTTACTCCCATGTCATGCAAAATCTCTAGCTTGAACAATAAAGCTTCATATTCGGCTTGATTATTAGTACAATCATTTTCTAATTGGTGAAGAGCCTCAAACTCAGCACCACTCGGTGATATAAAAACAATACCAATGCCACAACCGCTCTTACAAACCGATCCATCAAAATGCAATCTCCATGGAGTAAAAGTAATATAACCGATATCTAAATCATCATCATTAATGCTATGCTCAACAATAAAATCAGTAACAATTTGGCCTTTCATAGATTTCAAAGGTTCACAAGCCAAATCATATTCAATGAGAGCATATGCCTATTTACCAATTCTCCCACTTAAAATTGGTCTATGCAACATATATTTAATGATATCGGTTTGACAAGCCACTATGCAAGTATTGGATAACAAATAATGCCTCATCTTGGTACAAGCATAATATAATGATAAGCAAAGCTTTTCAATAAATATATACATCGTTTCGGCATCCAATAGTCGACGACTTGCATAGGTAATAATATGTTCCTTTCCTTCGGTTTCTTGAGTCAAAACAGCCCCAATTACTTGATCTTCAGCAGCCACATATAATTTGAATGGAAATCCTCTCCTAGGAGCTTTCATGTCCGGCGGTGAAGACAAGTAATATTTAATCTTCTCAAAGGCTTCTTGCTGTTTTGCCCCCCAAGTAAATTCGGCTTCATCTTTTAACCGAAGAATAGGAGTAAAAGTGTTGACTTTTCCAGACAAGTTACAAATAAATCTTCTCAAGTAATTCACCTTGCCTAGGAATTTTTGTAAATCTTTCTTGCATGTAGGAGCTTTAATCTTCTTAATAATATCAATTTTCTTAGGATCTATCTCTATGCCATTTTCATGAATAATAAAGCCTAGAAACTTTCCAGCCGACACACCAAATGCACATTTAAGTGGGTTCATCTTTAATCCATATCGACGCATTCTTTCAAAAGCAAGTCTTAAATCAGCCAAATGAGGTTTTAAACCAGCCGATTTAACAACAATATCATTGATATAAACCTCTATGATTAAGCCAAGTAAATTATGAAAAATTAAATTTATAGCCCTTTGGTAAGTAGCACCAGCATTTTTTAAACCAAAGGTCATAACTACCCACTCAAATAAACCAACAAAACCTGGACATATGAAAGCTGTTTGGATATATCCTCTTCGGCCATGAATATTTGATTGTAACCAGTATTACCATCAAGAAAACTAATAACTTTATGTCCAGAAGCATCATTAATAAGCATGTCGGCTATAGGCATAGGATATTCATCTTTAGGAGTAGCTCTATTAAGATTTCTAAAATCAATACAAACTCTGAGCTTACCAGAATCATTTTTCTTAACTGGCACAATGTTAGATAACCATTCAGCATAACGACAAGGCCTAATAAAATTTGCATCCAACAACTGGCCAATGTTTATAATACGGAGGCATCCATGGCATGTTTTGATATTGGTTCTGTTGGGGATAACAGCTAGCACCATCACCCTTCTGCCTGTTATTCGCCCTTGGAGACGAAATTGGCCTTTCTTGACGCATAGGTGATCTCTTTCTCTTTTTTGCCGGCCAATCCTCATCAACTGGCCTTTGATTAGCATATTTGAAAAATAACTGGTCAAAGGTCAGCTTTGGTTTTGCAACTTTACCCTGATCCTTGGCCACATTGATTTTCTAGGTTCCAATCTCAGGACGCTTAGGCTTTAGCATTTTTGGGCGCCCCTGACCAAAACCGGTAGTACCGGTTTCAGAAACCGGTGGCACCGGTTTTTCCTGTGCAGCAGGTCCAACCAGTGCTCTGGATGTTCCTTNGCGGCGGCGGCTACGGTTCCTCGGTGGCGAGTCGGCAGAGCAAGCGAGCTGAGCGAGATGGGGAAGAGTGAGAGCGAGATGGGGACGAGAGGGGAAGGGGCCGGTGTGATGTGTGTACCGCGGGGGCATTTTGGTCCATACGAAAGACCGTAGCAGCGGTATACGCCTGCAAGTGGGTCCGATGCCTCTGCATACGTACATAATGTCATGGCTCGACGATTCCAAGAGTTGTAATGTTATGGATCCAAATAGGTGAATTGTAATGGCATATCTCAGAACTTCAAGAATTGTAATGGTACCAATCCAAAAAACCCAAAAAAACAACTACGTGCAGAATCCATTGCCTAACCAAAATTATCTTGGTGGAAAATGCATTATAAAGTCAGCAAAAAGGTGAATCTCAAAAGGCTTGTGGAATAAACTAAGTTAAAACCACACTAAAGCTAGTTCGATTTTGCCGCTCAAGCTACTACAGCAGCCTACCACGTCATCTTAAAACAGGATACGATTCACAAACATTACCAGAATTTCCTCAGATCCACAGAAAAGGAAATTTACCAAAACTTGTGACATAAACAAAGTTGAAACTGTATTTTCAGCCTGTTCGCTTGGCTTATCAGCCACCAGCCAGCAGTACTTCAGTCTCACAACAAATCAGCACCAGCCACCAGCCACCAGCCAGCCAGCAGTACTTTTCTCTCACAACAAATCAGCACCAGCCACCAGCCAGCCAGCAGTACTTTTCTCTCACAACAAATCAGCACCAGCCACCAGCCACCAGCCAACCGAACAGGCTGAAAATACTCAATGAAGTAACCACATCTTGGTAGCGCAAGCTGTCACATTGTGACTGGTGTAAAACCTGGCTCTCAATAAAAGGAGTCGCCATTCACGTCAGGTGGGAGAGATCAAGTCTGGGCACCGCATGTGGAATAGTCGACCAAACAATGAAACAACCATTACCTGCAGCTGCCGATTGCCCAAAAACCGAGGCACAAAAGAAATATGTTAACTCCAGAATAGAAAGAACAAACAACAAACTCTTGCGGATACTATAATTTCATGGTTACAATTTTTTTCACTGCCAGTAAGAGGTACATCTACTGATGTCAACATGAAAGCATATTGACAATTACAGCATTAAGTCATGCAGTTTATGCCGATGAGAAATTACAGCGTACTCATCTTATTTTGAACGTAAACTGGCGTACTCATTGACTACTCGTGAGATGTTATATACAGATTTCTTGTTATCCACACGGGTCTCTTCTAACCTTAGAACGCCTGCTTCCTTTCTGCAACCATGACAAGGCTCGCTTCCGTGGCTTTCCTTCGCTTTGTGTTCAAGGACCCAGCAACTTCTTCCACCAGGCATACCCTAACAAGAGCAGGAAGATTACGAAGCAGCCCGATGAAGTGCCAGCAACAAATGGCCAGAAGAGGCTGCCGTCAGTGATGTTGTACAGTGAGCTCGGGATGTTCATTGCAAAAGCACCAGCTATGTATGTGTTTGCAGCTATGCCAAAGGATGCAATGGTCAGCGTAAGCTGGAGCTGAATAAGTTCATTGCGCTGGTTGTCGAGTTGAATGTTAACATAGTCTTCCGTGTCATCAATATACTCCCGAACCTGTTTCATTTCCAAGGAGAAATCAACGTTCACATCAAGATATGAAATCAGAGCACTGGTAATTCTACCCAAACAACATATGCCTTCTCAGCCTCTTTATGGAAACAACACATCAAATGGTTTCTTCACCAGAAATCAGAAACAATCCAACACCTGATATGTTACCTTTATATGAACTGAGTTTTATGTTTTGCAGAAAATAAAATCAAATTTTATCTTTGCAACTAAATTCTCTCAATTGCAAGTAGATTCTTTATCACAAGTACAAATACATACAGAGCCAACAATCCAGAAGAACAGCTACAACACTAATTTAATATGGATAAAGGGACTAACCGACAAAATTCTGTTGCGAATTCCATCCAGCTGCATGAAGTAAGCCTCAAGCAACATCTCTAGGTCTTCCACATCATTATCCAAATGCATGCTGGTAGCAATGCTCACACTACGCCGAAAGCTAGAGCCAAGCCTGGGCACACCTGTTCCGGCAGGAACAATGCTGTTGGAAGCAGCAGATGACATTAAAGCCTCAACCTGCTGGTTTTGTACTTGTTTCCTTGTTAGATACAGATGTTCCATGTCTTCGTTATCATCTAGAAGATGTTCGATTTCATCTCTCACCTGATAAGACAACAAAATACATAACATATCACAATATAGCACCATATGAGATATCAAGATTCTCACAAGCACAACCAGAAACACTCAGCAGCTCACAACAATCCAATGTAAACAATAATATTACTATTAAGCTTAGGAGAGAACAAAAGAAACCCTACAGTGTAATGCCCAAAAAATATTGAACATGGTGTGATCCCTTTCTATTTATTTTTGTCTTCCTGCAACTAAAATTATTAAACTAATTACGCCTCTTTTGCCAATCCAAAGTGGATACACAACTGCAAGTGCATGAAGCAGTTCCTTTTGCATGAGCATAAGGGCACTAAAAATATCAGAGCAAAAAAGTCCAGCAGGATTGGTTTGTGACTCTATGCATAAGCAACAAAAACTATTACAAGGACGAGGCAATCTAAGCTGCACTGTCATAAAGTATTCAGGGTTGTTTAAAAAACTCAGTGATATGTCCACTGTTGCAAATAGAATAGACTTTTTGAAACCAATTAGTTAGGATTATCTCAGTAGAAATATATTTCAATGGTTTTGGTATACAAAATTGGCATGCACAATAACAAAAAGTCAGATGGTCAAAACTGTTTAAATTTAGATAGGCTGAGGAACTAAGCAAACACATTACACATCTCTCTTTAATGATACCTTCTGCACACGGGCAAGTAAACGGGTAAGATCAGTCTTGAGGTTCCGCACTCGGTCAAGGTTCCTCGTGCTCGCATTCTTGGTCAGCTCATCAAGCACCGGAGTAGCATGCCTCTCAAGGTGAGCCACACTCAAATCCAGCGATGAACACACAATCTCGAGCGCGATCTCTAGCACCTGGAACTCGAATGGCAGCTCGTGCTCTGCCCCGGTTGCCTCATTAAGACAGGGCCCCTGACCTCCAGGTGAGCCATCCTGCTTTTCCCCATTGCCAACAGGGACACATTCACCGTTTCCACCCACCAGGCTCTTCAGAGGGAGATGCTGCCTCAATTGGTCAACGAATGGGAGCACCTCCTGCGCGATAGGGTCCAACAAGAGCACCTCCTCGGCTGTAACTATCGCCCTGATGGATTCGAGGTTGATCACCATAGCCTTCTCCCTAGCTGCAGAATTAATCGTTGTAAATTACTAATACGACACCAAAGTCTGGGTCTCATTGGTTTTGTCACCACCAAAGCGATCAGGTATAAATGGGGCAAGGGCGCTCACCGAGGATGCTCGAGGAGTGGGAGAAGACGGGGCCGAGGATGCGGAGGTCGCGCGGGGGCACGCCGGCGCGGCGGATGATGGAGGCCTTGTCGAGCTCGACGAGCTCGGAAGCACCCCACCGGTCCAGTCGCAGCCACACGCGCGCCCCGGGCTTTTTCTTGCCGACCTTACCAGACACAGCCCCGCCGGCTTCCGCGGCGATGGAGATGGGAGGGGGCGGCTGGGCGGTCTTCCCCACCGCGGCGGTTGGCGGCGGGGTCGCGGACGGGGAGGCATCGGAGGGGGATGCGAGAAGAGCCCTCGGCGCGTTGTCCTGCTTGGGGAGGGACGGGAGGCGGCGCGCGGAGCGATTCCGCTTGGAGGAGGACGACGAGGAAGAGGATCTGGTGAAGAACGGCAGCTTCCTGCCGCCGGATCGCTTCCCCATGGCGACGCGGCGGCGGCGGCAACGGCGTGGCGGGGACGGGAACGGAATGGGGTTGTCGCCGTGGTCCACGTCCAAGTCCAAAGTTACGCATCCGAGTGGGCTGGGCCGGGGCTTGGACCCAAAGCCGCCCCGAGGCTCGAGCTCGCCCGGCGCGAAGCCAACTGCCTGTGAGGAGGGGGCCGCCCTACGATGCTGATCGGACGGCTGGCGTTGCGCGGCAGCGGCGACCCCCCAACGAGCCGCGCTGGCAAAGCGCTAACGAAAGAGAGGCCAAGAGGATAGCATTCCCCGTCCTCGCCGCCGGCGCCGATGGCTGCGACTCCCGCTGCCGCCCTTCTCCTCGCCCGCGTGCTCGTCGCGCGCTCCACTTACGCCACCCCCTTCCGTCGCTCGCAGGCGCCGGGCGGTCCCGCCTCTGTTTCTGTCGCGCCGCCGGGGAGACGGCGGTGTCGTGGTCCGCTCCGATCGCTGCCTCCCGAAGGTAAGATGCGTGGTGTGGCGGAGGAAGCTACACACTTCATCTAGTTTGATACTCTGTTTTCGTTCGTTTATGTGATGCGTGTGGGTCTCAGGAGCTCCGGCCGAGCTGATGGAGGAGGACTCCAAGTTCGTGCCGTTGAACGGGGATGATCCCATGTACGGCCCGCCGGTGAGTCGCTACTTGTGGTTGTTCAATTGTTCTCCCACATCGTTGAGCAGTGCTTTTATGGAAATACTGGCATTACACTATGTTATGGGTGAATTTCAGGCGCTATTGCTTATTGGATTTGAGAAAGGCGAAACTGACACGGTAATCAGCAATGTCAATTTGCAGAGCACTAGCATTTTTCTGCATTTTAGCACTATTACATTTAAAGTAACAGAGCACTTCAAAGATGATTCTTAGTAGTTTCTGCTTTAGAAAAAATGATAATACTAGACACTTAGGCAGTATAAAGTTAAAAATCACACATAAAGCTGTGCTTTGTGAGATTCCACCAAACACATGGCACGTATTTTGTGTACTTAAGTTTTAGAAACTCTATATGCTTGACGTGTACTTTTCGTGGAAATCTTCATTTCGCTGTGTAACCAATGTTGTCATCTACCCAGAAACCTGAACATCCATTGTTCCTAAAGAAGTATTAGAAAACATCAGATATGTTAATATGTATTGCACTTAGTGTCGAGGGAAGTAGTAAATAATACTTTGTGTTGCCCTGCCAGTTTCAACTAATGTGAGTTCCACAACCTGCGCAGATTCAGGCCTTTCTGAAAGAGCTTGAAGGTGAATTCCTCAAGGCAAGTTCTGCATCTGCTGCCACTGACTGAGTGACATATGCAAGAATGCCTTAATTTTCCAGTTGCTTGGCAGCTCTATCTGTTTAGTTGTTGCTTAGAGCAATGCAGTCACTTGTTTGTTCCATATACTGACTGCAAACAATAGTAACCTTTTCAGTTTTACCGTTGATAACGAATCACTCTGCCTAGCTCAGCTACCAATTTGATGAAGAGAAAATAGTTGTGTTGTTACCGATATACGTACTCTCCAGTAATAAAAGGAAGGAATATAAATATGAGTGGAATTTAGGGATGGTTTACTCTTTTTTTAGCATAATCATGTGAGGTGAAACTCTGAGGAAAATTTCATCTGTGCTGTGTTGTCATAACATGTCAAGGATGGTGGAGTTATTAGCAATTCCTCCCTTCAGTTTATAATGCCTCTCTTGTTGTTCCCCTCAAGCGTGATTACACTTTTTAGCTGGTACATACAATCCTGAAAGTCCATCCAAGTTTGTTTGATTTTGTTCTCACAGTGGTTTCAACTTATTGTTGAGTCAGGTGATCCATTGTACAGAGGAGATGACAAAGCAAACCTTGTGGGATGCCATGCACACTGAGCAGCCTAAGTTAGAAGCAGTGAAGGTTTTCACTAAAGACATTTATAAACCTAACTTTTTAGTACAACATTTGTCACTAAATATGCATTCTAGCTTATCCTATTCACAGATTGCAGACTCACTGCCAAGGATATGCATATTTTCTGGCCTGACTGGTGAGGAGATGATGATGTTCATCAATGCCTTCCCGGAAACTGGTAATTCAAAAGTTCTATGTTAGTTATGAAAGGGTGAAAAAGATTACTGAACTCTATGATCAAATAAGCTGAACTTGAATGCTTGCAGATCATGTCTCATAAAATTGGTGGTTCTTCCTCTTTCCTTTTTTCAGGGTTGGAACCAGCTGCTTTTGCTGCACTTGTTCCTAACAGTGCAGAGAAGGTGCTTGGTGAGGTGATTGAGGAAATAATGGGTGACCACGAGATGCTGGTTAGTTGTAATTTGTACTAACGTCAGTGTAATCTTCTGTCTCTCCTGTTTTGGTATATCAGGTCAAGTCTTCCCTTATGCTTGCAGACAGGAAAGAACTCGGAATGAAGAGAATCTAAGCCAGCAAATGGGCAAAGCAGAATGGCAAGGCCTGTGAAGAAAATTCAGGCAACACTGGAGAAACCATGAAACAATCTCCTGAAATTGCCAAGTGTTAGGATTCTATGGTAGTATGGTTGTTAACGGAGAGTCGGAGACTAGTAACTCTTTTTGCTATGCGTAGAACTACAAGTAATGATATGAACCCGCAGCATTCTTTATGACACTTTGCAGTCTGATACAGACATCTAACTCTGACCCAAATTGCTGCAGGAAGCTGGGCATGGAAAAAGATTTCAAGCCTTCAAGGTAGATCTGTAGAAGTAGAACCATCAGGTTAATATTTCCTCAAATAAAACACCAACCCTTCCAGAATCTGAGCTCGTACTTTATGCATCTTTGTACATAGAAGAATGTTCAGTGACCAGTAGGAAGCTTATGACAAACAAATGAGATATGGTTTGGAGACTTCTCCTGATGATATACCTAAAATCTCTCTCCCTTTTTCCGGTAACTTTATTGAAGGAATTATTGTAGATCACAGAATACCGTAGCATCCTGTCCACACAGCATTATTTCAGCCGAGGCCATTTTGTGTGCATACGAAGAGCAACCGATATATTACGTGCCACCTGTCCAATGCAACTGCTATCTTGTGTGCATTTTGAGAGGATGATATTACACGCATCCTCAGTGCCTCAGAGACATAGGCTGAAGGATGGACCAGCTCGAATATTCCAAGCCTTTGCTTTCTTTAAGCAGATGTGGTAGACAGGCCAGCGTGTACTATGAGTTGTGCAGTAAGGGTTTGCTTCCTCTTCATACGCTCTCTGCCAAGAAGACAGCACGTCTCGCTGTATTATGATAACCGGTCTGCATCTGAACCGGACAGATCAAACGAGAGAAGGAAGCAGGTCGGGTGCCCTGTGGATGTTCTGGCTGGACTGACGTGCCATTTGCCAAAAAAACGGACGAGATTAGCGAAGCCACTTGTCATCCTAAACTACTCGATTCCATACAGATGTAGGACCAGTGTTTTGCAGAAATAGCACAGCGCCCTGCAGCTCGGATGAGAGAAAGCCAAGCTTGTGTGAAATTCATTTTCAGGTGAACTAATAAGGAATTAAGGATCTGGCGCGTTATATTATTAGGCTATTAGCCGCATTATGGTATGGAGGTAATTTTCCCTACACATAGCAACGGGAGCAATGAACTTTTCTGGATGAACTTCACGCATGGCTACAGCATTGAGCCGTTTCGTACACTTGCATGCAGAAGATTAACCAAGATCTTCTCGCAAAAAAAAAAAAAGATTAACCAAGATCTGCAGGGGCGCTCGTGAACTCCAGAGAGAACAAGACCGGTCAGATTCTGGTCTAATGGTTTTGGTGCCTGAATATGTTCACCCAGAAACTATGTGCGAACGGAACCAACGTGCCGTGCATGAAAACTACGCTGCTGCTACCTCTGTCTCGATCAAGAATCTATATACTATAGCATGTGTGGACTTCCGCGGACGTGAAAGTGAAACCACCAGCGGATGTATACCTACCATACATACAGCACAGTACAGCCTAGTTGTTTCGGATTTCGGCAACACATCCTTAGAAAGAAACCGATTGGAGTGTGGATTGTTACTATCTACTTATCTAGAGACTTAAAAGCTGATAGGTGCTTGTGCTTGGCACCGACGCGCGGCCATGTTACCTTCTTCCTCCAATCTCTTTCTTTCTCTCCGTGTAAGAGAGCACAGGTGCATCCATGTCCCATCCTCTTCTTCCATTCATTGCACGCACAATCACAAATGATATATATGGTGGGTAAACATGTGCTACGCGATCTCCACAAATGCCGTTGAGAGTTGGATTGCTAGATTGTGACAATCTGGTGTGGATTTGGAATATAAGAGTGCATATATGTTTCAACTTTGATTGATCCGACGTGCAAATCAGTAAGTCCTAGTTCCTTATCTTCTACGAGCACCGCACAATTGTAATCTATAACAATTTTACAACTTGGCGATCAATTAGTTCAAATCACTTACTAGTGTTCGCTAAGTTAATAAACCAAAACAAGCTCAAATCATAATGGAATTTCAACAGTATGCTGTATGGAAAAAAAAGGAAAAGTCCACTTTACACTCTCTAATTATCATAAGAGTCTGATTCTCAACCTCTTGCTACGAAACCAGACATCCTAGGCCATTTAACTATCGAAATCGTGCAAATTTGGCCATTCAAGTGGTTTTGAGGTCGGTTTTCCATTTTTTGACAATTTTTAAAAATCTGGTTTAACTTAAATAATTCATAACTAAATCATTTTAAATGAGAAAAATATGAAACCAATACCAAAAAATAAAACGTAACCTATATGTTAGTGCTCGATGGAAAATTATTTGGATCTTATAAACAAAAGCATGAATAGAATCAATAAAATAGTAGAAACAAGAAAAAATAAGATAAACTAACTCCCAATAGAGCACCAATGTATAGGCTACATTTTTAGAATTTTTTTGGTATTAATTTTGTATTTTTCTAATTTATAATGAATTAGTTATGAAATTTTTAAACCAAACCAATATTTTTACATATTTCAGAGAATAGAAAACCACCTTTAAAATCACTCAAAGGGTCAAATTTGCATGGTTTCGATAGTTGGATGGTCTATAGTGTCTGATTTTGTAGTGTAAGGTTGAAAATCAGACGCTTGTTATACTTAAAGGGTGTAAAATGAACTTTTCCCCAAAAAAAATGACTAAGGGAGGATAACCAATCTACAACCCACCCAGGGTTTTTAATTCTGTTTTCAGTAATTTTTTGGTCTACATCAAAATCTGCTAATTTCGTGAATTTTCGGCCGAATTTCGGATTAAGAAGTGATCTTTTGGTGAATAGCGGCCGAAATTCGGATGAACTATAATTTTTGTCACCACCGAAAAGACCATCCGTGGATACTCCTTAGTACTCGTGAAACATCTTAGTTAAAATGTCTGAGAGATGGTAGGGGGTACTTGAGCCCTATCCACCCTAGCGTTAGATCCACCCATGATTGCGAATCTCGACCAACGGAAATATGGTTTTTTTTTTGGAATTTTGATTTCTGCACCCACCCACCATAATTTAATAATCTTTTATACCCATTAAACATCTTGGTCAAATTGTCCGAGAGACAGTAGGTGGTGCTTGCTGTCCACCCCACCTCTAGATCCACCTTTGATTGCTAATCTCGACTAACGGAAATGTGATATTTTTCTTGCCGATTATAATATTTTTTGGAACAAATAGAACACAGTCGACGACAAAAAATGATGTACACTCGTAATTAAGGATATGTTTGGTGGAGTCCCGACTGATTCTCTATTAGAGTTGATTCTCTAGCTGAAAGTGATTCTTTTTTATTCTCTATTATCAAATCTTAGAATCAGGATGAAGATTGAAGAATCACTCCCGGTCTCTTACTTCAGTTTAAAAAATCACTTTATATAATAGAATCACCTCTCACCAAAAAAAAAAAAACTATTTGGCGAAATTCAGTTCTAGGAGCTTTTCCACCTTATGCCCGCACTCTCATTGTGCGCTCTTACAGTGAAATCCATTGTTTTTTTCTCAAGAAGTTGCCAGGACAAAACAGAGGTCGCAAATGACCTCGAACCTTTGTCTCTCTCTTTTTGAGGAGGAAAAAAAGATGAGAGGGGGAAAGAGGAGAGGCGTGACAGCCCAAAGTTGTCCAAACGCGAGCTGAGCTAGCGCGTGGTGTGTCAGTGTGCGGAACTGGAGATCAGGGGCCGGTAGACCACTAGTTCATTTTTTTTCACGCAACACCATTTGAAAATCTGCACTCAAGTTTTGAAAGGGGGTCCACCAATAACATATTATTTGATCTCAAAGCTTCCTCTCTTTATAAAGTCACTTACTCGCTTTATCGTTGCCTTTAAGCTTAATAGTAAAATAATCTTGTACTATTGCCGGTTTCAACCTAAATGTTTGTTTTGACAGAATTCAATGTTCAATAGCTCCATAACCTCCATTTCATTGATGTCACATGCAGTGATCCGCTGATGCAGATATATGTACGGGGTACGTCGCTCGATGCCGTCCTTCGTGGTACAACGTTGTCGCACTCGAACGAGTAAATTCATGCAACGACGACCCCCATCCCAGATAGGCTCACACTGACACACGCACCGTAACGACCCAACATCTTCCATACTTGCAAATGCAGTGATCTATAAATTACATACGTCAAATCATGCTTTCACTATTGTTTTTCTGTGGAGAAACATTATTTGAAAAAAAAACCCACCAGAGTTTTCCGTACAAAAAGAGAAAAATCCACTAGAGTAGTGCAGACGAATCCTAAAAACCTGTAAAATTCTTTTCTTGAAAATAGAGATATCACACACTCATATTCCACGACTGGTATGACCACATCCACTGATCCACAGCAAAAGTCGCTTTGGCTTTTCTCTTTTCCCCAAATTGATCCTAATGTCTCGCAGCAGTAGATGACTGCTGTCATGCATCCACAGATTACACTCCTCGCATCTCTGGATTCGTCTCATCCTTATTAAACACCAACGCTGATACAAACTTACAAAGCCCAGAGCATCAATTATTCGAAAAAAAAAGTCCAGAGCATCACACGCGCCCCCACGTGAGGGGTGGAGACCCATCCAACGGTTCGTGTCACACCACGCCAACGAAGGCCGCACCGCGGACGGGCCGCTATCGGGCCCCACATGCCAGCGACTGGAGCGGGCCGGCATAAAGCCGGGAGCTCGTTCTCTCCGCCGGCCCACCACCACTCACACTCCTCGTCTCCTCCAGAGCAGGAGGCGCGCCGGTCCGGCGAGAAGCGGGGAGACGCGCTGCCCAATCCACCACCCCCGCCGTTCTCGGGAATTGCGGATAGGCCAGGTCATCGGGGGTAGTACGAGGCGGTTGAGGGTGGTTTCCTTTTGCGACCGGGTCCCTCCACTCTCTCGGCTCGCCGGAGATGCTGCCCTACGCGACGGCGGCGGAGGCGGAGGCGGCGCTGGGCCGGGCCATGACGCCCGCCGAGGCGCTGTGGTTCCGCTGCACGGCGGGGGTGTCCGACTACCATCTCTACTGCTGCAACATCCTCTTCCTCTTCGTCGTCTTCACGGTGGCCCCGCTCCCCGTCGCGCTCCTCGAGCTCCGGGCCCCCGCCGCCGTCTCGCCGTACAAGCTGCAGCCCCGGGTGCGCCTCACGAGGGCGGAGTTCGCCCGCTGCTACAGGGACGTCCTCCGCATCTTCTTCCTCGTCATCGGCCCGCTCCAGCTCGTCTCCTACCCGGCCGTCAAGGTCCGCTCGCCTCCACCCTACCGCCACCCCCGTTCGGTGAATCTGCGCAATGTGTCTGATTAGTTCATGAGATTTGGGGCTCGGAGGTAGAGATCGCCTTCTTGCTGCTCCTGCACTTAGATTGCCATGCCTGTGCCCGCATGATCGATCTGTTGTTCTTAGATGCAAGAATTTCGATTACATTACTCTGCATGTTTTCATCTCCGTTGACGAATTTCTGATCTGGGTTTTGCTCCAAGAACCCTTCTTAGCTGCGTCCTGTTTAGAAGATTCCCCCTGAGTTCACCTACTCTTGGCGATCAGAAGAAATTTCCTCCGATGCCCCTTCCATTTCTTTCATCGTGCTAAAATTGTGTACTAATAATAAAAATGTTATCTGTTATCAAAGCAGATGGTGGGAATTCACACGCGGCTGCCTTTGCCCTCCCTGGGGGAGATGGCCGCACAGCTGCTGGTGTACTTCCTTGTTGAGGACTACCTCAACTACTGGATCCACCGGCTCCTCCACGGGGAGTGGGGGTACCAGAAGATCCACCGCGTCCACCATGAGTTCACGGCGCCCATCGGCTTTGCAGCTCCATATGCACACTGGGCTGAGGTTCTGATACTTGGCATCCCCTCCTTCGTTGGGCCGGCCATTGCTCCAGGCCACATGATCACATTCTGGCTCTGGATTATACTCCGCCAGGTGGAGGCTATCGAGACACACAGTGGGTAAGGAGTTTATGTTGTTTTCTCCAGTTTTGGGGTGCTTCACCGTTGATTGGTTTGGAATGCTTTGGGTAAGGAGACGTACAGCTATTGATTTGATGTGGCATGCTTTTGTAAATCAGTGGTAGTGTGACGTTGCATTCGTTTGGTGCGGTGTACTCTTTGTTGTTAGTGATGGATGTATTTAATGGGGGCAGTTAGGGGGTGACTCTGATATGCATGGCACTGACAGCTGGTAGCAGTGACCGGAGTTTGTTGCTAATTGGAAGATGAATTGGACTGATCTTGATGTAACTGATTGAGTTGCCTGAGAGTTCTTACCCAGCTTTTTACTGTTTAAATGTTTTTCTAGCAGTAGGATTTTTCTAGCCATATACTTCTTTGGGGAAGACCTGTTAATCAAGAAAGTATATATCATGGATAGCATTTTCTGCTGCTCTTTGTTGGTTGATAAAGAGCAAACTTACACTTGCAAATTTTAAATCTGTAGGTTAAATTTTCCTAAATTTAATGGCTTGAGAATTTGAAAGTGCTGAGTTTAGTGTTTTCTTACAGTTTTGCTCGACTAACAAAAAGGATAGGGCCTATGAATCCTTGACAGAATGTTTAAAATGATTTCTTACTATGAAACTTAGCAAAATCTATATAGTAATGCTTATGCTTGCTACAGTATTTAAAAGGAATTGACACCTGGGTACCTAGGAAGAGAAAATTTAGTATGCTTAATTGCAGCTTGGCAAATTCAGGGTTCACTGCTTTATTACTTCGGTGCAGCTTCACTCATATGACTCAGTAGGTCTATTAGTGGCTCATGTAGATTGTAGAAGCATCTACGCTGCTTGATTTTTTATCTTAGTGGATGGGAACTTGCTTTTTTTTAGTTTCATGACCTTGCAATGCATTGTGTTTAGGTTTTCCTTTTTGATAATAAGAGCACACTAATTACTCTTCATGTTCCTCATATTGTACTGGATACGTTTCCAGTCCTTTTTAGGTGGAGACAATAAATTCTGGTTTCTCTATGTATGATTGAAGTTAACTACCATGTCACCAGAGTCTAGAGTCATTGGATCAAAATCTACTAGTATCATACATATCACATAGGTCCTTTGTGTTTGCCCCACCTTTGTATACAATTAAGTTATAACTACAAAAATGTTCTTTTTTCTGGTATGAAATCATCTCAGCTAGGACATAGCTCAGTGGGTACTATTTTACGGCAGGTACTGCTAGTTATATTATGCTGGGGCCGATAAAATCGCCCATAATAGCTACTTTGTAAATATAATTAGCTTTGTTGTTTTGCAGCTTTGACTTCCCATTCACCCCGACAAAGTATATCCCATTCTATGGAGGAGCAGAATACCACGACTATCATCATTATGTAGGAGGCCAGAGCCAAAGCAATTTTGCTTCCGTTTTCACATACTGTGATTATCTATATGGGACTGATAGAGTAAGTTTCTCCTTTACACAAAGGCTGAAAGGCGGTACTAAGAAATGATTGGTATGAGAGAGTTCTAATGTTGAGCTCTTTGTTCTTTCAGGGTTACAGATTCCACAAGGCTTACCTAGCGAAGGTATTTTCCTACTGTTGATAGCTTTCCAAATACTTTTTCAATGCTAGCTTTTAGAAATAACAAGGATTTTTTTAATGTTTGAGATAGCTATATGCTAAATAAACTATTTAGTAGTTGACTAAATAGCTGACATCCACCCCTGGATGTAGCTGAAGGATCTTGGGCAAAGTGATGGCGAGAAAGGAGATGGCAATGGACTCAGCTATGCGAAATTGGACTAGATTGCTCGAGTACAGTTCATCATGAGTGTCTCCATAATCGTTCAGAATTACTGTGACATCACGAAATGGAGATCTGCCGAGTGGGGCTGGGCATGTGTGGTGTTCTGATTTCTGAACAGGCATGCAGCTTTCAGCTGCGCTGCCGTGTTTTTCCCAGTGTTTGTGAACTCCTATGCAACTTGTACGCTGACCAATAACAATGCAACTCTCAGATAGTGTGTCATCGGCTCATGCTTTGATTATTGTGAATCAATTGCTGTATAGTTCTCGAGAAACTTTGCCTTAATATCCCAGACTTTCAAGTTTTAACTAGGTACTCAAGTTTCGAACACTAAACGTCTGATGTACCATGACAGATCAAATATTCTAGGTAAAGAAACTAGAGCAAAATGGAGAATCCTCTCAGGCATATTGCCTAGTATCACATAAAACAAAAGTGCAGGCATAGAAAAGGTTGGAATTTTTCCACGTCTTCAGCAAAAGCATAACTACAAATAGTTTTCCAAGTTACATAGCAACCTTTTATAGCTTCAAATTAACTCGGTACATGGAAAGCGATCATAACGTTAAGTTCTTCGGACAGTCATTGCACCCAGCAAGACAAATATAGCAAGACCGACACGTCAACCTATCTATACCTACTAATTATATTATGGCAATGGATCAGGTGCAAACCAACCTCTTTGTGCAAACCGTGCAAACTCTAATCTGGGTCACATGATGTTGATCCAAGGGGCGCAAAGGGGAGGTGGGAGGGGTGATTTGCAACCCCCCCGGATCAACAGCGTGTGGCCCAGATTAGAAGTTTGCACGGTTTGCACGAAGAGGTTGGTTTGCACCTGATCCGTTGTCTTATATTATATACTTATACTTCTCTATCTCTGCATCTACCTATTTCTAAAGAGATAATTGCTTCTAGCAAGATTTTGGTCCATCATATATGTCTTCCGATCGGATTACAAAGTGAACCCTCCTGATCAAATTAGGCATGGTTCATCTCCTATACAGAGGGAGTACTCCCTCCGTATTGAAATAGAAGTCGTTTTGGACAACGACACGGTCTTCAAAATGTAACTTTGACTTATTATTTTTTCCAAAAATATTTATTAAAATATAATATATTTATACTTTTATAAAAATACTTTTCAAGACAAACCTATTCATATGGTTTTCACATTTCCAAACTCAACGAATTAAAAGTTATTCGTGATTTATGTTCCCAATGTTTGACTAAAATCTTGTCCAAAACGACTTCTATTTCAATACGGAGGGAGTATTTCATAACCATAGCTACACATGGACAATTTGCTAGTAAGTAGCAAGCTAAGAAGCCAGTTTTCACATCCACAGTGATCGATGACATCAGTGGTTAGTAGGGTAGGGGCGGTAAGGATCGTGATAGCCAAACGCGAATCCTCCAGGGTGTGGATGCAGCACACGGGAGCGAAGATAGCACATTTCACAGACTTTCTCCACATGCTTATGTCCACACGCAAATATCTTCTGTATGCCAGGATGTGGAACATCAAAGCGACTGTAGCACGTCTTGCAAAAGGAATCCACTGCAAAAACACAGGAAGCCAAGCAATATATAAAAATGAGTAAAGTGAACGATCGTGAGGTCTGTGTGGGAGAGGGAGGAAGAGGAAGAGGATGGGGAGAGGGGGTTCATACATTTGCCACTACGACGAGTAGAGAACCCAAGAGGGAAACCCAAGATACTGTAGGATTCAGTAACTGGTTCATCTAAAAACAGAAAGAACAGAAGGCAAAAATTAATTTATACAGAAAGCATTACAATGTAACCGCAAAGGTACTAATGACGTTTGTTTATATACTATTAATATAAAAAAAGTGCAAACAGATCAGATCACAATTGTAATGACCTTCTTCCAACGAGTACATACGAGATAGGTGTTTTGTATACAAGAGAAACAAGAGAGAAGATGCATCAAGAAAGTAGAGCATACCTAAGGGGGTGCATGTGACGACGCCATCGAAATCTGTTGTATGAGCAAGCTCGAAGAAGAAGAGAGTCCTTGGAGCAGGAAGGAACGAGAACCAACCAGAGCGCTTCTTACGAGCCACGAAGTTCCCATGAGTCCAGCAAAAACCATTGTGAAAATGGGGATTCCGGTACACCTTGCCTGGAGCAGGCTCATACTCATTGCCCTGACTCAAACCAATCCAATCATTCACGAAGTAAGGAAATTGGCAAGTGTGGCAGGGCAAAAACAGTACCAAACACTAGATTAATGGGTTGCATCGACCACTAATCAAAATTGGTGTTGAACCCTAATCGGTATATGTGTGATCCTAATCAGTACACAGGTCAATCATTATACTTGTGATCCTAATCAGTACACAAGGACTTGTGATCCTAACACAAGTTAGGACCTTGATCAATATAGATGCTTTGGCACCTAATCAGAGCCAAGTTGCGCCCATAATCAGTACACAGTGCGACCATAATCAGTATATCAGCTGCAACCTTAATCAGGAGAAAAGCTGCAGACCTCTAATTGGTATGGATGCATCGACCCTAACCAATGTACTGGCTGTGGCCTGTAATCGGTATGGGTGCATGGACAACTGACAAAAATGGATATTGAAACACCGAGATGTATATTTGTTGTGGCCCTTATCTAAACACAAGCCGCAAACTTGATTGGTATAGATGATGCAAGCCTAATCAGTAGATACGAGTAAATGGAACCTGTGCCTGTGCTTGGATGCATACCACGAATCATGCCCGGAGATAATTAACTAACCCCAATATACTTGGAGAGGAGACATAGGCACACAGTAGACTCATTTTTCTATTTTTCCAAAATCAAAGGCCCACTGCTTAGGCAAAAAATTATTTGACACTTCGCATGCGTAGCCGTTGAAATGTTGTTATTTATTATTTTTACTTTAGGATAATCTGCCACTTTGTTTCAAATATGGAATACTGAAGAAATTAACAAATGGATTAGTTTCTTTTTAATCTGTATGCACACAAACAAAAATCAGTAACATAGCTGCATGTAGCATACTCTAGTGCTTGGGTCGGAGGTGCATGCATGTCTGTCTCTAGCATGTGGTTCATGTATAGCTGCATGCAGAGTGCGAGTCAGGTCCCTGCACGGGTGGGGGAAAAAAATTCTGTGGGGACGGTCCCTCCCATACAGCTCTCCGTGAGGACCCTGACTCGATGAGTGCCGCGTGGCGACCGAGCGGATCCGACGTCTGTTGAAACAATCGGCTCTTTCCAACGAAAACCAGCCAATCGGCTCCAATCGGCTCGGCTCCCACGCAGGTCTGCAGCTCGGTAGCCAGAGAAAAACGCCCCTTATCCGCTCATTGGCGCCGCCGTCGTCTCGTCCGCCGCCGGATCCCTAGTCCGCTGTCGGCGCTGCCTCTGCAGTCCACCGCAGTAAACCTCTTCCACCGGCGCAGGTGCCTGATTATGCGCCGTCATCTCTCTAATCCGCCGCCCCGTTCATTGCAGCTAGGTGTCCTGTGGTCGACGGCAGCACCAATCCTCTCACTGTATGTACTCAATCTCTCTTCTGAATAGCAATTTGCAAGTGTAGCTTCACTTATTAATTGTTGTTTCCATAGTCCTGAAAATTGAACTTTTGGTTATTAATCCCAATTTCGATTTACATACTCTACATCTCACTCCCGCTTTAGAATTTCAAAGTGCAAGTAGAATCACCGATTCAGTGAACATTGTCCTAGTAGAATACGACATCTCATTCCTAGAGTGCAGATCTGATAACATTTTCTTTTATAAATTATTAATACCATTTGGTATTTACGAGAGTATGACATTTTTCTAAATATGACTTGAGTATTCCGTTTCCCCTTTTGGGTTTTGTAGGGCTATAAGACTGACAATTTATTTCTATGTGTATTCAGGTTCAGCTAAGGTAGAAGTTTGCTAGGTTGCTGGGGTGTGCCAACTATTCAGATTTTGCTATTGAACCAAGAATTCTGAGGACACCAACAATGCTGGAACTTGAATGTCAAAAGCATTCTGCTCAGTCTATTTTGTTCATGCACGAAGTAAAGATTGAAGAACCACTGCGAGTAGGGTTTCTGAGCTCCACTGCCATAGCCGCATCTTGATCAGTGAAAATTGTGCTAGGATGTTTTCCTAACATTGCTGTTAGAAAGGTTTCAAAAAGCCAAACAAATAACTCAATAGTCTCATTAAACAACAATGCAGCCCCAAAAATAATTGTCTGCTTGTGATGGTTGGTTCCGAGAAGTGGAGCAAAAGGCAATTCAAACTTATTAGTCTGAAACGTGGTGTCAAATGACACAGCATCACCGAAGCATGCATAATCCATGATAGATTGACCATCTGCCCAAAAGAAATTAGCTATCCGACCATCTTCTTTATCTACTTGCATGGCATAAAAAAATGTTGGATCCTCTGACTGCTTACCCTTCAAGTATTCCAGCAGTGTTTGCACGTCATTGGATTCTAAGTACTTCTTGCGCTCCAGCAGTGGCGACCTCACCTGCGTTGTCTCCTCTCCTTCAGCTGCACGCACACCCATGACCACGATATCCTCCTCTGCCGGTGGTTCTAGGGTAGACGAAGACAGGAACAAATGAGACATTGTGGCTGTGCCATCCGCAGAGGTAGCTATGACCTCATCTGCAACCTCCTCACGCTCACGATGATTCCCATTGCCTGCGTCGTCGGCTTCAGGCTGGACATGCTGGTCCATGATGAATAGTTGCTGGTGCGCCGCCGACGCGATGTGATCTGATCGTGGGCGACGTAGATGTGTTTTTTCCTGGGAGGTAAGTGCCGCGACCTAAGGCCGCGAGCCAATCGTCAGCCGACCTGCGAGGGATGCCCGAGCTGCAGACCTGCGTGGGAGCCGAGCCGATTGGAGCCGATTGGCTGGTTTTTGTTGGAAAGAGCCGATTGTTTCATCAGACGTCGGATTCGCTCGGTCTCCACGCGGCACTCATCGAGTCAGGGTCCTCACGGAGAGCTGTATGGGGACCGTCCCCACATAATTTTTTTTTCCGCGGGTGGACAGGGCATGTGGCGAGCAGGAGTGGGTGCGTGTGGGATCACGGAATCAGGGTGGCGTGTCCGCGCATGCAAGGGGGTTGGTTTGGTTCGTGGTGGTTTGTTTAGGGCGTGTTTACTTCACCCATTTTGCATAACGCACGCTTTCCAATGCACTTTTTCTCTCTGTAAACACTATGCATAACGCAAAAATATTATGCATAACGCTGCATCTAAACACTCCCTTAGTTAGCTGGACTGGTCCATGGTGTAGAATATATATACTGCTGGCACCAAAACTATATATACTTAGCTACCCCTCCGTTCCAAATTATAAGATGTTTTAGCTTTTCTAGATTCATAGTTTTTTTTTGTTACGTACCAAGATATATGTTATGTCTAGATACATAGTAAAAGCTATAAATCTAGAAATAGTAAAACGTCCTATAATTTGGGACAGAGGAGTAAGGTTAAGTAATAAATTCCCTGAAAGATCCACTAACTGGTTTCCATGTGTCAAAACAGAAACAATCATTATTGGGGTTTTTTCTTTGTGTGATTCATTTTATTTTTTATTGCTATTCTATTATGGTATAAAACCAGATTCAGAATTGCAGTTTGTCACACATTCATCCACTTTATGCACATATGGGGTAGGATCTATGATAGGATAGATCACAAACCGGATGGTTAAGGTTGTAGTGGTGCAGGCAATCCATGGTAACCTCGTGATCCATAGCTAATCGCTTGAAGTAGCCCGGCCATCTATGTCTGAATAAATAGAATAGAATGTTACTGAATTATAATATGCGCAATCGAAATCAGGAATCGAAAACAGGAAAAAAAAGGGATGGAACGAGGGGTTACCGTTCAAGCATCTCCATCTGTTCTGCACTCAGCGGCTGATTGACGGGGATGGAGTAGGGATCGAACCGGGCGAAGCACCGGCGCCACAGCCGCGCGAGGCACGAGAGCAACGACTGCTTGGCTGGTGGCGGCGGGGGGACAACTCCAAGAAGGCGGTCGACCTCCTCCTTCCCGGCCGAGGAGAGGAGGAATCCGCTGGTGCGGGCCTTCTTCTACACGGTCGCGGCGGCGCGGAGGCCCTTGTCGTCCTGCGCTGGCATGACTCCGACGAGGGGAGTAGCCTCTGTCTCCGCCACCGTGACTGAGGCCATGGCTGCTCCAATGCGATCCGATCGGTCGCGGTTGTGGACGCAGCTAGGGTTAGGGCAACTCCAGCCGAGACCCTTTTTCAGCCCCCACCTCATATCCGAGCCCTAAAACGCAAAAAAACATGAGGCTTTTACTTGTATGCCATTAAAAAAGATGGTGCATACGCACAAGCCATTGAAAAAGTTCATCTCTCATGAGTGACATTGTTCTAAACTTTTTTACTCTCCAAGCCATTCCGTCCAAATTCTCTGCTAACTACAGCTAACGGAGCTGGGAATAGCCTAAACTACCCTCAGACACAGCAGGCAAAAGGCTCACAAATGTTGTTTTGCTTCTGTGCCACTCCCTGCCCAACTGTTCTGGTGCCAATCTGCAAGTGCATATTTCACCTTCTGGTGCCAACCAAACCCACACATTCTGGTACCAACCAACAAATTAAATTCTGAGCACAAACATATGTAATTCATACCACAAACATATCAAGTTCACCACAAACATATCAAGTTCACACCATAAACATACCAAGTTCAGCAACAAGTACTCGTCATACAGACCACATCAAGCTTAAATTACATGTACTGGAAGGAGTTCTCCAGCAGCAGTAAGGTGTTCTCAAGCAGACCAAAAAGGAAATGATAGAGGGCAACAAAAGATAAGGTGTTCTCCAGCAGCACTAACAGATAGCAAAACAACCATGAGGAGTCACCTAGAGCCTTGCTTCTACCACTCCAGCACCTTCTTTTTGCTTCTGGTATTTGCAGCTGGGCTGGCAGGGTCAGTTGGAGTGGTAGATTGTACCTTCCTTGGTGTAAGTTTTTTGACAGCCCCAACTTTCCTCCTTGGTGTAGCAGCTGAAGGGGTAGCAACTGAAGGGGCAGCAACTGAAGAGGGAGCAGCATAATGCGGGGTAGCAGCTGAAGGGGCAGGCTGGATAACCAGGATGGGAACTAGTTCATTGGATCCAGTTCCAGATCTTGTGGAAAGGCAACAAAAAGAGTTGCAATCAGTTCCAGTTGGCTTTGCACATTATTGAAAACAAAGAATGGGCACATGGATAACATACCTGCTAGAGACAGCATCATTTGTAGATGTTGATGTAGAGGTAGCTGATCTCTTGGTTTTCTTGCCACTTGATGAAGTAGAGGCATTTTTCTTTCTCTTCTTGTGTACAACATTCTGCACTGCCTCATTTGGTGGGAAGATCATCCCTGGTGCAGCAGTGTTGACAAAAACTATGGTTCTCTGTGTTTGCCTTAGCAGCTTTCTTTAGCCTCTTCTTTGGGAGTCCCTACAGGTGACATAAAGCACAAGTTAGTAAAACAATGTTAGTTAAGCAATGTTAGTTAAGCAGTGTTACCTTTCAGCTTCTATTGTAGCTATGTCTGCTGGATTTTCATTCTTACATGTGTACCAGTGGTGTCCTAACTCATGGCATATTGGACACTTATGACTCTTCTTAGTTGTTTAGCCGGTACCTCCTTCAGCTGCCCCTTTGAATCTGTTCTTTCTTCTACCTGCTGTTGACTTGAGCAAGGGAGGATGCATGAAGAAGCCATGTGTTGACTTGGGCCACATGGACTTGTCAGGAATAGAAGGAATGGAACCTTCATATGCAGCTCTAAACTTCTGCGCAGAAAAGTAGTCAGCCACATGGTCTTCTAGTTTTCCCCAGGAATGGATGTGATGTAGGCAATGGCATGCTTGCATGGTATTCCTGACCCTTGCCAAGCCCTGCAGGAACATGTCCTCTCTGCTAAGTTGACAACAAATCTGAAACCAGTGCCCCTCTTAGCACATATTTCAGCCACACCATCACCTTCTGTAATAACCTCAATGTCAAGGTTGAAGCTGTCTTCCCTCAGTTTCTGCATTATGTGAGGTAGAATCTTTCCTCCAAAGCTCTTTGCTACCCTTTTTCTATGATTCCATTTAATCAACACCTTCTATCTAATTGTGTCCATCAGGTCATCCAAGTGTTTGGCCTTATCCCCCTTTATTCAATTGTTGAATGACTCTGCCAGATTATTGGTAACATAATCCACCTTAGAATGTGTTGAGAATTGGCTTCTTGTCCAAAGCTTCTTGTGGCTTTCTTGTAAGTACTTCATTACCTCTGGTTTGGTTGCAGCCATTGCCTGGAAATGCTTTTCAAACATGATGGGCTCCAAGAATATGCAGATGCCCACAGATGATCATCAAAAATTTTCTCTATGTACCTTTTCTTGAAATTTTGTACTAGATGCCACATGCACTCTCTATGTTCAGCATATGGAAACACCTCAGTAACCCCATGCATCACTGCCTGCCCAGAATCTGTGCAGAATGTCAAACCAGTTGGGTGCCTATAGCTTCCTTCAACCTCTCCATAAACCATTCCCAGTTCTCATTTGTCTCAGAGTCAATTACACCTATAGCTACTGGGTACATCCAGTTGTGCCCATCAACTGCACAGGCAATGCACAACTGGCCCCTGAACTTTCCATTTAAAAAAGTGCTATCTACTGCAAGATATGGTCTACAACCTCTAAAGAATCCATCAACACAAGGTTTCAAAGCAAAAAACAACCTATTAAACCTGATCTTCTTGGTGATGGTATGATGATCAATCACAAACAAAGAGTCAGGACTTGTTTCCTCTAACTGGGCCTTAAGTCTATACAGATTGTCAAAACTTTCAGACTAAGGCCCATAAAGAATATCCATTGCAAGTTGCTTACCAATGTACACTCTCCTGTAGGGCACCACAATTTTGTGCTCATCCTTCAACCTCCTTTGGAGTTCAGTAGCACCAATGCGTCCATCTTCTTTTAGCCAGTCAATCACTTACTCACAAACCCAAAACTGTGTGGCCCCTTTGCAAATGCCAGACCTCCTAGTGCTTTGGCAATTATGGGGATATGGGTTCTTCTTCACCTGCCAATTGTCAAAAAATAATAGTGCAGCCAGTCAAATAGACCAAACATGTATAACAATGCATACACAGTGTGTAGTAACATTCATACCTGAATTGATTTACCATCCTTCATGGTTGAGGCATGAATCCTCCACATGCAGCCATCACATCTCCCAATGCAGTAAGCTCTGTACCTTTCTGTATCACTCTTCTTAATATCATATTGAAACTCATGTTTTATAGCATGTGAAGCTAAAGCCAGCTTAAAAGATTTCATGTCTGGATACACAGAGCCTATTGCCGTAGGTGGATCCTTCTTGTCATACTCAACATGAGTCATATGATCAGGCTCCCTATCCTTAACAATGTCATCTATGTCCTCTATGTCAGTTTCATCATCAGACTCCGATTCAGTTTCATCATCAGGCTCCCTATCATACTCATCATCAGAGCCATCAGCTTGAGTCCGAGGTTGGGGTTGTGGAGGTGGTGGATGTTGGGGACCAAGGTCAATATACAACCCTTCCTCATCAACACCCACATGCTCATTGTCTGGGTTAGGGTTAGCAAGGTACTGATCATCTTCAGTTTGAGTTTGCGTGTGAGCGTGAGTGTCATGGCTTGGTTCTGCTATACTAGGAGATTGCATCGATGGAGTGAATGGGGCTTCAACAGACTGCCCAGCAGTGCCAAAATCCCAGGCAGGAATAGCAGGAGGCTCACTACTAGGTTTATGGTAAGATAGACTCAAGAAGCAGCACTTTGAAGCCTTATGTTTTGCAAACATTTCAAGCAATTCTCGGTCAAAGGATACTTGAATATTCACTTTTGTGTCCATGCAGAAGTAAAAGAGTCTGACTATGTCACTGAAATCATGAGGATACTTATCCACTATGTCATAAACCA
>CM014278.1:99296936-99330935 GCA_004135705.1 Alloteropsis semialata | reverse complement strand
GATTACCAAACCGATTCTCTTTGATCCAACAAAAGTCATGTATCTCTCTGTCCAATATTCCAAAAATTGTGAACCTTTGCCAGAAAATAACTTATGAAGTTATGTAACTAATCCAACTGGATTTGCATTAATCGGAGTCTTATAGCTCCAGATATGAATTAAATAGTACTGCTGTCTCAGGGGGTGACCAGAATTGATTTGTGCATAATGGATTAAAGATTAGATATGATAAAAGAGGGAGTTGGAACTCACCTAGGTACTAAGACTAGGGACAAAGACAAAACCCAACTATCTAATGTTTAGTTGATTTATTAAGATAATTGTGGTCATCACTCCACAAAACATCACACTCATTACAAAGAACCAAATCAACCATTTAGCACACAACAAGCACAAAGCAAACAATCCTACACAAGAACTAAACATCGACCTTAACGGCGACTCTACTAACGGTGACATGAATTTTGAGGGGGTGATTTCCTAAATCCTTGTGTTGAGATAAAACACGACTGATGGTGTTTCCAAAAATATCCATGATTCGCTTGTTTCCGATAATATCCACTTTTTCTTATTTCCAATGATACAAAACTCGTTAACTGTGGCCTCCAAAGTGATCCATACTGGTTATGTTGGCTTACAGAGAACGTTAACTAAGGGCAAGAGAAAGAACAAAACAAGTGTAAAGTTGGATGATGGTTAAGAATCAAGGAGAAGGTAAGTCAAGGTTGATGGAAAACAACGAATTTAGATCAAGATTGGAGCGGAGAATGTTGAGCATGTATAAGAAGGTATTTAGGACCCTAAAAATGACCATTGCTACTCTAGGCTTACGTCCTACAGTCAACACAGCTCTGATACCACTTCTGTCACACCCGATTTTGTAAACAAAACCGAATGACTATCATATGTGCGCCAGGATCAAGTTTACACACATATGAGACTTCATCAGTGATACAAAAGACAGTGCAAAACGTAAATAATATTAAATAAAACTATTACACTCACAGAAACGAATTACTAGCAGCGGAATCTTCAAAACTCCTCCACAGGCAGCTGACTGGGGAAACACGTATGCCTAGAAACTTCCAAAATACTCCACTGAAACTTCTGTCTAAGCCTGAGCCGCAGGTAAAGCAAGGTTGAGTGCACTTATGGTTGGTACTCAGCAAATGTAGAGCAAACGCAAATGACATGCAAAGGCTTAACAAGGGAATAGCTGGCTTCTATTTAAATTGCTTAAAGCACTTTAGTTGGTCATATTTTATTTAGCAGCATAATTACTAAGGTATAAGTATATACCAACCCAATTAAGCATATGGTAAACCATAAGCATTGTCATCACCATAAATAAATTGATTTAAATCATCTTTCGATATATTAATCATGTGAGGGTCCAGGCCGCTCATGACCGCGAGCACGGCTATTGCAATAGATTTTAGACACTCTGCAGAGGTTGTACAGCTTTCCCCACAATTCGTGTTTCCCATGTTGCCTGAGGTCGCGAGCCTCTTCAACACTTCCTTAGGTGAGGGGCTAGGGATTCACTACGAGGCCTTTCCAAAGACTCCCTCTATGTATGTGTTTGGCCCCTGACCGAACGGGTAATCGGAAGGCGCACCTTCGTTCCCCGCACATCACACACAAACCAAACATCCGCCCAACACACACCTCCAAACACAACATAGAGTTCATCTAGTTACTTAGCCAAGACCAGAGCCATGTAGTATTATGGTTGTACGGGAAATCCTGGGTGGTTCTCCATGTTCCAATTAATCAATGTGGTCTTGGTTTAACATTCTCATCAGATCATATATATCATATATAAAAGATATCACAATATTATTATCTTCACATTTAGTGTAAACCATTCCCAAGTATAGCAACTAAGCAATGCTACCCAACATAAATATTAAACCCAGGTTGACAAGGCATGATTAAAGAAAACTAGTCATCCTTAGCATAGGACCCATCATGATTATAAGCATGCAAGCATAGCAAACTACAGTGTATAAGCATGTCATATGGTTATTAGGACTGAAATCATGATCAAGAATACACTTGCCTTAAATCCAGCTAATAAATGCTACAGCTCAGGTTCTTCTCAACTGAAACCTCAAATCACACGAACGATCCTCAAAAACCACGAACGTTGCACCTTCTATTCGTAGCACAGGGGCACATAAAAGAAACAGTACAACAAATAAGAAACAATACACCAAACATGGGCAACAATACAAAAGAACGGTGCAAAGGTATAGATCAAGTCCTTACGATCACGTGAGCGAAAAGAATCACCCGAAACGGAGCTGAAACGGCCAAGATATGGATAAAACGGGATTTCAGGGACTTAACTGCGAAGAAATAGACTTCCAGGGGTTAGATTGATAGGAAACTGAGGGCTAATACATAATTATGCATATAACTTCAGGGTTTAACATGTAAAAGATCAAGGCCGGACGGCGGGTTCGATATATTGAAAGATCAGGGGGCAAATCAGAAGAAATCAGGACCTCTTGGTAAATACTTTCATCTTCCCTTGGACCGCGGGTTGAATACCAGAAACTTCAGGGTCTCTTTAGGAAAATCTCCTCGGCTGACCGGTAACTGGCTCGGTTGACTTGGATCTGGGCCCTTGATCGCGGATCGAACGGCTGGGGACGATCGGGGAGTCGGCCGGCGGCGGAACAGTGGGGAAAACAGCGGCCCACGGCGGCGGACGGCGGCGACCTCGCCGGAGACGCTCGATCCGGTGCTACGGTGCTCCAAACTCGACGCGGCTTGCACTGGGACGCAGAGGAGAGCACGGAGAACTTATCCGCGCTGTACCTGACGATGATCAGAGGACGATGGCGACGAAGGACGGAGCGGGGCGGCTCGGCTGTAGATGGAAAACTCCGGTGAGCAATAGCTTGCGAAAGAGGTCGAACGGGCGAACAAGTGCAAGTCCGGGAGATTCCTTACGCTCGTGCGAAACTCCGAAGGATGGTCTCGTGGTCAGACGGGCGTCGAGGGTCGCCAACAGCGGCGGCGGCGGCTTGGGTTAGGGATGCGGGCGGCGCTAGCGCGGTCGAGAGAGACGAGCGGCTTGGTTAGGGTTTAGGGTCACGGGCGAGGCGACGGCTGCTACCATATAAGGCCGGGCCGAGCGCCAAGGCGTGCGTGCCAAGAAAGGGGACGCGGCGCGAGCTCGGGCTCGGTTTCGGTTGGAGTCCAGCTCGGGGACGATTCCGACGGTAGGGATGACAGGTGGGCCCTACACGTCAGCGAGACCAGAGAGGAGGCGTGACTGGGCCGGCTGGGCGAGGAGCTGGGCCGGAGCTGCTGGGCCAGGAGCGGGAAAAGGGCCAGGCTGGTGCGGGGAAAAGAGGGAGCAAAGGTGGACTGCGAAAAAACCTTAGGGTGGAAACCCAGACTTAAACCTGAACAACCAAACTAAGCTTCAAACAATTGCAAATCAAATTCGAATTTAAAAGAGTTTAAACTCAAATTTGAAGAGCAACCAAACAAAAACAAATGCAACACCACAAAAGCAACAATACACTTATTGAGTCTATTAATGAATTATTTAATTGCAATAAAACCTACATACTTCCAATTAAATCCTAGAAATTTATTTCAACCTTTAATAAATTCTAGAAAATTATGAAAATGTTGCTACAATTTCTTGTGATGAAAATTAGGGTGTTACACCTGAGCTCGAGCCAAAAGCAGCTCCTGTCACCCAAAATCAAATCGAAGAGTATGGGGATGGAGAGGAGTGGATGGGGAAGCTAGGCATAGGCTCACCTCGGCGGGGAACATCTTGCAGAGGGAGATCGACGAGGGGGGCTTCTTGCTGCTCGGGAGGAACAGAGAGAGTGCGAATGGAGAAGGGAGGAGGCGAGCGGCGAAGCTGGACGGCTCGGTGGCTTGGGATGGCGGAGGAGCTCGGCACGGCCTCGCCTTTTATAGGCCGAGGTGAGTAGTTGGCCGTTGAGCTCGGGAACTCGCCTTCAATGGTGGCGCTGTGCTCGGGCGTCGGCTTGCGGTCGTCCCTCGCGGCGCGGTGGCGCTGAGGCGACGGCGGCGCAGGTGGAGTGATGGCGCGGCCGAGGTGGGTGAAGCAGGGCAGTGTGCGTGTCTGCAGCGGTGGTGTAGCGGGCGTCGGCTTGCGGCGGCCACGTCGACGGCGCGGGCGACGAGGCGGAAAAGCCGGCGAGGAGCTGCACGGCGAGGTGCTCGGCGTGAAGGCAACGCGTGCTGCGGGTCCGGGCTGTCGCGCGTGCTGCTTTTGCTCTGTGTGCTGCTGTTGTGCGTGTGTGCTGTTACTGCTTCATGCATTTAGAGAAAGGAGCAGAGAGAGGTGCTGGATTAGTGGAGAGGAAGAGGAGCTCGTGGAGACCAGAGAGAGATCAGCTTGAGGGAAATTAGTTGCTGATGATTTGCTTTTGGGAGAGAAGTGCAGGAAGACAGGTGCTACTCGGATTGGAGAAGTAAGGCAAAGGAATACGTGAGGCTTCAAAAGTTACGATGGTTTGATTAGAGAGTGGACAGTAGTGCATGGCACCATCTTCAGAGTTGTGCGTGCATGAGAGTGCACACGAGCAAAAATAAAAATTAGCGGGTTGAGAGATTAGAGAGATGATAATTGATTTGTTGAACTGATGAGGGGAAAGAACTGGATGGTGATTAGACCAATAATGGAATTTAGATGAACAAGGCAATTGAGCTCAAGACTAATTTTGCAATAAGTTTTGAAAACAATTTTTGATTCGAGTAATTTATGAATTTAAATTTTCGGGCTGTTACACCTAATTAATTGATGATTGGCTACAGTGATGCTACAGTAACATCCTCTAATCATTCTCTAATCATGCGGTCAAAGGCCTCATTAGATTCTTCAGGGTTCCTAGTGCAAGGATTCTGGAGTTAGTTTTGTAAAATACCTTTATTTAATACCTTTAATTAGTGGTCAAAGTTGTGAACAGTTTCTAGCACTGGAAAACCAAACGGGGCCTCTGAGCCTAGCAGCAGCGCTGCAGTAGCTGAGGCCTCGGGCCTGAGAGGCTCCAGTCAGCAGTTGAGACCGTGAGACCTGTGGGGGAGGCGCAGCCGCAGGGCCGTTGCCGGTCTGCGGTGGCGCGACCCTAGGACTAGCCCTTCGCCGATTTGGGATGCCGCGACTGCGCAAGCCGCAAGGGAGGGCACGAGAGAATTTTTTTTTATTTTTTTTACGATTTTTCAAAAACAACTCCTGGGTGGCAGATTTTGCAAATCTGTCAACCAACCGTCGTATCATACAGCTACCGCCAAATGATACAGCGGTAAGAAGCTGTAACCGTCGTATGAAACGGCGGTTAGCTGAACCGCCGTATGAAACGGCGGTTTATTAAACCGCTGAACCATCTGGCGGTTTCTTGATAAAACCGCCAAATGGTTTGGCGGTTTCTCAAACCGCCAGATACCGCCGTTTCATTTGGCGATAAGTATTTTTAATTAAATTTTTTGTTGGTAAATTGTTTAATTGTTTAAAATTATTATTTTTATTATTATAATGGTTGAAAATTGTTTAAATAGGTTATTAATTTTTTTATTAACAGATATTCTGTTTTTTGTTCTGACTGACTGCAACAAACACATCCCACGGATTCAATGGCCCTCCAATTAATTTTTTTAGGTAAATTGTTTAATTGTTTAAAATTATTGTTTTCATTATTATAATGGTTGAAAATTGTTTAAAAAGGTTATTAATTTTTTTATTAATAGATATTCTCTTTTTGTAGGTAAATTGTTTAATTGTTTAAAATTGTTATTTTTATTATTATAATGGTTGACAATTGTTTAAATAGGTTATTGATTTTTTTATTAATAGATATTCTGTTTTTTGTAAGTAAATTATTTAATTGTTTAAAATTGTTATTTTCATTATTATAATGGTTGAAAATTGTTTAAATAGGTTATTGATTTTTTTCTTAATAGATATTCTGTTTTTTCTGACTGACTGCAACAAACACATCCCACGGATTCAATGGCCCACACCATCTCCTTCCTGAGTGACTGCAACAAACACACCTCACGGATTCAATGGCCCACACCGTGTCCTTCCTGAGTGACTGTAAAAACACACCACACGGATCCATTGGCCCACTGGCTAGGGGTGAGGTACTTGGTGGCCTATTAATATCACGCTCATTCGTCCACTTTAACCCACATCATAAAAACCAAAATGGCTGACCAGAGTGGGAGTGGGTCTAGGTATAGGAGGCAAGGTGGGTTCATCCATCTGCGCCGAGAGATGGAAGCCATGGAGGGAGCTCCGCGCAATGATCCAGACAGATCAATCCTTGCTGCCAACCAGAGGCCAAAGGATGAGATTCCACCCGAGTGCTATTGTGGCATGAACAGCGGGATGGCTATCTCATTCGAAGAAGGCACATACGGGAGGAGGTACTGGTGTTGCCAGAGGATCCATGAGATAACAAACAGTTCGCAGGTAATGATCCTCAAAGAATAAGAACTGTTGATTGTTTGAAGTACTAACATTGTTATCTTTTTTTTACGAATTGACACAGGGAGGCAGAAGGACCTCTACACCGGACACCAGGGCATGTCACTTCACCGAATGGATCGACGACTCCATCAGCTGGAAGGACCAGATGCGCTGGGACGAGATGAAGATGAGAGCCGAGGAAGGACGACAGGCGGCACAAAGGGCTGAAGCTAACAGACTTGCCGGAGAGCAATTCAGGGAGGAGATTGAAGAAATTAGGAAGGAATTTCGTGAGAAGAGGGATTCACGAGGTCCCTGAAGTTATCTGCCAGGCTATCTAAATTCCTAAGGCATGTTAGGTTTAGGACGAGTCATGTTAATCGTGTCGCGTCACGTGCCAATGCAAAATGTAATAGATTGTGTAGGTCAAAGGTTAATGGCGCACCATGACCTTTTCTGTCATGCAATTTAAATTCAATGAAAGCCAAGACAATTGAATGCAGTGATGTGTATTAAATTTTCTGTGCATTCGGTCTCACAATATTATGAACTTAAAAATAAGAACAATGCAGAGTCAAACACAATATTACGAGCTTAAAAATAATAATATTAAACCTCGACCTGCATTTAACTTGACTAAAGTAGCACTAAGATACATAGCTTGACCTTGCAATAGCATGTACGGCATACTTTCTAACCTAAACATGCGCCGTTACTAATCCTAACATGCCTTAGGGAAATTAAATTGACGCTTCGACGATGCGTCCAGTTCTACTGCTCGAAAGAGAAGAGAGATCCACCCGAGTGCTGCGAGGGAAAGTAGTACTTAGGGCGAGGCTCGGTCGGTGGCGCTGGTGGTGGTGGTTGGCTACTATTTAGGTGGCATGAGCACCGACAGTTAGGGTCATAACAAACTGGTGGCGCAAAGCTTGGTGCACCGTCCTCCTCAGAATCATCAGGAACGTCATCTTGAAGGAGCCTAGTGTTGTCCACCTCTTGCTGTAGCTCATCGATGACGAGGTGGAGGTAGGCGATGTACTCTTCATATGGCTGAATTGGTGGGGGATCCACCCACCTTGCGAATCCGCAGCCGTCGGGAGCCAACGAGCTCTGAACGTTGTAGATAAATGATTAGGATGACAAATGTGGATGGAAACGTATGAATCCAGTGTTATGACTTACATATCCCCTAGGGCATCGCCAGAATCGTCGTCCGCCCTCCGAAGCTGAGTGCTGAACCTGCACAACACAGTACTCACCGTGCATACATCTTGGCCACTGCACCGACTTTCTGCGCTCATAAGGTCGGAGGCTACGCTGTGGGCCGAAATCGCTCTTGGATTCGATTGGAAAATGTTCTGCAAACTCTGGAGAAAGTTCAGTATAGATGGTTGGCCCTAAGTCGTCGGTTGCCATTTTGGTTTTTGTGATGTGGGTTAAAGTGGACGAATGAGCGTGATATTAATAGGCCACCAAGTACCCCACCCCAGCCAGTGGGCCAATGGATCCGTGTGGTGTGTTTTTGCAGTCACTCAGGAAGGACATGGTGTGGGCCATTGAATCCGTGTGGTTTGTTTTTGCAGTCACTCAGTAAGGACATGGTGTGGGCCATTGAATCCGTGTGGTGTGTTTTTGCAGTCACTCAGGAAGGACATGGTGTGGGCCATTGAATCCGTGAGGTGTGTTTTTGCAGTCACTCAGCAAGGACATGGTGTGGGCCATTGAATACGATTTTTCAGTCCAAGGAAGAGATGTCATAAAGCGGAAGATCGTTCAAATACAGCTTTGTTAGTAGATGGTGTTGATGAAAACTTGAACTCAAATGGAGCATCTGATACTTTTGATTCAGCCGATTCAGATTTTGAGGAATACATTGATTCTGGGGGAGAAGATGGCGAAGATACAGATATAAAAGGGCATTATGGGGAAGAATACAATAGACTTTTGAGAATTGCACTGCACGCACTTTGGATTCCACTGCCACCACTATGTGTTGTGTAAGATTCTATATAACTCAAACCCATAAAACACAAACACAAGTCCAGTACAGGGTGTGCTTCCTCTGAGTGACAGCAACAAACACATTCATGCGAGCCACGGATTCAATGGCCCACCACCTCTCCTTCCTCTGAGTGACAGGGGGTGCAGGCTATAAGTGTAGGCCGATGCAGGCTCTGTTTGTAGGCCGGTGCAGTATATGGCTGTAGGCCGGTGCGCTCTTTATATTGCACAAGTTTGATACACAACTCATCCATCCCACGACTCATCGTCAATATAGATCGTACCAATGTCATCGTGGAGAGATGACCCAAAAGGTGTGCCGACATGGGAAGAGCGGCCAAAATGCCACTGCGGGTTCCAATGCTGGTTGCAAGTCTGTACTGATTCTTCAAACAAGTCCAAGTGGGGTGCTAGGTTCTTCAGATGTCCTGACATTGATGATGATTTCAAGGTTCGTTGCAATGCTAATGCATGTTTTTGTTGTTAGTGTATCTAAATGACCAAGCCGTCCACATGCAGGCTTGTAGTTTCTTCCAGTGGATCGACAAGAATGCTCTACCCAGTCAAGGAGTACCATCACCAATTGAGAGCAAAGAGCAGTACTTTGCTAGACTACAACAAGCACGTGAGGCCGAACGTCTTTCTCGCCTTGAGAAAGACCTTGTTAAGCGTGAGGCGGCACTTAAGCTCGGGGAGGGAGAATTCCAAGCTCGGGAGTCTCGCCTGCGTCATCAAGAAGCGCAACATTTAGCTTCGGCAAGAGAGTTGTGGCAACGAAGTAACAGGATGAAGGAGGTGGAGCGTCAGGAGGCCGAAGCACGTGAAGCCGATCGTGAGCGCAACAGAGAGGGCGCACGCCGTGCAAAGGAAGCTGCACCAGAATCCAGCAGGAAGGGAAATATCCCCGTTGTACTCAGTAGAGCGTTCGTTCCACACCCGGCAACCTACTTTCCCCTAAGGCATGTTGGTTTTAGTAACAGCAACTGATTATGTTTTCGGTGTGCTGCACATGCCATTGCAACTTCTATTAGATTGTTTAGGCTAAGGATGTGAGGTGTGTGTTCACCATATCGTTTCTGTGATGTAATTTTTTATACATTGCAAATGAATACCGGGGGTACTTAATTAAGAAAAACATGAGTACAAGAGACCCATTTTGCTTAGATACTCACTTATGCAGAGCTGAAACCAAAATAATCTTAAGGTTTGGGAAAACTCTATTATAATCACATCAGAAGAAAAGGTCAAACCATGTGAAGTAATATACCCACGACCACCAATCTGCTAGCTTCTTGGAAGTTACTATAATCCATCCATCGTCATCCTTAATGTTTTTGTTAACTGGAGGTATTCCCTGGCATATTTGCTATCAAAGGTGAGCAAACATTTGAAAGAAATATGGCATGGTGCAAGATAAAACGATGTGCGAAAATATTATGATGGCATGAGTGTTTGGTCACTATCAGCAGAGCCACCATCCTGGTCTGTATAATCTCTGTTTTCCTCATCACCGGAGCTCAGGTCACTTAGGTACTTGGCATCATCTAGTCCTCCATCTTTGTTATGCTCAGAATTGATGTCAGATCTTCCATTGGTTGTTTTGTTTCCCAGATACGAAGCATGCTTATCTTTGGTTACTCAATAAATATAACATGCAAATATATGACATAGTCCAGTACATAACATGCAAATGAAAATAGAATTGTTCAACACATTCTCCTAGTACAACACATTCAAATACATGACATAGTCCAGTACAACAACACATTATAAAGTAGCTAAGTACTCAGCAACACCGCAATCATCATCAACCACTTTTCTTGTGTACATTGCCGCGCGAGGTGCCTGCACCATCCCTAGGCAAGTCAGCTACAACCGCATTCATTGCCTCCATCTGAGAGTCGACAGCTCTCTTCTGCATTTCTTCCATTTCCCTATTCTTCTTATCATCCTCAACCTGTTGAAAATAGTGCTCCCATGTGCCATAAGGATATTTCACATTAGGATCATTGTATTTGCGAGCTCTCTCCTCCCTCACTTTCTCCTCCCTCACTCAAACCCTAGTTTTTCTTTTTTCTGATTTATAATGACATTTTTAACTGAATTCAGGGATATATAGGACGTGAGGACCTAACCGCCGAATCATTCGGCGGTAGGGGGCGCACGGACCTAACCGCCGAGTGATTCGGCGGTTAGGTCCTCTGGGCCCAATGCCCGTCCCCTACCGCCGTTTGAACTGGCGGTTAGGTTGAGAAAAAATAGTTTTAAATCGAACCGCCGGTTCAAACGGCGGTTCAGCTAACCGCCGTTTGATACGGCGGTTACAGCTGCTTACCGCCGTATCATTTGGCGGTAGCCGTATGATACGGCTGTTGGGTGACAAATTTGCAAAATCTGCCACCCAAGAGTTGTTTTTGAAAAATCATAAAAAAAATAAAAAAATCGGCACGAGACGATGGAGACAGGCGCCACGGCCTCTATGTGGTGCGAGGAAGGGCCGAGTTCCACGTCTGCGCTAGGCTTGGTGGGCTGCTAGTAGTCGAGCAGGCTGGAAGTGCTATTGGGCCGCATCAGAGTCACTGCGAGGAGCGTCATGGGCCAGGAAAAACTAAAGGGTGTAAGAAGAATTTTGGGCCACGCCCAGGGCCACGTGGCCCTAGTGGCCCTAGGCCCATATCCGCCCCTGCTATATGGCAGCGGGACTTCAGAGCTGGTACCGGACCATAAACTATGGTGATGTTTCACAAGCTGAGATTATTGAACGTTGATATTATCAGCAGAATATTGAGTAATTTAACAAGAAATATTCAGAAACATATTTTTGCAGTAGCATACGTTTGTAATTGTTGTGTTTGAAGTTACGTAAACACGCTTTGTTTTGTGGAAGGGAAGGGAAGGAGGAGCTTTAAAAGAGAGAGAGAGACTACACCAGCAGTCCGGCACATAGTGGGGCTCCAATCCTATCCAATATGTCCATCTAGCTGAACAGCAGCCCACCAATCTTACTCACGGACATATTTCAACATTTTGTTACATTTAATTCAATATTTCACTGGCATATACTAAGGGCACGTACAAAGGTTTAGACGGCTGCTGTCTGTGTACTGTGCCATGTCACACGCAGACAGCTAAAAAGACAGCTCATACAATGGATTGTCTGTTTAGCTGTCTGTAAGTTATTTAATTCATGTACAAGCACATAAATCAATGTTGATCGAGTATGGATTTGATCTTTGTAGCCATTTTGATGATATATTCAAATAATAGCATGAGAGAAACATAAATATGAAAATAGGTGCTTCGAGTACATGATATAATTTTAAAAAATAACTACAAATACGAGATAAATAATTTAGACCTAGCTTTCATTGTGCCCATAACTCTGCCATATATGCTCAACTAAATCCATCTTGAGTTGGTTATGTGTTGATCTAGCACGGATAGCCCGGTTTCTTTGAAGTACCTCTACGAAACATGGGTTAGGATTATCGACTGTGCTCACTTCCGGCGGTAGGACAATAGTTGCACTCGGATTCTCATTTAAATCCAAGGGAATTCTAACCAACTCCTTCTCATCTTCAACTACCATGTTATGGAGGATAACGACAGCTTGCATGATGTTAACAACATCGTCCCGCTTCCACAACTGTGCTGGCCGACGAACAATATCAAAATGAGATTGTAACACGCCAAATGCACACTCAACATCTTTCCTTGCTCCTTCTTGACGACGTGAATATAATTTGTGTTTCTCTGTTTGAGGTGATGATATTGTCTTCACAAAGGCTGCCCACTCTGGATATATTCTATCGGCAAGATAGTACCCTATGTCATACTGATTCCCATTGACAGTGAAATGAAATTTTGGAGCTTCTCCTTTTATCGCATCAATGAATAATGGTGATTTATTCAACACATTGATATCGTTGTAAGCCCCGGCAGTACCAAAAAAAGCATGCCATATACGAAGGTCTCGTGTTGCTACCGCTTCAAGGATCATAGTAGGAGTTCCTTTGTCACCACAAGTAAACATGCCAGCCCAACCTTTTGGGCAATTTTTCCATGCCCAATGCATACAGTCAATGCTTCCTATCATCCTCGGAAAGCCACGTGCCTCATTTTGTTGTAGAATTATTTCTAGTTCATCTCTTGTTGGAGGGCGCATGTACTGTGGACCAAAACATTCAATCACACCTTGGGCGAATTTTTCGAGACACTCTAAAGTCGTGCTTGTGGCAATCTTCAAGACCTCATCAAGTGCATCAGCCGGCGTGCCATATCCAAGCATGCGAATGGCAGCGGTACACTTTTGAAGAGGTGAATGCGAATCTCTACCAGTTGCATCCAATCTTTGAGTAAAAAATGCATCCCAATCTTGTAGCCGTCTAACAATTCTAAGAAAAAGAGGTTTATTCATACGAAACCTCCTGCGAAACATCACGTCGGTGTAGACAGGATTTGCCGAGAAATAGTTGGCAACAAAATCATCATGACCAGCTTCTCGATTTCTAGGAATATACGTACGTGGTGTAATATATTGGCGGCGACGGCGAGGTGGTTTAGAAGATGCACCTTGGATCCTGGCCTTCAACTTCTCACATATCCCCTAGGGCATCGCCAGAATCGCCGTCCGCCCTCCGAAGCTGAATGCTGAACCTGCACAACACAGTACTCACCGTGCATACATCTTGGCCACTGCACCGACTTTCTGCGCTCATAAGGTCGGAGGCTACGCTGCGGGGCGAAATCGCTCTTGGATTCGATTGGAAAATGTTCTGCAAACTCTGGAGGAAGTTCAGTATAGATGGTTGGCCCTAAGTCGTCGTCGGTTGCCATTTTGGTTTTTGTGATGTGGGTTGAAGGGGACGAATGAGCGCGATATTAATAGGCCACCGAATACCCAGGCAGTGGGCCAATGGATCCGTGTGGTGTGTTTGTTGCAGTCACTCAGGATGGAGATGTTGTGGGCCATTGAATCTGTGAGGTGTGTTTTTGCAGTCACTCAGGAAGGACATGGTGTGGGCCATTGAATCCGTGAGGTGTGTTTTTGCAGTCACTCAGGAAGGACATGGTATGGGCCATTGAATCCGTGAGGTGTGTTTTTGCAGTCACTCAGGAAGGACATGGTGTGGGGCATCTGATACTTTTGATTCAGCCGATTCAGATTTCGAGAAATACATTGATTCTGGGGGAGAAGATGGCGAAGATACAGATATAAAAGGGCATTATGGTGAAGAATACAATGGACTTTTGAGAATTCCACTGCACGCACTTTGGATTCCACTGCCACCACTATCTCTTGTGTAAGATTCTATATAACTCAAAACCACAGAACACAAACATAAGTCCAGTACAGGGTGTGCTTCCTCTGAATGACAGCAACAAACACATTCATGCGAGTTACGAATTCAATGGCCCACCACCTCTCCTTCCTCTGAGTGACAGGGGGGTGCGCTCTTTATATTGCACAAGTTTGATACACAACTCATCCATCCCACGACTCATCGTCAATATAGATCGTACCAATGTCATCGTGGAGAGATGACCCAAAAGGTGTGCCGACATGGGAAAAGCGGCCAAAATGCCACTGCGGGTTTCGATGCTGGTTGCAAGTCTGTACTGATTCTTCAAATAAGTCCAAGTGGGGTGCTAGGTTCTTCAGATGTCCTGACATTGATGATGATTTCAAGGTTCGTTGCAATGCTAATTCATGTTTTTTGTTGTTAGTGTATGTAAACGACCAAAAGCTGTCCACATGTAGGCTTGTAGTTTCTTCCAGTAGATCGACAAGGATGCTCTACCCAGTCAAGGAGTACCATCACCAATTGAGACCAAAGAGCAGTACTCTGCTAGACTACAACACGCACGTGAGGCCGAACGTCTTTCTCGTCTTGAGAAAGACCTTGTTAAGCGTGAGGCGGCACTTAAGCTCAGGGAGGGAGAATTTCAAGCTCGGGAGTCTCGCCTGCGTCATCAAGAAGCGCAACATTTAGCTTCGGCAAGAGAGTTGTGGCAACGAAGTAACAGGATGAAGGAGGTGGAGCGTCAGGAGGCCGAAGCACGTGAAGCCGATCGCGAGCGCAACAGAGAGGGCGCACGCTGTGCAAAGGAAGCTGCACCCGAATCCAGCAGGAAGGGAAAATATCCCCGTTGTACTCAGTAGAGCGTTAGTTCCCTAAGGCATGTTGAAACCAGCTATCTAAATTCTCTAAGGCATGTTAAGATTAGCAACGGTGTATGTTTAGGTTAGCAAGGTGTGCCGTACATGCCATTGTATCGTAGTCGTATCCTTCGCAAAAAATGCATTTGACACCATAACCTCTTCGTCCTGTTATGATGTTCATATGTAAGAACTATTTTATATTATCGTGTTCTAATATATTGTTGTTGTGGAACCATATATAAGAACCATATTATCGATGCAAATCAAACCCAGTTCATCAATAATTTCAAAACATGTGTATGTAATGAAAAGGACCACAACATGTGTATGTAATTAAAATAATATCAAAATGAAAAAAAATTCATGTGTGCGACCTAACCGTCGATTCATGTGTGGGACATAATATAATTAAAATAAAAATTATTAACCTATATTTAAACAATTTTTAACCACTATAATAATAAAAATAACATTTTTATATAATTAAATAATTTTCAAACTATTTTACCTATAAAAAAAATTAATTGGAAATAGTTACCGCCAGCTAACCGCCGTTTCATTTGGCGGTTGGTCAAACCGCCAAACCATTCGGCAGTTAGGACCATAAACCGCCAGATAGTTCAACGGTTTGCTGAACCGCCGGTTCAAACGGCGGTTCATCTAACCGCCGTTTGAACCGGCGGTTACATCCTCTTGCCGCCGTATCATTTGGCGGCAGCCAAATGATACGGCGGTTGGCTGACAGATTTGCAAAATCTAGCACCCATGAGTTGTTTTTGAAAAATCGTAAAAAAAATTAAAAAAATTCCAACTTTTGCATCAAGCCAAATCCACCGGGAAAAGAGTTCTCTCGACGCCTCTCGTTCCCCATCCACAGTAGATTAGAGCGCACCAGCGGCGATTCGATTTTCGGCGTCGATTCCGTCGGCTTCTCTTCGCCTCCGGGGGGCCGCACCAGCGCTGGAGGTGAAGGGGAGCTGCGGAATGGATGGTCAGTGTACATACCTACTTCTATTAGCCTAGGTTTCTATAGGTTAGGGTTTGGGTACTCTGAATCGAGGTTGTCGGTTCGGAGTTTATGTCCGTGCTCCTCTTCCGCGACGACGACGTCGGTTTCAGCTTCGTCCCCGGCGACGGAGACGTCCGGCGAGGATCCGTTTTCTGCGGTCAAGATGGGGTACGTTATCTTACCAATCTGTGGAATCGGGTTGGTTGCTTGTCACACCTCCTCTGGTGGTTTACTTCCCCTTTGGGGTTCTTGCTGTTCGGTGTGCTGGGTCGTCGACTGAGGCGCCAGACCCCCTGTTTTCGGCGATGTGATGGCCGTTGGCCATCTCTCCTGGCCTGTTCGTTCATCGTCTTCAGGCATGTTGGTTCTCCGATATGCTGCTCATGGTGCCTTTCAAACTTCATTTTCCTTCGTCGGTGTGGGGGTCGGCTTCATGGATGGCTCCGATCGTCGGCGACGAAGAAGACCGGGGATTCTTGCAATTACTTGGATGTAATTTCTTTTCTTTCAGGGTTGTCTTTGTAAGTTGGGTTGGCCGTGTTCGGATGGGGGTGGTCAAAAAATTGTCCCCAAGGAATCTTACATGTATGGAGTACTAAATGAAGTCTATTTACGAAACCTTTTCACAGATGAGTGCAACTTTGCGCGACGAATCTAACGAGCCTAATTAATCCTTAATTTGCTACAGTAATACTACAGTAATCATCCTCTAATCGTACGGTCAAAGGCCTCATTAGATTTGTCTCGCGAATTTGTCAGGGGTTGTGGAGGTAGTTTTGTAAACTGACTTTATTTAATACTCCTAATTAGTGGTCAAAGTAGGGTGAAAAAAATTTGTCCCCCATCTGATCAGCTGCATCATGAATGATAATCCCGGTTCCTCTCAAAAAATAAAAAAAATCAAGCCAAATCCACCGCCTTTGTCCCGAAAGTTCGGAAATCCGGCTCCAACCGAACTCATCCGCCCCCCGGCCCCGCGAGGCCCTGACGCCTTACGGACGTGTGGCCTCCTCCTTCCTTCCGTAGGAGCCCTGGCCCGAGCTCTCATCCGGCCGACGGCGGCGAAGGCCACATCACCCGCGCCTACACGGAGTTGTCCTCCGCTCCGCGCCAGGTACGTCCATCTCCCTGGGCGAACGCAGCAAGCCACCAACGCCGCGCGAGCAATTTCTGCTGCTGCCATAACCTGGAAGATCCACCTGCGCGGCTGCGCCGCCGCCCCCAGCTAGCCTGCCCGCCCGACTGCTCGCAGCTACCCCCCCGCTTCCGCCTGCGGGGGCAGCCCCGGCTCGGGCCCTCGTTGTCATGGGAGCGGCAGCGCGAGAGAGATCGATTTTGTCAATATCAAATCTGCATGTTTATTTTGTGCTTGACCTGTGAATTGGATTTTTGCTGCAGCCTAATTCCTATGTGGTGTACTGGTCTGTGATGTTGCAATGCAGGAAGCTGTAATGGCCACATCCAGATCGATCGGCTCATTTGGTCCCCCTGCCGGAAGCGACAGCAACAGCAATGTAACCCGCCGGCCGGCCTCGATTGTCCTCGACCAGTATGCGCGCATCGGTGGCAGCATGAACGACGACACCATTGCCACAGTCAAGTCAAATTGTGGCCACATCATGGATGTCTCCTTCTGGATCCACCAACCCCCAGCCCTGTCCTACTTCTGCGTCCACTGCCACAGGGACCCCAACTCCAAACCCGAGGATGCCATCTTCCAAGATGAGCCGCATGTGATTGCTGCAGAGGGCCATTTCATCCTCCTCCGCGCCAGATTTCTCTCGAGCTTGCGTAATGACGAATACTTCATGTACAAGGCTGGCAATAGCGAGTCAGGCAAGTCAGCCTCACTTGATCGGCTCCCGCTTCCTGATAGTTTTCGTTTACCCAATCTCAGGGAATTCGGCATTGTGCCCCAAGGTCATAGTCACTATCTCGTAGCTGCTCTCGGTATTGGTTTTAACAAATTGTACTACCGACTTCACATCTACTCCTCTGAGCATAAAACATGGAGAAAGATTCAACTGCAAAATCCACGTCCTCGGCTCGACAAGGTTATAACCAGTAAAGTGATCACCCTTGGGGAAGGCATACTAGGTTGGGTTGATTTCCAGCATGGCATGCTAGTGTGCAACTTGAATGAAACAAATCCCACTGCCCATTACATACCATTGCCTGATCCGTTGCCTGAAAACAAAGACAAACTAGAAGCACTGCAGCCAGGACCATCCACAAGGCGGTTTCGGGATCTTGTGTGCATCAATGGCGTGCTCAAGTTTATTGAAATGGAGCAAAATATGACCATTACAGAAGTTCCTATCCCAAAAAAGGTCAATGTCCGTAATTCAGACTTGATCATGAGACACGAGTGCAGAGCTGTCGATGAGAAGCCCAAACAGTCGTGGAATGGATGGAAGGCCGTTGTGTGGAGTCAGAGCCTTTCAGATGACACTTGGGAAATGGGGGATTTTGTTGATGCTGTTGACATCGTGTTTGACGAATCGGTGCATTTATCACTGCTGAGTGGGCTGAAGGCGGAAGCTGGCATTGGGAAGCTAGCGTTCAAGGACTTGTACTCGGCTTTCCCCACACTGAGCACTGATGGTGATGATATTCTGTACCTAAAGTCTGTGACCAAGTTCAGCTATCCAAATGGACGGATGGTTGCTGTTGACCTTAGGACCAAGAGAGTAATGGCAATGGGAGAATATTGTTTTACAAAGCATGACCCTTCTGTCAAAACATTTGGTCCATGTACACTGTCTCAGGTGACTCCAGGTGATTACATCTACTCCTGTGTTCCTCTTGTGCTGTTTGGAACTGTCTAAAAACTACATGCTGCGCACATCAGTGTTTGGGTGATTAGGATTGTGCATGGTAGTACTCTTATGGTTTCTGCTTTATCCCTGTTGATGACTATCAGACTATGTCCTTAGGAATTGTGGTTTCTGTAACTTCTGCAGGCAAAGTCTCGGCTTCAGCTTGTGTCAGTGTGAAACAGGCACACAGCTCTGCTCATGAACTTAAAAATGCATCGGTAAGTATTGTGCATCACTTCTTATTTCAAAAAATTTCTTCCAACTAACTGTGTCTCCTTTCTGTTCATAGATCTGTGTGGGTCATCTTAGTTCCCGTGAATATGATAACAAACGCCCAAGGCAAGTTCCTTACTCTTTTTGGAACTCTTTTTTCTTAAAAATTGGTGCACCTATGATCTGGTTAATAACCTTGGTATTTTTCTTAATGTTCGATAATTAGTTATACATGATATTGGTGAATGTTGTTTATTGGCTTGCTGTTCCTCAGGCTTTCGGCTGAGGAAGTTGACCGTGCCCACAATGGAGCTCACAGTATCTTGCAAAATGATCATATTTCTCTGTTCAGGCCAGCTCAAAACAATCTGGTATGTTATACACCATGCTTCCTATGCATCCATTTTTCCATAATCATATAAGGCTGATTAATTAGAATGTGCCGATATTCCAGCTACCGCACCGCAATAACGCTTCATAGAGCACCACACACCCTGCTACCCTCACCAAAAAGATCTGTTATACTGTATTCCATATGCTTTGCTAATTTGGTATATATACATGTGTTTATTTTCTCATCATCCTCGAGCAAGATTAATAGAATGTGCCATCAGCAGTACTTCAACAGGTGGGATGGACCCTGCGACCCTGCCTATGCACCGTTGCCCCCATCCCTCTCCTAAGCTGCCTGACTATTCCAAGTATCAATCAGTGTTGCAGCATTGACAACCATCGGAGCAGCGGGTGACTCATAGCAGTGTGTCTGGACCTCGTCAGGAAAAACATTTGAAGCTTTGTGATATGCTGGCGTTTTCTCATTCTACTTGCAGTAGTGGAACAATTCCTTAGTAAAATTTACTTCTGCAAGATATGTTCTTGCCAGTAATGTCACATGTTCCAAGCGACCTTGCATTGTGTGTTTTGACTACAGTTTAATCATGGACACCACTATCAAATAATTTGATTACTATTTAAGTTTATTGGGGCAAAGAGTAGGTCCAAAAGCAACTAAACCATTCAAATAATTTGATTACTGTTTAAGTTTATTGTAACATAAACAGTAATAGCAAAGATGTGTACTGTGCAGTACTTCTTTTGTCATGTTCCCATGTCCTTACAGTTAGCTGTTGCCCTTGTTTCCAGGCGCCCCCGTCATGCTTCAATTATTGTGAAGAAACCAGCTACCATGGGTATTCACAGCAACTCTTTGCCCCAACCTCATTCGCTGAAGGCAGATATACAGAGACTGGCAACTGCCAACTACAGTTGCAGCATCTTGCTCATGTTCAGGGTTCACCACCAATGGGACATCAGTAGATACCTAGTGGTGTTTGAACTCCGTGTGGTTAAAAGGAAACATTGCGGAAACTTGTGCTATAATGTCATCACTTTTAGACTGTAGTAGTGGAATGAACCATCTGAGGTTGTATTTACCTCACAAGATGTACTATGATAACTAGCTTAATGTGTATAGCGAACTTAGGCTACTGAGATCAAGGCATTGCACATTTGCCGTTCAAGTTTAACCAAAGTCAATTTTTTTTAAATGTTTTAACTTTTAATAATCTATACAATTTGCATCTCAGTGTATTACTAATAATTTGAGGTAAGTTATTGCTGTTGCGATTTGTGGTTATGGCTGAGGGGACCGATTGGAACGCTTGGTTTGGTTAGTTTAGTTGTTATATTTACTATTTTTTCAGATGAGGACGCTTGGTTATCAGTGGGAGCATTTGTGTTTTGCCCCAGCCCCCAGCAGAGTTTCGTCAATTTGTAAACGGAAGGCGGTTTCTTCCCTGGCGGCGGCGGGGCGCAGTTCATAGGTACTGTATGTATCTTTCCTTTTCATGCTTGTCTATATTATTCTAGATTAATCTAGTGTGATTTGATTTGGCTACTTAAATTACGAAAGCTTGAGAACCACGGCTATGCAACAACTTCCTTTTTTCATATATTTCGGTCTTTTTTTAAGATGCCAATGATTTGTTGTTTTTTTTCGGATTTTTTGTGTTCTTGCTCGGTCCTTTTTTTTTCAGGCAAAGAGACTTTATTAACTTGACGAGATATGATTACACTCATTCTGAATTTGGTTAAGGACACACGCAGGTGCTCTTCCAAACCATACCTCCATCCGAACACGACCATGGAGGGACAAAATTTTTGTCCCTCCATTAAATGCACCTTTGACCGCTAATTAGGGGTATTAAATAAAGCCAGTTTACAAAACTACCTTCACAACCTCCTGGCAAATTCGCGAGACGAATCTAATGAGGGCTTTGACCGCACGATTAGAGGATGATTACTGTAGCATTATTGTAGCAAATCATAGATTAATTAGGCTCATTAGATTCGTCGCGCAAAGTTGCACTCATCTGTGAAAAGGTTTTGTAAATAGGCTTCATTTAGTACTCCATGTATGTAAGATTCTTTAAGGACAATTTTTTGATCTAGCCAACCGAACACGGCCCGCCTTCGCAACTAGGAAGCTTATCTCCGATCGATCCTCTCTGCTTGTCAATGTCCGCACCATCTGCGCACAATCTGTTTCAAGGATTACAGACGCTGAGAACCATTGTGATGCTAGCCACAGTCCCTCTAGACATGCTCGAGCTTCAGCCCACAAAGTTCACAGCTATCTACCTTCTCTATTTTCTTGATAAATTTCCGTCGCTCAAACTCATTGCAGGAGATGAGCTCAAACTCTTGCAGTCTTTGCTCAGAAAAGTGGAACACGATGCTCAGTAGTTTCTCTGCAAAATCGTCCCAATTGACAAAGCTCACGGTTATCGACCACTGATCATGTTCGAACAGCACAGTACACAGGCCAAGAGCCAACTTGTACTGTAGTCCCTAGATTCCCTGGATCATATTCGCATAAACCATGCTCAAAGACCCGAGAAGCCAAAGTATATGGACCCGTTCCACAGAAGGAAGGATGAACCTACTGGTCCCTCCGTCCTAAAAAAAATACAATTATAGCATAGTGACATATTTTTAGTATCTCAAGTTTGACCAATTCTAGATTAGAAAATATAAATAATCATGAGATGAAATAAATATCATTAGATTAGTTATAAAATATATTTTTATAATAAATTGATTTAAAACCATAAATATAAATATAACTCACTAAAAATTTAATCAAATATGAACCATTTTAAGAGACACGTAACACGTAATTGTATTCTTCTCGGGACGGAGGGAGCACGTCATACCTCACGCGGTCGCGCCTAGGCCTAGAACCTTCTTCCCACCGGCCATCACGCGCCCGGTCCACACCCCGTTCCGGCCCCACTGCGCAGAGACACGCAGCTCCACGTCACGGGACGAATCCAGGCCGTCCAGCCCCGCTACGACGCGCCGCTCAACGCCGTTAAATCCCACGCGTCACACACTGTTGGTTCTTCTTCAGTTCTTCTTCCCCTGCAAGCAGAGAGGGGAACAGGAGAGAGAGAGAAAGAGAGAGAGAGAAGAGAGAGAGAGAGAGACCTCTCGCAGCTCACGCGCACACGCCAAACCCAATCGGAGCCGCGGCCGCCGACGCCGACCGGATCGGAGCAAGGTCCCGGGCCATGGCGAGCGGAGGCGAAGGCGCCGGGAGCGGCGAGTCCACGCCTGCTGCCGCGGGGGTGGCGGCAGCGGCGGAGGCGACGCTCAACATCCGGTGCGCGAACGGCTCCAAGTTCACGGTGCGGGCCGACCTCGCCGCCACGGTGGGCGCGTTCAAGGAGGTCGTCGCCGGGAGCTGCGATGTGCCGGCGCCGCAGCAGCGCCTGATCTACAAGGGCCGTATCCTCAAGGACGAGCAAACCCTAGAAAGCTACGGTGCGTGCCACGCCGAATCGCTGTTTAATAGAGTTAAATAACTCCCGATTCAGCCTCGTGGGGGTAGGATTAGCCAGTTCGGCGCATGGATTCGACGGTAGGGTTATGAATTCTGCGGGGTTTGGGTTGTCGGCGAAATGCCTGCCTGTGTGTTTGCAGTGTATCAATGGTGGCTAGATTCTGCATTTGGCTTTTACTTGCTATGCATGCTAGCTTGTTGTAGATTTACTGCGTATTGTGCTAGTGGACATGTTTGATTCGGTGGGTGATGTAAGTAACGCATATCGTTAGGCGTTAGCTTAGGATACTGTCTCGTTTCTCGATTGTAACGTATCCGTTAAGTTGTTGATATTAATTACAACCTAGATTTAGATGAAGTAGAAGGCAGCTTCTCTTGTCGCCATTCGCATTCAATCCACGTCATGCAAACGTTTTAGATACTGTTTGTTGTGCATGTCTTAAATTTTGCTCAGAGTGAACACATATGTTATTCCCTTGGATGGGCTTTGGAGGTCAAGTGAAATTTGGGTATATTGTTTTGCTTATGATTGGCATGTGGGTAGATACATTATTGTCATTCATTATTTTTGTTTCTGGAGTGCTCTTGATTCTCGGATACAATTTACGTGGCAAGCTGTCGATATCAATCGAATGTGCCAAGTTCATTTTTTTTTTAATTTACCCCAGGCCTGAGTTGTTTGGGTTATTGGTCATTGCAACCAAAAATCAGTTTGGCTTCAATTATCTGATGGATTCCTCAACACTTGATTGGTTGATCAAGTGCTATTCTTTAAAACTAAATGACGTGTTGATATCACCCATTATTTTCTCTCCTGTGAATTGAACTGTCATATGTACTTTTTGACCATGAAAGTTGTAATCGCAGCACTAAATGATTGTGTTGTTCAGTTTAAGTAAACTGTACCTTTTTAGCAATATAGAATGTGGATTTATTATGAGATATTTGTATTGCAGTGGCCGCTGTGTGTGGTGGCCACTTCATATTTTAATAATTCTATAGAATTACATGCCATATTCACAAGATGATTGCCTTATGGACTTATATATTCTTTAGGTACTCTAACTGGGTGTTCTTTTGATTTTGTTTCCATCGGATATAGGAACATTTTCTTTCTTTGTCAATTTAGCATGCACAATTTAAATGTTGGAGTTATTAATCATTTTGCACATGCTTCTTATATGTTGTAGGCGTGGAGACAGATCACACAATTCATTTGGTGCGTGGTGTCGCCCCACTGGCAACACCCGCTGCACCTGCTGCTGCCAGTCCCCTTGCTTCATCTACTCCTAGCAGTGGCCCAGCAGGTGGCTTGGGAGGCCTATTGCCAGGTGTTGGTGCTCCAAGAAGTGGCAGGTCACCAAGTATATTTGGGCCAGGATTTCCAGAATTAGAGCAAGTTGAGCAGCATTTAAGCCAGAATCCCAACTTGATGAGGGAGATAATGAATATGCCAGCAATGCAAAATCTCATGAACAATCCAGAGTTAATACGCAATATGATCATGAACAATCCGCAATTGCGGGAGATCATGGATCGGAATCCAGATCTTGCACATGTGCTCAATGACCCAAGCGTCCTCCGCCAAACTCTTGAAGCTGCTAGAAACCCTGAACTCATGAGAGAGATGATGCGGAACACTGACAGAGCTATGAGCAACATTGAGTCTGCTCCTGAAGGATTTAACATGCTCCGGCGCATGTATGAAACTGTCCAGGAGCCTTTCTTGAATGCAACAACAATGGGTGGGGAAGGCAACACAGCCTCAAACCCATTTGCAGCTCTTCTTGGCAATCAGGGGTCTAACCAACCTGGTCAGCCTGCAACAAATGCTCCAACTCCTGGTTCTGAGTCGACAACAGGAACCCCAGCTCCAAATACCAATCCACTTCCAAATCCCTGGAACACCAATGGTAGGTTTTCATTTTCGAATAGTACTTTTGATTTTTGAATGCTTATTTTTTGTTTTGGGTTTTGCTGTTGATGTTTATATGGGTAACTATTTTTTGTTTGCCTACTTAAATCACCAGCTGGGAGTGCACAAGGAGGAGCAACACGTTCTGGTCCTACTGCCAATGCAAGAACTGGTGCCACTGCTGGCCTCGGAGGGTTGGGTTCACCAGATTTGAGTAGTTTGCTCGGTGGTCTTGCTGGCAATCCAAGATCTGGTGCTGGTGGTGGTCTAGGAGGGTTGGGATCACCGGATCTGGGGAGTATGCTTGGTGGTTCACCTGATGCCTCTCTTCTAAGCCAGATGTTGCAAAACCCCGCTATGATGCAGATGATGCAGAGTCTTATGTCTGACCCACAGACCATGAACCAGGTACAGTAGGGTTTGAGTTCAACCCACGTTTTCTTGTGTTCCTTAGTAGATTGTGGAATCCACTGGGTCGTTCTGTAATCTCTCCTTGTCCGCAGTTGCTTAACTTCAATCCGAATGCACGCAACCTGATGGAATCAAACACTCAACTGAGGGAAATGTTTCAAAATCCAGAATTTCTTCGCCAGCTGTCATCTCCAGAGACTTTGCAGGTATGTTACAATATAAGCCATTAAGCCTTTAGCTATTTCAGTCTGTTACTAAGCCTAAATGTTTTGTCCCTTTTTCAGCAATTGCTCTCATTTCAGCAGACTTTATTAGGGCAGCTTGGTCAACAACATCAACCTAGCCAGTGAGTGTTTATATTTCAACAGTACCTGGATTTCATGTCTTACTATGTCATTTTTACATTTGTTTTTGAAATAGAATAGAAATTGTGAGTGCCATTCTTATATTTTTTTGGAGTTCCATTTAACTGTTTGGTTTGATTTAGGGATGGCAACAATTCAGGCAATGCCCCAGGTAAATTTCTGTTTAGTTTTGCCCACTATTTTTTCTTTCACTTGGGTTAGTATATTGCTTTGTCATGTTTGGGGAGAATGATTGTTAGTTACATTTTGGTGTTTTGCTTGTGTAGCAATTATTCCTTTGTTAGCATCATATGGTACTTGATTGAATGTATTCCTCTAGGTTGAGTCATGCCATGAATTAGGCCAAACTGTAGCATGAGTGATTATCAAGTACCATCAATCAGTTTCTTACTTAAGTACCATACTACTGAGGATGTGTAGCATAAGTAAGAACATTAAATTTTCTAGAAACATTTATCCCAATAGCAAGCTATTCGAGTTCTCTATGCAACACGTGCATATATGGAAATAGAATTAGTTTGGGTATGACCAATACTGTGCACTTAAATGAATTTGATGACTGGGGACCATATTAGAATTTCATGGGTCTTCATATCGCTACTGCAGAAACACTGGAGCCATTGAAGTGGATTTGATTGTGGAATATGCCTGTGCTACTTTACAGTTCCTTTACTGTGCCATCCAAATAATGAAGTGAAGAGAACACTCAGCCAGTTTTAGGCTAACTGCAATGAGTTCCCCATGCTGGATCAATGTTAGATTGCAGCTGTGGACTGATCTTAAGTTCTTACTAGAGAAATATATGCGAGAGTACTCTAGTTGAGCATTTGCAATGAAATATTTACAGGTACTCGAGGAAACCCTAGCCTTGACACCTTGATGAGCATGCTCAGCGGGCTTGGATCAGGAGGTGGCCTAGGTGTTCCAGCTACTTCCAATGGTGAGTACAGCCTATTATTGAAAAAACACATGCTTATATATTGACTATTATTTATTGGTTTGTAATAATTAATAATGATTTCGTTTCAGTGCCACCGGAGGAGCTCTATGCAACACAGCTTACTCAGCTCCGAGAAATGGGTTTCATTGACACCGCAGAGAACATCCAAGCACTGGTGGCCACTGCTGGGAATGTACATGCTGCGGTGGAGCGCCTCCTTGGGAATCTTGGCCAGTAGCTAAGGCGAGTCAGACGCTGCCCACAATCTCAAAATTTCGTGCATCATCAGGAGTGTTCGGCTTACTGTTTCTCGAGCCCCAGAATTTGAAGGCGGTGTCCATAATCGGGAAAACAGAATAAAAAAGAAGTCAGCCCAGCCATTAACTTTGTCATACATGGTCGTCGTGTCTTTGCTTTACAGTGTTGTATTTGCATTTTGGATTGGTGTACATACATATCGGTCGGATGTTACCCCATAGAATATGCCTGTAGTCTTTCCAATTGTCGATTCCCCGTCTATCATCTATCTGATCCAACCGGTGGTTTTCAATGGAAAATGTGATCTTGCATTACATTAGTGTCAGGTCGCGGTTTCAGGTATGTTTTACACATGTCGCTGCTGACACGTGAATTCTGGGTTTTGCGATGACTGTACTGATGTGGATTTAGATGTTCTGTAGGTTTGCTACAGTAATGAGATTTGTTACTGAAGTTGCCGACCTTGGAAGGCAGTCTCCAGGATATGGGGTCCAAGAAGTTGCACATGACCTGTGCCACGATTCTGTGGGGTTGAAACATTCACCTTGTTATGTTGCATCGTCTAGACTCCATAGAGCTAGTCCTTTTCGGAAGTAACAACCTTTTCGGTGTAGTTGTCTGTGCGGTCGAAGGTAAAAGGATTCCGCAACCCGGTCTGCGGTAGTAGAGATTTTTATTCGAGGCAATGAGTCTGAACATGAAGCATATAGACCACCACGAGCCTGTTGCACGAGGGAGGCCAAGATTTTTATTGCTGGTGCGGCTGGATGCTAACGTGTCGCGTGGATTCAGAATTTTAGATTGGTCGCACTCCACCGAGGACCTCTCCCAAACCTGAGGGCTATAGGACTGAGTTGATAGCACTCAGCCCAGAGGCCGGATGTTTCAGCTGCAGTCGCGGCAAGCCGTTTGTCTGGATGAACACCACTGACCTTACCTTTTATTCATTTATTTCATATTTTATAACACATATATTTACAAACCTATAATAAGTTTACATGCCGGCCTCCTGTCTTCTCGTACAGTACACAACCGCTCCGCATCGCATGATGCAAGCCGCGAACGTAGACCCTGGACTTGCATAAGCCCCTTATTTACCCTGTCCCTTCCAAGTATATAGTACTACGAGCTGCAAACTGCATGCGAGCTCCCTGGTCTAGAGTCTCTCGAGTCCAGACTGGGCGCCGGCCGGGGGCCGGGTGCACGGCTCCGGGCTGCGCATGGATCAGGCCGACGAGGCGCAGGAGGCGCAGTTGCAGGCCGGCCCGCAGGAGCAGTTGGCCTTCCTGTTCTCCCGGCCGGACGGCAGCATGGCCCGCCCGCACGTGCAGGGGCTGCACTCGCAGTGCTCCCCGCACGTGCACGTCGTGTGCTGGTGCTCCCGCTGCCCGCCGCCGCTCGCCGACGCGCACCTGCAGTCCTTGCCGCCGGGGCACGGCACGGCGCACCCGCACTTGTCGTCGCACCCCATGCCTCCTCCGGTCTCCTCTTCCTCCCCCGCGAGCGCTGTATTGGCTTTAATTCAGGAGAGGCGAGCAAGTAGCGCGCAGCTGATGAAACGAGGCTCCACCGGCGCCTAAATATAGAGGAAGAAGAGGAGTTCGTCCGAGCGCGAGGTCTAGAGCGGCGGGGCAGCTACACGCGCGCGGCGCGGCCGGTGGACTGGTGGGCAGACACGCGGGCGCGCGCGAGATGATACGTGCAGCGGCCCGAGCGTTCCCCGGTTCGCGCCTGCGCCTAGCTGGCTCGTTCGGTATCGCTGCTGAAGGCGGCAAGCGGACGGGGCAGCGTGGGCTACGGACGGCACGGAAGGATTGGCGTGGAAATGGAATCCGTGGTGGTACTACGGCCTACGGGCCGGGCGCGTGGTGGATCTCCCGCAGGCTCCGAAAGCGCGCGCTTTCTCTCGTGGCGTGGCCCAGTTGGGATTTTTTCTAAATATGAGCGCCCCAACGCTCGGCGGCACGTCGAGATGTCCACGGTATCAAAATTGATGTCCTTCATTCGATCCTGATCGTGTGGCTCCCAGCCTTGCAACCCTTTCAAGCTCTGAGCCCTACAAAGCTTTTTTTACTGTAGCAACAGGTGGCGTTTAAGACCCGTCAGAAGCTTCTGGTGGTGTCTGGTGTCCCGGTGAAGCTTCTCGTATGGCTATTGTTCTGCTCGTGAATGTGGCCCTTCCGCCCTTGGATTCATAGGGAGCAGTGGTTAAGACTGAGTTTCATCCTCTTCCTGATATTTTTCCGCATTGCTTTCATTTTCATCGTGCTTCAGGTAACCTCCAGAGGGGTGTTTAATTCCGGTGAAAATTTTTGGTGAAAAATTTTGCAAAGAATCTTACCATTTAGAGTACTAAATGTAGACTAATAATAAAACTAATTATAGATCTCGTCTGGAAATCGCGAGACGAATCTAATGACAGTAATTAATTCATGGTTAGTGGATGATTAGCGGATGGTTACTGTAGCATCACTGTTGCAAATCATAGCCTAATTAGGCTTATTAGATTCGTCTCGCAAATTTACCCGAGTTTATAGAATGGGTTTTGTCATTAACACACGTTTACTACTCCATGCATGTAAGATTTCTTTTGGTGAAAAATTTTGATGAAAAATTTTGGTGAAAAATTTTGAGGAATTGAACATCCCCCAGGTCTTCTTTTACTCTCCCATGAGGCCATGACTTTTCTTCTCTGATTTAGGGGGTGTTTAGATGCAGCGTTATGCATAGTATTTTTGCGTTATGCATAGTATTTTTGCGTTATGCATAGTGTTTATAGAGAAAAAAAACATTAAAAAACGTGCGTTATGCAAAACGTTATGTATAGTGCGTGAACTAAACAGGGCCTTACTTTTTCTCGTGTTTCCCGTTGGTTTTCTAATGTTTATCTGCCGCTTCGTGTTTTCTCCCGTCGCTTTCTACTTCATTGCACCCTGTTCGCTTGGCTTATCAGCCACCAGCCAGCAGTACTTTTCTCTCACAACAAATCAGCATCAGCCACCAGCCAGTCAGCAGTACTTTTCTCTCACAACAAATCAGCATCAGCCACCAGCCGCCAGCCAACCGAACAGGCTGTTGATTCCATTTCTCTTCTTCCGTTTTTGTGGTTGTCCCTGTCTAACTTATCACCGTGTGGGTTCAGATTTTGTGCAGGTTTCTTCCTCCTCTGTGTGTTTCTGCTTGTCCGATTTTTTTTTAAAAAAGGTCCGGCGGCCAATCCCAGCTCTGGTGATCCGCTGCCGGCGCCCGCTCGCGTGCCCCACCCTACGCCGCCGCTAGCCCGCCCCACCCTACGCTCCTCTCCGCCACGGTGGGTGGCCGCCTCCCTCGACTTCCTGCGCATCCGTGAGACAAGATCCGCCACTGCTCTAGACGCCGCGCAGTACCGGCGAGCTCTGCCGATGGCCCCGGCGCCGCGCTAGCCCAGCGAGTTCTGCCCCTGCTGCGACCGCCGCGTAGACCCGGCGAGCTGCTTCGCTGGCTCCGCCAATCTTGGCTTCCAACCACGGGCGCCACGCGCATGCCCGGCGTGCTCAGGCCTTGCCATGGGCACCACGCGCCCACGCGTTGCCGGCGAGCTCCAGCTGCGGCCCTTGGCGTCGCGCTGGCCCGGCGAGGTCGGCGCTGCGTTGGCCCAGCGAGCTTTGCCCCTGCCATAGGCTCCATGCCCCCTACATAGGCACAGCGAGCTGTGGCCTCTGATGTATTCTCACTGCGACATTTTTTTTCTTTGTTCATTTGTTCATGCTCTTATCTGAATTCTTTTTCCCATCGACATTCATATGTTTAGTCTGATTCCTTTTGTCAGAGTACAGAGCTACCATTTTCTTGAATACAATACCTAACCTTTTTTTCCTGCTTCATTTCCTTTGGATTGATGTTCGTGAGTGAAGGAAGTCCAAATCGCTTTTCACTGTGATTCAATTACTGCGTCGGAACCAATTAGCACTACAGTTCCAGGTAAGCAGCCATCCACTCCACCTTTGTAAGCCTTGTTTAGTTGGGGGAACTTTTTAAACTTTTTTGAATCCGTAATTTTAAACTTAAAATTAGGAGGACCAAACATGATCTAATTATAAAATTAATTACACAGATGGACGGGAAATCGCGAGACGAATCTATTAAGTCTAATTAATCCGTCATTAGAGATTGTTTACTGTAGCACGACGTTGTCTAATCATGGCCTAATTAGGCTCATTAGATTCGTCTCGCGAAGTTACCCAGGGGTTATGGAATGGGTTTTGTCATTAACACACGTTTACTACTTCATACATGTAAGATTTCCTTTGATGAACAGTGAAATTTGAAGTTTGGGGTGGGAACTAAACATGGCCTAAATCCATTTGAGAATCGTACGACATCCACTCTATCATTGCAAATCCATTTGAGAAACGTATCTTATCATATGAGCAATGGATTTATATATCAGTTAAATAGACCCTAACGAACGATCTGATATTTGTACTACTGCGCAACCTGTTATACAGGGGAAAGAGACTCACATTCTTATCTGATTCCTTGCTGCTCCAAGTTGGCTTCCATTCAGATTAGTTTGGTGAGTTCACCTTTTCACTACTCTCTCTCTCTCCCCCCCTTTTTTTTGGTTGCATGTGCATGTTTTCTATTACAGATGCACACGTGTATTTACATGTCAATCTATTTTACTATTATTTGTGGCATATGTGTATATCATGTTGGGAATAGTCCTACATTGGTTGTGGGGGGAGAGTTGAACCAACTTAAAAGTGGAGGAGTCCCTCACCCCTTGGGCTAGCTCTTGTGGTGTAGCAAGGCTTCCTCCCGGTGTGGGCCGGTTGGGCTGACTCTCTTAGTTTTGGGCTGACAGTTGGTATCAGAGCCAGGACTCACAATCTCTTGCGCCCGTGCATACTCGGGGTGGTGTAGGCCTGAAACCCAGTGGACCATGGGTGTGAGGCCTGTGTGTGCCCGTGTGTGGGGCCGGTCAGTGTTGAGGGGCTAAGGGGCACCAATGTGTGACGTGGGAGATTGTTGGGAACAGTCCCACATTGGTTGTAGGGGGGGAGTGCCTCACCCCTTGGGCTAGCTCTTGTGGTGTAGCGAGGCTTCCTCCTGGTATGGGCTGGTTGGGCCGACTCTCTTAGTTTTGGGTTGACATATCATACCACAAACTACTTATATTTCCTAGATCTTCTATTATAAACCAGGATGGCTAACAGGCTGACAATTTCTCCTTTCATTTGTCCTTTTTTCCCCTCTCTCCTCTCTCTTTTTTTTTGTTTTTTGTTTTTTGTTTTTTGCCCTCTTACATTTTTTTCTTGCGATGAACGGTTTTCAATATCAACTCTTAAACATACTTAATATACAATAAACAGAAAGATAGCTAATTTTAATCTATAATTACGTTTACTTGGTTTCCCTACTTTCACTTTTCGAATTCCACATGCTGGTCCTCTTTTTCCTCTTTTTTTCTCCCGTTTCTCTTCCATTCCAGATCAAAGCAGTCACACTTGAAGCACCATGTTCGTGATTGGCGCATCGTTTGTGTCTCTCCTACAAACTATAGCAGTTCGATGCCAATTGCCATATCCTCTCTCGTGAGCGAAATTACTGAAGATGGTTCTGTCCTTTGTGGAGTGGAGATACAGCTGCCACAAATGGAGTTACCAAGCCCTCGCCAGCAGTATTTTTTTTTTTGGCACAAGCTTGGTCAGATCAAGTTCCTGCCTATGAGCGAGCAGCTTTGCAAGTAGTTTCCTTCTTGCATAGTCTCTATGGCTTTGTTGTTATGGATTATAGCTTCAATGGCCTAATTCTTTACAGGAAGATTTCAGAAATGGCCCTTGCTGTGACAACAAGAGCTCTCACTTTTGCGCATACAGATATTAAACCTAGGCAGGGAACTCCTTATTACAGTTAGCATTTCCATAGAATGTTTTCAGCCTTAGCCACCTACTAATTTTATCAAATAACTCATTGTGTTCAGTGACTGAGAATTAAAAAAATGATATCTCACAACACAGATGCAGTCCATCTTTTACATTTTCCCTGCTTTCTTTTTTTTCCAGATATGTTGCCTACTTATTCTATATATCACTTTATTTGCTACCCTTTCTTACATGATTCATCTGGTTCTTGTAAACATTTATCTTTAGGGCTAATGTCACCTGCTGCCAATCCTGGATAGGAATTATTTTTGCTAAAGAAAAATGCTGGAGCCATCTGATGAGCTCATAGAGGATGAAACTGCTACAACATTTACGTTTGTACAGCCTTCTAATATTTTTTTATCTGATAATCGAGGCTTTATAGTGTCCTGCCACCTAAATAACATACTGACCACCGATTATTCCATTCTAGCGTGCCATGAGGCACCACCCTCTCGACGCAAATCTACACATCGGTGCAGTGAAAGTATGTTTCTGTGATCTTATCTATGCTTTGCTAAGAAAGTGACCAAATCACAATGAAAATAAATAGATTGCTTCCACCTCCGTCTCTTCATCATCCTATACAGGAACCACATCAGTGTACAGACCTGTCATTATAGATCCTGCTGAGTGCCGTCGTTTAAGACACAACTATATCGATCAGCAACGATTGGCTTGAGCAGGTGAACTTCAGTAGCAAGCTTCAGCTATGTTGTTTGCTAAGAAGAAAAAAATGGCATGTAAGCCCAGTTACTAACTCTGTTCTCGCCTACGGTGTCTACTGTTTAAATATAGCACCCGCAATTGACAATAGGATATTTCTAGGATGTGGCACTTCACTCAAGAATATATAGATGCCTTGGAAGGTATGCCATATATGCTTGTACATATACTCAATTTTAATAGCAGTTGCTAACTTCTTATTCTCCTGATTCTTGCTGTGCCATTAATGTTGGTATCGGCTAAAATGGGTTCTCCAAATTAGAAATGGCACATATAAAATGACACCTTATAGCTTTAAATACTTATGCCTTGCTCTAAAGGAAATGCTACATCAAGGAGCTATGTGAGCAAGGTATGCCCGCGAAAGCGACATATATTCACAACCTGCATATTTGCTAATCACGCACGTAATAAACCACCAACCATTCATCCCACTGAGGGTAGTGCCTGAGCCACTCGGGGTGAGTGCTCGCGCACTGTTCATATTCATAATTTGAATAGTAGCGGATAATTTGAATAGTGCTGTGAGTAGTATTTCATTTGTCGAACCCAGAGTGGCACCAAAGCTTGGTTAATATCTCTGATTAATTTAATAATTTTGGTTAATATCTCTGAAAATTTTAATAATTTTCAGTACAAGTCTCTTTAATATAAGTAAGATTACCATCAGAGCAATCATTGAAAAGCTTAAATATTTGAATTTAGAAGTTAATACTGGTAAAGTTATCAATACTAAAGATAATAAAGATATAAGGTGTAGATTGAATCATTCCGAAGAACATAGTTGGCATACTTCACAAAGCCAGTTGAATCTAGTTGTAGATTTAATTCATAATTTGGGGTAAAAGACAAGACGATCTAGTGTTAAAATTTGAAAGGTTATATCGAAATCAAAAGCAGCTAGAAGAACAATATTCAGTTATAAGCAACAAAATAAACCTAGTACTACAAGTATTAGAA
>CM014278.1:99258826-99285147 GCA_004135705.1 Alloteropsis semialata | reverse complement strand
TACTTAACTGTTTATAGATCGCACCCGCACTTCAAACATTCTCTGCTCTTAATTTTTTTTAACAAACAAATCCAGATGCAAGTCAACCTAAGATCTTCATCCTAACATCCGTTCATTGCAGGCTCCTATAACAGTCTACATCAATAGAAAGGCCATGTTTGATCAAGTGGCCCATGCTGTAGGTTTGTCTGTGAAGCAAGAGGTTGCAATCCAACTTACTGAGAACCATTATATAGGCAAGGTTCATGTAGCTGGCATACCATATAAACACGTCAATATCAGAAATTAGAGAATTGTGTCATGGAACCAAGTGCAGAACAAGCGTTAGAAAGTGCTTACAATATAGCACTCAGGTTTCTCGAAGGCCAAGAGATCGTGGTTATATGTATTTTGCCACTATTCCTTCTAATATTTGTGATTGCAACCTTTGTATAAATATGTATATATATGGATAGATAGCCATCAAACTCAATTCAATTAATACAAGATCATAACTACTACCAAATAGAATCACAGCAGATTGTACGTGCGCAAAGGCGTGCGCAAGGTACTAGTTTTGGTTACAAGTCACCCGGCAGCGAGACAAGAGAACAGAGAAGACACTATGTACAAAGACACGTCACGCTGACGCTGTGGGGATCACCTGAGCTTTCCTTACTGGGTGGCAAAATGGAAACACAGAAAAGCAGCCAAGCAGGGGAAACCTATGTACATGGTACGAGCTGGCAGTTCCAATTCCAGGGATCGCCAGGTATAATACTCAGCGTCTCAGCTACTCAAGAATGTAAGTTAGGCCTTGTTTAGTTCAGTCGAATCGATCGAATTTCTTGTAGAAAAAGTATAATGGGAAGCGTGTCCTGTGAGAGGGGACACGTTTTTCAATACGTTACTTTTGGTCGAATTCGCTGGAACTAAACATGGCCTTAATACACACGTACGACATTTGGGGTTTAGAAAGACCCTAGGAAAGCAGCATCCAGGGGAGGTCTTGCATGAGGCCCACGCGCTTGCCGGCAGCCCTCCACGAGGAGCAGACCGCTCGGAACCGGATCAGGTCGTAGTCGTCGCCGCTCATCCTGGCGATGGTCTCCAGGAGCTCCGGCAGCAGCTCCGACCACTCGGCCAGCGGCGCAGCCAGGAGTTGGATTCACAAATCACAACCCGTGTGTTTTTCTTCCGGCATCCAAGAATTGAATCCGTTGCACATATATATGCAGCGCTACTTGTATTAGCTAGCAACTTAGGTGCTGATCAGAGTCAGCAGGTAATAAAGTCGATCGACTCCTTGGCGCGCAAGATGTCTTGTTTTAGAGGAAATGGTAAACAACTAGAGACTTGCCCCCTAAGCTTCCTCTATATTGCTCGCATGAGTTCAAGAGCAGAGCCAACACACAGCAGCAGTAAGTAAAAACCATAGTGAAATATGTAGTAGTTTTTTCTCTAAAAATACAGTGAAAATTAGACCATTTGCAACACAGTAATATTGTAGAAAACTAGTACCCGGGAAAAATAGTGACCATATATGGAGCCTATTTGCATCCTTATTTACAGAGCACTCACCGGCCTTGTAGACAACTTAATTACTGCCACCCTACCAGAACTTCGCAAAAATAGTGATCAGTATTCTGTTACATCTTGGATATGCAAATAGAAAATTGTGATCAGTATTCTGTTGCATCTTGGATATGCAAATAGAAAATTGTGATCAGTATTCTGTTGCATCTTGGATATGCAAATAGTATATGAGAATATTGACTTGCTCAAAGCAACTACACTAGCAGCACGTAATCTTGCTTGGTAGCCCAAGCATTCCAACATAGAATAGTCAATTGTCAAAAAACAAATGTTTCTTGGAATTAACATCCATAACCTCAATGCATTGCTTGTGAATTTTGGTTTCTGCAGTAACCAAAACTGAAAGAGTTAAGAAATCAATGTTGTAAAATAAGAGCAGTCGTAAACAGTAACACATGGTGTAAAAATAAAAATTGCACAGATCTGAAGGTGGTACAAGCAAACAAGTTTGGCCTGCTTGCAACTTAACTGCACAAACATTGAGCTACTAATCTTAGCTGATTCGAAAATGGTGTCTCCCTTTAGAACGTCTCCAAGAGTGTCTAAAAAATAGAGTGCCAAAAAACTAGTTTTGGGAGCATGCCAAAAACTTTTGGGAGAAATAAATACCCATCCATCCAACAGTTCCAAAAAAGTTGGTTCCAAAAAGAGATTTATTGCTGCCACATCATCCATCTGTGGGTCCAACACCTAATATTCTCCTGTGTGAACAGTACTCGCGATTTTTTTATTTTTATCGCCACTTTTTCGGTCGGATTGGGAGCGCGGATGTGAGGGCCAAATCTGGCTCAGGATAGCTCTGTTATTGGACAGACTAAAAAATTGAGAGCAGGATTGGGGCACTGTTGGAGCTCTAATTTTTACTTTTATTCTCAAAAGTGATTATTGGGATCGTTTATTAGGCGCTCTTGGAGATGGTAGCCTAAACTCCTGAAGCAATGAAAAGAAAAAAATTGTTGAGCACAACATCGACAACAAGCATCTTGAATGACATATATCAAAGAAAAACCTGAAGCGACAAATTAACATACATGATAAAATATTGTTGAGCAGAGCATATAAGCATCTTGCGATTATAAATAAGAGAGTATTTTTCAAGTGCTGGATACTTATTTTGAGAGAGAAAGTGCTTGATACTTAGGAACACTCGACTGCTAGCATCTGATTATTGTGAGTTGTAACCACGGGCTCTGGGATCATTCACGAGGCGCAGGAATCTCCTGGGCGGCGGTCTCGTCGTCATCGATCGGTGAGCTCTCTTCCTCCTGCAGTGCTGGCGGCACGCCCTCACCCTCCTTGATCTTGCGGGCCTCGATCATGGCAGTAGCATTGTCGTAATTCATGTCCAGCTCCAGCACCGAGCCCTCCCACACGCCGTGGTCGGTCAGCGTCCCCTCACTGTCGTGGAGCAATCTTTCCCCACACGCCGTAATCAGGCACTGCAGGGCTGGCGGATAGCCCAGCTTGCCCTGCAGCTGGACCATGACGCCGGCGACCGTGTCGCTGGCCTAGTGGCCTCCACCTCCAGCACGACCGTCCTCACCCGGCGGCCCCTGCCGCGCGGGATCATGAAGTCCCTCACGAAGATCTGCATCTTGTCGCCCGCGTCGTCGTCCGCGCGCTCGGCGTCGAGCCCCAGGCTCTTGAGCGTCTCGACCTTGAACGCGTACCAGCTGGCGGCGAACGGTCTGAAATGCGCCTGCAGCATCGACTCCTTGTGCACTTTGTGGTCCGCCAGCGTCGTCCAGGCGTCGTGGTAGGTCAGCATCTTGCCCCGGAAGTCAATCCGCTGCATGACCGGCGGGACTCCAAGCCTGTCCTCCAGCATGGCCATGACTCTGCCGATCGTGTCGCTCCTCTCCACCTCCAGAGTCATAATCTTCCCAAATTGCACCTCACCGTTAGAGGCCAAGAAGTTCCTCACGAAGATCTGCATCTTCTCTCCCCGGCTTGTCGATTTGTCGCCGACGGCGCCGCACGATGGATAAATATAATGGGTTCCTGCCGCTTTGATTCTTAGGGTACTGAGCAGTCGGAGACTCGGAGTTTGGGCTCTGGCAATGGGCTAGGCCATGGTGGCACACTGAAATTGTTTCGGGCCGTGCGCGAGCGGGCCACGCCAAAAGACAAACTCTGCGCATGCTTACACAAGGATCCTCCTATCCTATAAATAAGCGCATCAGATTGGAGAGAAGGTCCGGAGGCAGCAGCCAGTATCGTCCCAAAGCATTTCCAACGATCTATCTATCTGCTCCCAGCGAGACAACGTCGACGACAATAAAGCAGCAGACAGCCGCGAGCGGAGGAGGGAAGGAGGGAATGGAAAGGCCGGAGGCGACGAAGGGAAGAAGGGCGGCGGCGCCGGTGGTCAGGCTGTTCGGCGTGGATGTCTACCGGGTCAACGGCGGTGAACCGAACGAGGCCGACGTGGAGCTGAAGAAGAGCTCCAGCATGCCCAGCCTCACCTCCATTGAACCGCCGCCACGTTCGGTAATAGCGTCTTCACGTGACATTACCGTTTACATGCCATCCTAATTGCGCAAAACTAACGACTGACCAAACTGTTTCGAGGGATCAAAGGCTCACGCCGAGATGTGTCCTTGGGCCGGGAAACAGCCTCATCCGCCAGCAACCAGGACTCTAGGAGCTCGGCGTCGCCGTCAACAATCTGGAGCTCAGCATCGCGCCTCCTCCTCGCTGTGGTTGCGGTGGCGCATGAGGCCGTTAACGAAAAATAGTGTTTCTTTTCCGTTTCGTATTAAGTCCAACTAATCTATAAAGTTATATTTTATAACTAATCTAATAATATTTGTTTGACATCATATAATTTAAAACTTAATCAAACTTAAGATGGGTTTGGTATAGGATAAAACTAAAATTGAACAAAGTATATATCTACAGGACAGGAGGCAATCAAAGTCTTTAGTTGATGTACGTTTGATCTCATATTGCGCCACGCCACCTATTTTCTTCTTCCAATCTGAGGAGGCAGGGATGCTAGAATATCTTTGTTTGGCTCTCAGGTTCCAATGCCCCAGTACTTGGACCATTCCGTCGTCGATGTGAACAAGTGGCAAACAAAGGGCAAGGCAATTACGTTTCGGCCACTTCAGATTTGACGTGGATCGTGACTGTTTTTTTGTGAGGTCACATGTGCAGACCGGCGTGCTATAAACCGGAGAAATTCATGGTTTTCAGTTTATGAAACATGACATGAGGACATGCGCCAGAGTCCACAGGCCCCATATAGTTCTAATAATTTCAGTTAAAAACCGGCCCATACCCAAATCACAAAGCGTGGGCACTGTAGGTAGGGGTGGGCTTAATTAACCGATAACCAAGAAAAAAAAAACAAAGAACCAAACCAAAAGAACCGGAACGGAAAGTTCGGTTCCTATTTTGCACTAACCGGCTTTTTTTTGGTTCTTGAGCTCGGTTAACCGAACTAACTGAGAAAAAACCAAATAAACAAACACAGGCCTAATTCACGTATTCAGCTCACCTGTACAATGGGCCAAGCCAGCCCACCATCTAGCAAAACGTAAATATCAGATCCCCTTCAGCCCATCACTTGGTTCCTCTTCCTTCCCAAATCCCACGACACGGGATGTCGGGAGCATCAGCGCCGCCACCCACCCTCGCGAGTCGCGACTCGCGAATCCAGCAGAGGAGCACGGCTCCTCTCGCCGGCACCCGTAACCACGACACGCCCCTGCCCTCCTACGTCGCTAGCAAGGCCTGCAGTGCATCCTCCTGCTCCTGTCTGTCGGCCGAGCCTGCGCCTCCTACCTCTCGCAGCGAGCGGTGCAGTCTGCGGGTGCTGGGGAAGGGCGCTCAATCGCAAAACGCGCCGCAGCTTACCCGCCCTCGCTGTCCAGCATGCCGCCGCTCGCTCCACACCAAGCGTCACCGTCAGATTTCCGCTCCACATAGCCGTCGCTCCACCACGCCGCCTCTGGTTTTGCCAACGCGCTCAGCAACAAATCCCCACGAGACGCTCAGTCGCCCGCACTGTTTGCAAGATCAAGGCCCGCCAATGGCGCTGCCCGGCAGCGGCAGCTTAATCACTACACTGCAGTCTCCCGCCAATAGCACATGAGGGCCACCTGTAGCGCGGCGCGCTCCCCGAGCTCCTGATGTCCCGACCACCGCCCGCGCAGGCTGGGCCGGGGCCCCTCGCCAACGCCACCTTCTCCTATCTCTTCCAGCTCTGCACCCACGCCGGCCGCGCAGCCCTCGGCGCGGGCCGCGCTGCGCACGCGCAGATGCTCGTCTCCGGGTTCGTACCCACCGTGTTCGTCTCCAACCGCCTCCTCCAAATGTACGCCTGCTGTGCCGACGCTGCCCGTGCGCGTAGGGTGTTCGACGCGATGCGGCATCGTGACACGGTCTCGTGGAACACCATGCTCAAGGCGTACGCTCAGGGAGGAGACATCGACACGGCCGTATCGCTGTTCGGCGCGATGCGGATCCGGACATCGTGTTGTGGAACACTCTGGTCTCGAGTTACTGCCAGCGTGGCATGTTTCGGGAGTCAGTAGGTTTGTTTCTGGAGATGGTTCGCCATGGCGTTTCCCCTGACAGGACGACATTTGCTGTTTTGCTGAAGGCATGCAGTGGTTTGGAGGACTTGGCATTTGGTGTTCAAATCCATGCATTGGCAGTAAAGACAGTCCTGGAGGCTGATGTCCGAGCCGGGAGCGCTCTTGTGGACATGTATGGAAAGTGCAGGAGTTTGGAAGACGCACTACACTTTTTTCATGGGATGGATGAGAGGAATTGGGTCTCTTGGGGTGCAGTGATCGCGAGATGTGTTCAAAATGAGCAGTACACACGAAGGCTGGATCTGTTTGTGCAAATGCAGAGGCTGGGGCTTGGGGTTAGCCAGCCAGCTTATGCCAGTGTCTTTAGATCCTGTGCAGCAATGTCATGTCTGAGCACTGCTAGGTAGTTACATGCGCATGCCATAAAGTATAAGTTTAGTTCTGACCGTGTTGTTGGCACAGCAATTGTGGATGTGTATGCTAAGGCTGATAGCTTGGTTGATGCTAGAAGGGCATTCTTTGGTTTGCCCAACCATACTGTGGAGACTTGCAATGCCATGATTGTTGGGCTTGTGCGCACAGGGCTCGGAGCTGAGGTGATGCAACTGTTTCAGTTCATGACCAGGTCTGGTATTGATTTCGATGTAATTAGCTTATCAGGTGTTTTCAGTGCTTGTGCCGAGGTTAAGGGGTACTTTCAAGGGTTGCAAGTCCACTGCTTACCAATTAAGTCTGGTTTTTATGTGGATGTTTGTGTCAGAAATGCAATTCTGGATCTATACGGGAAGTGCAAAACATTGGTGGAAGCATACCTTATATTCCAGGAGATGGAGCAAAGAGATTCAGTCTCTTGGAATGTTATTATTGCAGCTCTTGAGCAAAATGAGTGTTATGAGGATACTATAACTCACTTAAATGAAATGCTACGCTCTGGTATGGAACCTGATGATTTCACTTATGGTAGCGCCCTTAAGGCCTGTGCAGGTTTACAATCTTTGGAATATGGATTGATGATTCATAGCAAAGTTATCAAGTCGGGTCTTGGTTTACATGCTTTTGTTGCAAGCACTGCTGTTGACATGTACTGCAAATGTGGCATGATCACAGAGGCTCAGAAACTTCATGACAGAATTGGGAGGCAAGAACTTATTTCATGGAACTCCATCATATCAGGATTTTCACTCAACAAACAGAGTGAAGAAGCACAGAAGTTCTTCTCTGAGATGCTAGATATGGGGGTAAAGCCTGATCATTTTACGTATGCCACGGTTCTTGATACTTGTGCTAATCTTGCTACCATTGAGTTGGGAAAACAGATACATGGTCAGATTATCAAGCAGGAAATGCTTGGAGATGAATATATTTCTAGCACTCTTGTAGACATGTATGCCAAGTGTGGGAACATGCCAGACTCACTGCTAATGTTTGAGAAGGCACATAAACTGGATTTTGTGTCATGCAATGCTATGATATGTGGCTATGCGCTCCATGGCCAGGGATTGCAAGCTCTAGAGATGTTTGAGAGGATGCAGAAAGCAAATGTTCTGCCAAATCATGCAACTTTTGTTGCAGTTCTTCGGGCATGCGGCCATGTTGGTCTGCTAGACGACGGATGCCGTTACTTCCATCTGATGACCACCACAAATTAGAACCTCAACTGGAACACTTTGCTTGCATGGTGGATATACTAGGCCGCTCAAAGGGCCCGCAGGAAGCTCTGAAGTTTATCAGAAGAATACCTTTCGAAGCAGATGCAGTCATATGGAGGAATCTGCTCAGCATTTGCAAGATCTGTCAAGATGTTGAAGTGGCTGAAATTGCTGCTAGCAATGCTCTACAGCTAGAACCAGATGATTCTTCAGTTTACATACTTCTATCGAATGTATACGCTGAATCAGGGAAATGGATTGATGTTTCAAGGACTAGAAGCCTAATGAGGCAGGGACGGCTGAAAAAGGAACCTGGTTGTAGCTGGATTGAGGTGCAATCCGAGATGCATGGTTTCCTTGTAGGCGATAATGTCCATCTGAGGTCGAGGGAGGTGTATGAGATGTTGAATGATTTGATTGCTGAGAACTCTCTGGATATGAACCTGCTTCAGCCTTTTTTGCTGAGGTTGATGAAGTGGGGAGCGCATCTGAGCAAGATGACTTGCTTGGAATCATTGGTGATTAATCTTTTTGTGTCGAAGATGTCAATACCATCTTTGGAGTGAGCCTTCTTGTAAATTTGGTAGATTCCTCCAGCAGAGGCACTGATACTCCAAATGGCGCTGAGGTAGAAACTCGATTTGTTTCAACCTGGTCATGTCATGTTAGCTGTTCTTGTTGATCTTAGGAGTTAGGATGCATGTGACTGACGACTGTATACATGAAAGCAAGTCACGACCATGTGCACGGTTTTGGCACGACGAGGACTGACAGTGCATAAAATATGCCACCAAAAGAATTCAATCTGACCACATCTGTTGGATAAGGCAGTTCTGCTTATTTCCACAACATGTGCTGATTCTGGCTTGTATACAGGGAATCGAATAAAACTGACAGAAGCAAGTGCAGATGCAATCCCTCCATTTCGTTTCTTCAGAAAAGAAATGATGCCGCTGTTTGATTAAAAACACTATCACTTTACTGATCAGGTTCAAGCAGCTTATTGATTGTTCAATGATGCTAAGTTTTTTTGCCCAAATGTTTGCTAAGGGGAGGGGATGTTCCAGTGCAAGCATCGGCCAGCTACAAATATAACCAAATGCAGGTTATATAATTTATTCAAGATTCAAGATCATTCACACTTCTTTATCCCTGAAGATATTTGCATTTCGGTTTCCTAGAGCTATACATAACCATAACAAACATAGGTTACTGCTCTTTTATGGCTGGAGGTAGTACAATTTACAACTGTTCACTACTTTGGTTGTCCTAAGACATCATTCTCCAGAATCATTTCTGTCTCAATTTTTTTTCTTTTGTTTTTTCAACTTTAATTAGACCTGAGCAAATCTCTGGCCCGACGGCCCGGCCCGAGCATGCAAGATTGGGTGCGTGCGAAAGGGGGATATAGGTAATGTACAAATTCTAATTTTGTTTAGATCAATGCATGCTTAGAATTTTTCACTCTTGTTATATCATTACAACACATGTTCTGAATCTTTGCCCAAATATTGTAGCTAGAGAAGCCACTGAACTTGATGATGCTGATGACGACGACGTCATGGCTGTTGATTAGAAATTCAGGTGGTTTCCTAAACCAAAAAAATATGTATGTTGAAATGCAAGCCAAATCTTTACATTGTAATTCTTTGCAGGGTTCTAATATTGATCTCTGGACCTTTTGGTGAAGCTTGGTCGGCTTGAGTGCTGGACTGTCACAGAAATCTTTTGTTGATACTTAGTAGACTGACAATATTTTGGGTACAGATGCTCCATGAAAACTCATGTCTAGGATAAGTATATATAGACCTGGATGCTTGGAGTTGCATGGATTTATATTTTGTGTATGAACTGAAGCGGTAACTAGCAGCTTGGGGAATTGTTGGCTTCTTACTTCCTTTTCCCTTTATTTGTAATGTAATGTGCCAGGCTGTTTGGACAAATTGGACTGCTATTTGCAGTAGGATGCTCCCTGGTACTCTGTTATTTGTTTGCCAAATGCTGCCTTTCTTGTAATTGTATGTGTGTGAAGCGATTATGGGATGGGCAAGCGGATGGCCGGATGTGCTGTGCTTTTTAATTTGTATAGAAACATCCGGGCTCGTGGGATGGGCATGGGATTTTGCATAAATTGTCATGGGACTTGGCCCGTCCTGGCCCGACACATTTACTGGGCAGGCTTGGGCAAGATGATGCAGGCCCGAGGACCCCGGGCTTTTCTTTGGCCCGGCCCGAGAAATGCGCAGGTCTAACTTTAATGTAGGGAGGGAGGTTTCCTTTGTACCTTTTTTGGCACAACACTAATAGTCTAATATAGATCCTATGGGAAGTATAACAAAGTATCAATGATATGCTATATTGGTATTTTCTTGATATGTTTATGAGAACTGCTACATTGCGATGTCCACACTGTATGTACCTAATTTTTTTTTTGAGATACTGTATGTACCTAATTGCGTTCATCAAATCATAGGATTCAAATTGTCCTGTCTTTTCTTCTTCCCAACACTATAGGTTGTGAACTGGTTGATAACTGTACTATTTAATATTGCAACCTTAATGAACTTCCATGTATATAAGAAAATCCTTTACCCATGCATTTCATCTATGTGGTATTGTGGTTGTTTATTTTCTATTATACTCCGTACGGTCCGCTGTAACTTTTCATGTATACCAATTTTATTTCAGGTTATTCTAAAGTTCTATGACGTTTGTTGCATAGACAGCGAATCTCCTTCGAGCATTTCTTTTTGAAGAGAAAGGTTCAATCTTTCTGGACGATCCACCTGACAATTGGAGTTTTAACTCTGATATGGCGGAACATCTCAACTGCTTATTGGGAAAGTTTTGACTTCTGAGTCTGGTGCTAAACCAATGTGGTTCGCATACTTGCACTTTGCTACTGATTGATTTGCATCAGAGATTTCCTCTTTGTATTTAACACTAAAGCTAAAATAGCGAAGCTGCAAAGCAATTTAAGGATGGCAAGGTAAGCTTGGAAATGATAAGAGAAGCTAGGATGTAGCAGAAAACCTTTATTTTTGTTCGCTGAGAACTATATTTTTTGGATGTGTAGGGCCTTGAAATTGAACAACATGCAAAGGAATGCACAAATATTAGAGAAAAGACAGGTACAGTTCTGATGTAAAGGAATGCACGAATATTGTTCGTTCTCTTGATGTCTTTAATTTGTACAGTTTACTTTGAAGTGCAGGCACACAGTAATGGTGGGTTTCATTTCTGAGATATGGTTTGTCAGAACTTGAAAAGTGCTACGAATATCAAAGGGCTGAAATTATGAAAATATTAGGAGAAGAATCCCCACGGCCGAGCAAAGTTGCTGCAGAGACCCAATATAAACTAATTGAAATTTGCATCAACACCTAATTTGGTGAACACCCACTCGAATATGAATTTGATGTCATGAATATGTGGACCCGTAGGTACCAACTTGTTCACGTGTCAATCCAGAGTTTGAGATTGATGGTGACGAGAATGGCAGAACGAGGAAAGTTGGAGGACCCGTTACCGATTGGGGCAATTGGCAGTTTTGCCCAAAGACAATTAGGTGAAACATTGTAAATATACGTTTTTCATCATGGAATATTTGTTTATTAGAACTAGAGCTGTCGTTGGACATCTGTAGTCCACGCCCAAATCCATACCCAGAATTTTTGGGTAGGGTATGGATAAAAATGTTTCACCCACTTAGATTTGGGTAAGAAGAGGGTATACCCATTTCTAATTTTGATAATGCCAGTTTCCGCTTCTAATTTGGATATATGGCTGGGGCCCACAAAATGACGTCGTTTCCTCTTCCTCTAAATGAGAGCCTTTTACCTGTATGCCATCAAAAAAGTTCGCTCTGACCTGTGTGCCACTAAAAAGTTCCTTCGCACCTCTGTGCCATCGCTCTAAACTTCTTTGTCCTCTGCGCCATTCCGTCCATTCTCCATCCATTTTCCACCGTTAAACCCATCTGACAGGTGGGACCGAGCTTGGAGATGACCAAAATGCCCTTGGCTGTTTTTTTGAGTCATGACACACATATATAAGCTCCAAATAAAATAACAGAAATCACAAAACAAGAAATATGAGGACACATATATAGGCTCCAAATAAAATAAGAAAAACCACAAAACAAGTAATATGAGGTCACAGAGACCACATAATTTTCATCTCACAAAAACTGAACCATCAGACCACAATTTTTCATCACAGAGACAATATGAGCTCACAAAGCTTCATTTTTTCATCCCAGAGACAACATAGACAACACAGGTCTACCTAATATGAGCTCACAGAGCTCCAAATTTTCCATCTTAACACATACCTCACAGGTCAGGTTCGCCAATACATCACAATAGCTTACCAGCTGGTTTAGTGTCTAAGGTACTTGTTTCCATTACAGCACATAGCAAAAGATATAATGTCTAAGGTACTAGTTTATATTACATCACATAGCAAAAGATTTAGTGTCATCACACTATGCAGGCACACATCACTGCAAATTCAGTTTCTTCTTGCTTCTTGTATTGGAAGCAAGGCTGGCTGGGCTGGCTATGCTAGCAACTTGAAGCCTTTTTGGTGTAAGCTTCCTTGGTGAACGCCGGGGCAGTACCATCGTTGGCTCTGTATGAACTGGTCCAGTGGCTGATGGTTCTGGTTGCAAAACTTGGAGTGGAACAGGATCATTGGAACCAGTTCCAGATCTGTGCACCATTAAAAAGATTAGATCAGTCATGACATACTTGTATATATGAAAAGAAATGGACAACTAGTTACCTGTTAGATGTACTGTCAGGAGCACAACTTGATGTAGTGGTAGCTGATCCCTTGCTCTTCTTGGCACTTGTACTAGAAGATGATCCCTTGCTCTTCTTGGCACTTGTACTAGAAGATGATCCCTTGCTCTTCTTGGCACTTGTACTAGAAGATGAGTTCCTCTTCCTTTTCTTGTGTGTAGCATTTAGCACTGCCTCATTGTGTGGGAATACCATCTGGGATGGAGTAGCTGTCAGCACTGGCACAATGCTAGTACAGCTTGCTGCTTTTTTCTGCCTCTTCTTTGGAGGACCCCTGCATGTAAATGAAATTAGATTAGTTAAACAAGTTAATGACATAGCAACATGTAAATGAAATTAATTAACTAATTTACCTCTCAGCCTCCATAGCAGCTATATCATCTGGATTTCCTTTCTTACAAGTGTACCAATGATGCCCTGACTCATGGCATATGGGACACTCATGTCTTGTTCCCTTCTTCTTGCTGCCCCCCTCAGCAGCTGATTTCATTCTGTTCTTCCTCCTACCTCCTCCTGTGGACTTCAGCAAAGGTGGGTGCATGAAGAAGGCATGAGTTGCTTTGGGCCACATGCTCTTGTCAGGAATAGAAGGGATAGCACCTTCATATGCAAGTCTGAATTTGTTGACAGAGTAGTACTCATCCACATGGTCTTCCAGTTTTGCACCAGGAATTGAAGTGATGTATGCAATTGCATGTTTGCAAGGGATTCCTGACCCTTGCCAAACCCTACAGGAACAGGTCCGCTCAAGTAAATTAACCACAAACCTGTAGCCAACACCACCTTTAGCACAAACTTCTGCTACACCTTCAGGGGAGCTTGTAATCACTTCAATGTCAAGGTTGTAACTATCATCCCTCAGCTTCTGCAGAATATGAGGCAGAATCTTTCCTTCAAACTTGATAGCTACCCTCTTCCTATGATTCCACTTGATCAAAATCTTCTGTCTTATGGTGTCCATCAAGTCATCCAGGTGCTTCACCTTGTCACCCTTTATCCAATTATTGAATGACTCAGCCAAATTATTAGTCACATAGTCCACCTTTGATAATGTTCTAAACTGGCTCCTAGTCCAAAGTTTCTTATGTGTTTCTTGCAGATATTTCATTGCTTCTGGTTTAGCTGCAGCCATTGCTTGATAATGCTTTTCAAACATATATGGGCTCCATGAGTATGCAGAAGCCCACAAGTGATCTTCAAATACCTTCCCACTGTACCTCTTCTTGAAATTCTGTACAAGGTGCCACATACACTCTCTATGTTCAGCATATGGAAAAACTTCACTAACCCCATGCATCACTGCCTGACCACAATCTGTACAGAATGTCAACCCTTCTGGGGTGCCTATTGCTTCCTTCAACCTCTCCATGAACCACACCCAATTCTCATTGGTTTTTGAGTCAATTACACCTACAGCTACTGGAAACATCCAGTTGTGCCCATCTACAGCACAAGCAATGCACAACTGACCCCTGAACCTTCCAGTTAAAAATGTGCTATCCACTGCAAGATATGGTCTGCAGCCTCTAAGGAAACCATCAACACATGGTTTCATTGCAAAGAATAACCTATTAAATCTTATCTTATTGTTGATTGTATGGTGATCAATGACAACAAATGAGCCAGGACTGGTTGCCTCTAACTGGGCCTTGAACCTAAACAAGTTATCAAAACTTTCATTCCAGGGCCCATACAGCCGATCCATGGCAAGATTTTTACCTTTATACACTCTCCTATAGGGCACCTTGATTTTGTGTTCATCCTTCAACCTTCTTTGCAGTTCTGTGGCACCCAGAGTACCATCTTCTTTAAGCCAATCAACCACCTGCTGGCACACCCAAAATTGTGTTATCCCTTTACAGATTTCTTCAGACAACCTCCTAGTGCTCTAACATTCATGATCATCTGGGTTCCTTGTCACCTGCAAAACAGTCAAAAATAGTAATTAAAAGACAAAACAGATTTCATCATGCATAGACAATATACTGTACTAACAGATTACCTGAACTGTGGTTTTATCACTCAAAGTTTTGATATGCATCCTCCATGGGCAGCCCTCATCTCTGAATACACAGTGCACCCTATACCTCCCTGTATCACTCTTTTCAATGTCATAATTGTACTCATGTTTGACAGAATGAGAGGCTAAAGCAATCTTAAAAGCATTCATATTTGAATACACAGTCCCAACTTTCATAGGAGGGTCCTTCTTGTCATAATCAACATCAGGCATTGGATCAGGCTCTCTATCTTTAACCATGTCATCTATGTCCTCTACTTCTGGTTCATCTTCATATTCAGATTCATCATCTGTTTCAGAGCATGTACCAGCACCTTCCTCATCATGCATTTGGTTTGGGTTACTAACACCTTGAGAATAAGGCATGGGAGGGTGGGGAAGTGGATCTTGAGGATCAAGCTCAGTATACAACCCTTCCTCATCAACACCCACATACTCATTCATTGGGTTTGGGTTAACCAGGCAATCAATTTCATCAGGTTCAGTGTGTGTGGCATTTGGATCAGATTGGGTGTGTGTGACATTTGGTTCAGGTTGAGTGTGTGTGGCATGGCTAGGTTCTGCAAAGCTTGGACAAGCAACTGAAGGGGTCTTTGGCACTTCAACAGAATAGTCAGCTGTACCAAAGTCCCAATCAGGAATTGCAGGAGGCTCAACATGAGGGCTATGATAAGAAAAAGTCAAGAAACAGCACTTGGTAGCCTTATGTTTTGCAAACATTTCAACCAAATCTTGGTCAGAGCTGATTTGGATGTTCACCTTACTATCCATGCAGAAATAAAACAGTCTCACTGTGTGACCGTAAGTAGGAGGAAACTTGTCACAAACACCATCAACAAAGTCTCTGAAATTAGTTACATCTGCATCCACAACCTTGTCGAACATATACCACTGAGCACCACAATTGGGAGCAACAATCCGAATTTCTAACTTGAAGCTACTTTCTGCGTCCATCCTACAGATGAAGAGCAGAATCGTAGGAACACATCACTCAATTTTTCCTAAACCCTAGACCAAGCAATGTAGGGAAAAATGCATCACTCACCCATCTGGAAGCCAATCCGGGCGATCCCCGTTCGCCGCCATGCCGCCGCAGAGCCTCCGCGCCCCCTCGCAGCGGCGCGCAGGGGCCTCCGCGCCCCCTCGCAGCGGCGCGCGCAGGGTCCCCGCGCCCCTAGGCCCCGGACGCTGGCTCGATCTGCAGGCCGCCGGCTCGCTACCACCTATTTGCAGGCTGCCGCCGCCGGCTAGGGTTGCTGGTCGGATGCGCTCGGTCTGGGAGGAAGGACGAGCGGACGGGAGGGGAGCGAGTCAAGTCAACTCGACTCTGTGCGAGCGGACGGGAGTACTCCGGACAGAAGGGGTATTTTGGTCATCTCCAAGCTCGTTCCCACCTGTCAGATGGGTTTAACGGTGGAAAATGGATGGAGGATGGACGGAATGGCGCAGAGGACAAAGAAGTTTAGAGCGATGGCACAGAGGTGCGAAGGAACTTTTTAGTGGCACACAGGTCAGAGCGAACTTTTTTGATGGCATACAGGTAAAAGGCTCTCTAAATGAACCAGACCAGCGAACCAAGTAGGAAGTGTTGCCGCCGAGCGCTGGTAGGAGACTGAGCACTTGCTGGAATCTATAATCCTGCATGACTGGCTTCTGACCCGTTGGGATGCGCTTCATCGGCAAGTGAATCCCCGGTGCCACATCAGGGCGCTGCTCGGCAAGCCGCGGGACTACAACATCTGCGCGAGAAGGTCGAGCTCCTCGATGGGGGCAAGGCCGGTCAGAGTATCAGAGAGGCTACGCACGCATCACAGGCGCACAAGTGCTATCTCAGGCTCAAAGCTAGCCGCAGCATGCTTGGCAACCATGGAGGACTTCTCACCAGTGATGACAGCGTATTGTTATTACCCAAATTATCCAATGGTTATGGATAGATGAACATGGATAAGTTTGGGAAGGATATACAATGAGCATTGCAAAGATGGGCATGGGCGTGGGCAAGCACTAGAGCTGGGACTTGGGCCGACACGGCCTGGCCCGGGCCGGCACTCTCGTGCCTCGTGCTGCTTCGGGTCTAAAGTTTTAGGCACGCTAGGCACATCGTGCCGTGCCATGCCAGCATGGTGCACCTTTGGTTAGGCACAAGTACGGCCCATGGCACGATGGCCCGCCTTCGTGCCGTGCTGGTCCAGGCACGGCTCTCTTTACATGTCCTTGTCTTATTCAGGTGTTACTATGCATATATTGCATATATAGATAGTCACACCACATCAAGAGTGATTCAGTGGTCTTTGTGGATAATCCATTATATATGGTGTGAGAAAATAAGAGAATAGATGTGCACAATGCTACTATTCAAATTTTACCATATGTCTATATAGAGAAAATTCATTTTGTTATATAGGCATTATAGATAAGAGATAGGATTGCCCGTGGCCATATGGAAACTAGTGTGTGTGTGTATGTGTGTGTGTGTGTGTGTGTGTGTGTGTGTGTGTGTATGTGTATATATATATATATATATATATATATATACATATGTGCTAAACTACACCTAGGGTGTAGAATAGAATTCTACACCTAGGACCCAACCAGCCAACCAAACCATCTCGGGCTAACCAGACCCACCCATCCTAACCGGTCCAGCCGCACCCATTAATTCCCTCGCCCCCCCCCCCCCCCACCTTCCTCCGAAATCAAAACACAAAATCGTTTTTCCCCGAGCGGCGGCGTGCGGCGGTGGCGGTTCCACGAGCGCGCCGCGTCTACCGGCGTCGGCGTCCCTCCCTCCCCCGGCGTTCCTCCCCCTTCATCTCTACTCGGCGTCCCTCCCGCGTGAGTCCGCTCGGCTTTCCCCCAAATCCCCGATCTGAATCCCTAGCGGCGTCCTCCCCCCGCCGCCTCCCCCCTTCGTCTCCCAGCCGCGGTGCGCTCCCTCGGTGGCCTTCCCCCTCCGCGTCCCCCCGGCGTCCTCTCCCTGAGCGTCATCTGCTGCAAGCGAGCGGCGTCGGCTGCAGTAAACTGAGGAAGGGGCGGCGTCGGAGCTCCCCCTGCGTCCTCCCTCCGATTGTTGGCGCAGTGGCATCCTGTTAACTCCGGTGAGCTTCTCAGCCCCTACACAGATCCTCCCCCGTGTCCTATGGATGCATAATTTGTTGATTGACTGTTCTAGGGTTTTGGGATTTTTCTGGATTTTCGTCGATTCGTGCATTCGGTATTTCGGTGACACGCCAATCATCCCCATCCAGATCCTGAAACGAGCAGCGGCACGGTTAGAAATTGAGGTGAGTGTTCCTCCACTGCCTCCCTTCATGATTTCAGTAATTCATGACAGTGTGCTGTTTTTTGTTCTTAAGCAGTCGGCAATTAGGTTTAGGAAATAATTAATTTAGTAACAAATGTTAGTTCAGTATTCAGTATTAAGTATTTAGTGTTTGGACATTTGGCTCAATCTCACTACTATCTATTATTAGCTCTAAGTTTAGACTAGTATATCATTTGCCCTGGACTAACGGTTGCTTATGCTTCTCTAGTTTTATTAATTGCTTAGATGGATAGCACAATGCTTCTTTCTTAGTTCAGTAATACTTTCTAGCATTATTATTTAGTTCAGTAGTACTATAGCGTGTAGAAATATGCTGAGATTAATAAATATATAAGCAAGGTTTGCTAGACATTTCGGAATCAGTAGCCTATGGAACATATTGCTGCTATTATTTTTTATTTTTTCTAGTTGTGATGCTGGAAGTGTGATATGGTTTTGGGGCTTGGGTTTCTTTTTGTCTGTAACGTGATGGTGCAGTTTTGGAGTTTGAACCTAGGATCTAAAATTTGTTAGTATATTAGTAGGTTTTTGCTATTGTCAGCTGTAATGTTTTCTGTGGATATGGAAAGGGTATAGGCTCAGTAGATGTTTTGTCTTGGTCTTTATATTCATGTACTTGCCATTTTTTTACAGATTTGCAGAATAATTGTGTATAGATTTCTAGTAACTTGATAATGTGCGCCTAACTGTACTTGGATGAATAACTAGTACCAAATTGATATTATCATCAGTTCAGTAATTTTTTTGTTTGTTCAGTAATTATCATACGGCAACACCACACATATCTCACACACCCCTCCTGTTCTATGCTCCTTTGTTTCAGTAGCTCAGTAACATGTTTTTAACAATAGTATTACTAAATGAATCTGTCATTTTTTTTTCCTTTTGCAGTTGTGAAATGAAAAATGGCTACAACATATGTGAGTAACATACGTGAGTAACTATGCACTGCTGGTGCTGCACCTTTCCTTTTTTACTTGCCACATGTGTATCCTACGTCCTGTAATCAGTGAGCATTTAGTTCAGTAACTCGTATCCTATGCATCCTCGTACCTCATCCAAGAGCTCACTATTCAATTTGAGGTATGCCCGAGTAACATGTTCAGATTAGTACGCATGGCTTCGTTTTTGTGCTGATTTTCATGATTGAATCCTGATTTTTATTTCTGCGAGATTCCCCTTGACTCAATCGATGAATTGGCAGGAATTCGATTCAGTAGCTACTGCTATTTACCATTTCCTCCTTACAAAACATGGATCATTTTCCATTGGTAATGTGCCATTCTGTATTCAGGCTTTTGTCTTTTCAGGCCCTAGTGCAGTGTTACTGACCAAAAATGGAACAGTAGTAATTTAGTTGATTAAGTAATTTGGATCATTCAGTAATCAAAGTTAAATAATTCCATCATTCGGTAATCTGGGCTCTGTATTTTCTATTATGTTAGTAATCCAGAATAATTTGACAGAACTAACACATCAATAATTTGGGCTCAGATCTATTTTTGTGTGTTGTCTCCTGAATATTTCCTTTCCTGTCTAGGTCCCTTTTTTGTGTGCTGTCTCTTGAATGTTTCCTTTCCTGTATAGGGTGAAAACGTCGAGGTTGAAAGTTTGGTGCATCCATTTTGCTTTTTTTTTGCCAAATGATAGCGATTGATCTGTTGCCTGAACCAGTTTTATTAAGCAGCATTACCTAATGGCTTTGCTGGGTTTGGAGCAGTAGTGTAGTTGAGAGATGGAACACGAATGTAAACCACTCGGCTAGCAGATGTTTGGCAAGCAGTAATGTTTATTTTTTAGTTTCAGTAATCATCTGCACCCAAACGTTCACTTGTTTTTAAATGTTAAGATTTGGAGACAAGCTAATACGTATGTTCAATAACCATTCAGTAATCATTTGTTCAGTAAAAAGTGAACAAATGTCATGTGATTGTTTTCGACATCTGTTTTTAGCAACTAATCCTTAAGTAATCCCTGTTCAGTAACCATCATGTAAATATACATACATCACTTGGTTCTCAATAATCTAAATATGAGTTTTGCAAGCTGAAACAAACCGTGCATCAGTCACTCAATTAAATGTTAAGACTTTTACAGAAGCCTTTGGGAGGACCCTCTTTCACCACAGCCCTGCCCCCCTTTCCCCTTCCTGGTTCTCCATTTTTTGTTCTGTCATGTGATGTTGCTTTGTGTCATGTTTGCTCATCGACCGTTTGGTATTTGTTGCAACTGTGGTTCATGCTTTTGTAGCGGGAGAATGGCTCAAATTCAAATTCTATTGTTGACCCCGCAAATTTGGTGACTACCGAACAATATGTATTTTACCAATGACTTAGTTCAGTAATTCATGTTAGCATTTAGTTTCAATAACTTATTTTGTTTAGTAGTACCATGCACTTTTTATGTCTTCATTAGAAGCCACCATTGTTGGTAGATGGTTAGGGAAAATTTTTATGCAATTTTCAAGCACCAGATTGGATGTTGACTCAGTATCATATGAATAGTCAATGAATTAATGAGCTTTTTCATGTTGCAATGCACATGTTGTATAGCTGATCAATCTTCATTTTTATGTAATTTCTGGCACTGAAACCGATGAATTGTGGTGAGGCGTTATTTCATTAGTTCATATGTAACGATCAGTAAATATTTTTTTGTAAGACTCAGTAAATATTTTTTGCTCTACACTCCTCTTTCAGGAGAGCTGCGAATGCACGAGAAGAGAGGATGGATGATATACCAAAGCTTCAAGCCTTCTTCAGGGATCAATCTTTCATGTTCAGAACTTAGTATCAGCCCATGTATCTTTCAGCCACGGGATTACAAAAACTAACAGAATGCATCTTCAGTAATCCCATGTAGAGCGCATGTTGTTGGGAGAGATTTCTGATAGAAATTAGAAATATACTTTCCCCCACTGATTCAGTCACTCTCTGTTATGTAATCATTTGTTCAGTAACCATTTGGTTACATAAGTTCAGTAACCATTAGTTCATAACTCTATTCAGTAATTCTAGTGACAACACAAATACTGAAGAAATGTACATCAATAGCTAGCCCCTGCCTAGCTGAAATATTTGGATATGGTGGTGATTGCTGATTCCTCGACTCAATGAGATGGGAGTGCTCTTAGTTAGTAGCTACTATTGAGTCGTTAATTCCATTGCTTCAGTAATTGTTCTTTTTGTGGTAAGATTAACTACTGATGCAATGTTTCATCTAACTGAAGACCATTATATTAGGTTCTCGCGCTCGCGTCTTGCTGCCATAGAGGGCCCAACTGGTTAGGGCCGACTAAGTGTCCCCTGCCATAGAGGGCCCAACTGGCTAGGGCCGACCAAAGTGTCCCCTGCCATAGACGACCCAACTGGTTAGGGCCGACCAAGTGTCCCCTGCCATAGACGACCCAATTGGTTAGGGGCGACCAAGTGTCCCCTGCCATAGAAGGCCCTACTGGTTAGGGTTGGGGATTGTTGGGGGGCGACTCCGTCCTAACGGGTTCAGAAGGTGTTGGTGGGTTTGGGGGCGACTCCGTACCCCCTGCCATAGACGACCCAACTGGTTAGGGTTTTGGGTTTTGGGGGCGACTCCGTCTCATCGGGTTCAGTAACTATGAAATTCCCCCTGATAGACTCTGGTGCACTGATTAGTGGGGCACTCGTCCTAACCTGATAGACTCCGGTGCACTGATTAGTGGGGCACTCGTCCCACCCTGATAGACTCCGGTGCACTGATTAGTGGGGCACTCGTCCCAACCTGATAGACTCCGGTGCACTGATTAATGGGACACTCGTCCCAAACTGATAGGCTCCGGTGCACTGATTAGTGGGGCACTCGTCCCAAACTGATAGGCTCCGGTGCACTGATTAGTGGGGCACTCGTCCCAAACTGATAGGCTCCGGTGCACTGATTAGGGTTTTGGGTTTTGGGGGCGACTCCGTCCCATCGGGTTCAGTAACTATGAAATTCTCCCCTGATAGACTCCGGTGCACTGATTAGTGGGGCACTCGTCCCAACCTGATAGGCTCCGGTGCACTGATTAGTGGGGCACTCGTCCCAACCTGATAGACTCCGGTGCACTGATTAGTGGGGCACTCGTCCCAACCTGATAGGCTCCGGTGCACTGATTAGTGGGGCACTCGTCCCAACCTGATAGGCTCCGGTGCACTGATTAGTGGGGCACTCGTCCCAAACTGATAGGCTCCGGTGCACTGATTAGGGTTTTGGGTTTTGGGGGGCGACTCCGTCCCATCGGGTTCAGTAACTATGAAATTCCCCCTGGTAGACTCCGGTGCACTGATTAGTGGGCCACTCATCCCAACCTGATAGACTCCGGTGCACTGATTAGTGGGGCACTCGTCCCACCCTGATAGGCTTCGGTGCACTGATTATTGGGCCACTCGTCCCACCCTGATAGGCTTCGGTGCACTGATTCAGTATGTCAGTAATTTAGTAATTAAATTTCCAGACATTTGGTACCCCTGCCATAGACGACCCAACTGGTTAGGGCCGATCAAGTGTCCCCTATCATAGACGACCCTACTGGTTAGGGCCGACCAAGTGTCCCCTGCCATAGATGATCCTACTGGTTAGGGCCGACCAAGTGTCCCCTGCCATAGAAGAACCTGCTGTCCAGTAGTTCAGTAATTCTGCCCAATAATTCAGTAATTCTGCCTAGTAATTTAGTAATTCTGCCCAATAACATATGTTCACCAAGTCCCAAATACCTTTTGTGTATGTAGTTCAGTAATTCAGTATCATCATTCTTTAGCTCAATAACTTTAGTTCCAAATCTCTTTTGTGTAAGTAATCCAGTAATTCAGTATTTCAGTAACAGTTTTATTTGCTCACAAACTCTCTACTACTATATATGTTGGTATTTCAGTAATGTTATGTTTGTACTCATATAATGATGAACACAGGATGCCATTCTACAACCATTCAGTAACACGTCCCAATAGATTCAGCAACCAATCCTTAGGATTCAGTAGCACGTCGCCGAATGAACTACTAATGCAAATTTTTGTCTAACTGACTACCACTTGGTACTCATTCTATTTGTTTCAGTAATGAATCATTTATGTTCAGTAGTTTAGGTTCAACCATTGGTTCTGTTGCTTGATCAATCCTTTGTGGTAAGATGAACTAGCGATGCGAAATTTCATTTTAACCCATAACAATTCAGTAATCGATCATTTGTCTTGCTTCAGTAATCGATCATTTGTCTTGCTTCAGTAATCGATCCTTTATGGTAAGATGAACCTGCGCATATGATTTCTCCACCTCGATTTCCCAATTGGAAGTTGCATTTATTAGATGTTGTGCTGTGAAAATCAGAAAATTGGAAGAGCCATAGGGGACAGGCCAGTACTGGTCGCTCCAACAAGGCAGGCAGCGTCTCCAGCGAAGGCCACCTCGCGGCCACCGCTCGCCGTGCGCTCGCTTGGCTCCATCGCGGGTCGCGGACGCCGCACGCCGCGCGCTCGCTCGGCTCCATCGTGGGCCGCCGCTGCTCGCGCAGGGGAATCCTCCCGAGGACGCCGCTCGCGCTCCAGACCTAGCTCCTCGAGGAAGCTCCTCCGGACCTAGCTCGCGCTCCAGACCTAGCTCACGCACAGGTACGGTCGTCCGGGGTCACGGTCCTCCAGACCTAGCTCGCGCTCGTCGCACGCGCTCGCCACTCGTTCCTCGCGGTCGGGACTCGACTTCAGTAGTTTTAGTAATGCGGCATGCCACACACCACAAAGGCTCATGCAATGCATCCGTCATTCAGTAATTCAATTAAATGTGGGTCTCTTCATGCTAGAAAATAATCATGCACTAATTTTAGTAATGCGGAATGCCACACACCACAGAGGCCCATGTATTCAGTAATTCAGCAATGGACTAGTAATTAATGCCCAAAGTTTTAATTTTTGCATGCCGAAACAACCATGCATCCATCATTCAGTAATTCAATGAAATGTGAGTTTTGCATGCTCAAAAACAATCATGCAGTAATTTTAGTAATGTAGCATGCCACATGATACATTTACTGAAACATATCTTTTGGTAATGCATTGATTCATTCAGTAATAAAATGACAAATACAACAAAATACTACTGACAGGCCACCCAACATTATTGAACAAGGCCATTGGGAGGACCCGATTATACACTAAGCAAACAACGTTACTGAACAAAAGGCAAAAGCATTGTTACGGCCATTGGGAGATCCTGTGGTGGTAGTCTGGGAGAGAGACAGGGGATGGCGAGACATGAATCACACTCCACAATCCAGTTCTGTGCAGTGAAATTTCCCTCCACAATCCAGTTCTGTGCACTCAAATTTTCTTTTGATTTCAGGAAAACAACCGGTGAATCGTTGATTCCAAGACAGGTTGATTCGGTAGGAGAGCATGATGGGGATTGGAGCTCCGAGCCAGCGCGAAGTTCGTCTTTGATTTTTCCTAACAGTCTCCAGCTACGGATGAAGCTCCGGCTACGGCCCCGCGTCTGCGTCGTGGGCTCGCCGAGTGCCGCAGTCCCGCACGCTCGCCTCTGTTCCCGGCTCCCGTCCCTCCGCCCCCGATTGGTGCTCGCTCGATGGGATTGGGCTCGTCGCGCTTCGCGGGCGCGCCGCCGGCTGATTCTTCCTCCTCCCGCGCGGGTTGCACTGCCGCTCGCTCGCGCGCCCGCCTGCGACTGCCCTGCTACCAGGCAGGGAGGGCAGCTCGCCTCCGCTGGGCCTGCGGCGGGGAGGGCGCTCGTTGCGCTCGCCTCCGCTCGCAGGGAGGGTTCAGCGCCGTCGGTTCCCCCTCGCACTCGCGGCTCGGCGCGCTCCCGCGCGCTCGCCGCTCGTGCTCGCGCCCCTGCTCCTGCCCTTCGCTGGTCGCGGCGCTTCTCGAGCTCGCCACTCGCGGGGAGGGTCGCCTCGCGCTCGCGCCTCGCGGCGCTCCGCGCGCTCGCCGCTCACGCTCGCGGACGGCGGCTGTCGTACGAGAAGGCGGGCCGACTGGGGTGGGTTCGCACTCGCGGTCCGTTAACGGGGGAAGCTAGATGGTTGGGCTAGAACAGGACTAGCTCGTGGTGGGCTGTTGGGTTGGTTGGGTGTAGAATCCATTATATATATATATATATATATATATATATATAGCTTCCACTGGATACTGCTTGTGATAATCATAAACACCGGTCAAATTATTGTCATGGACTCACATGCGGAAAGAAAAAGAGGATTACCAAGCAGTTTTAGACTTGATTGACATGGCATGGACACGTTTCCGTGTGAAACAAAAAGAAATTTCAAACAAAAATTGGATGTGAAGACGGACTTTCCGGTACGTGGCTGGTGTACCCGCATATCTCGTAAAATCACACTAATATATAGTTGTTACGTCTAACTTTATTCTTCTCCACTTTCAGTGTGCCAGACAGGAAGGAGGGACGAATCTATGCGGATACTACGTCTGCCAGTGGATCCATACCTTTATTTCTCCCAAAAAAGCGACTCACGAAGAACTCATGGTATGAATTAAAACAATTCATACTTGCATATGACTTGTTCTGTAATGTGTATGATCTAGTGTTATCCAATGGATAATGAGATTATTAGTGTATATAGAAATTAGATTATTAGTGTATATGGAAATTAGATTATTAGTGTATATGAAATTAGATTATTAGTATGGAAATATTAGTGTATATGAAAATTAGATTATTAGTGTATATGGAAATTAGATTATTAGTATGAAAATATTAGTGTATATGGAAATTAGATTATTAGTATATATAGAAATTAGATTATTAGTGTATATGGAAATAAGATTATTAGTGTATATGGGAATTAGATTATTAGTGTATATGGAAATTAGATTATTAATGTATATAAAATTAGATTATTAGTGTATATGAAAATATGATTATTAGTGTATATGGAAATATGATTATTAGTGTATATTTATTATGAATATATTTATTATACTTTGTTATTTCATGTATACTTTGTTAATTCATGAAAACTTTGTTATTTTATGTAAACTTTGTTACTTGTTTAGAAATGATTATTCGTTATTGATTATTGTTTAGAAATGATTATTAGTTATTGTTTAGAAATAATTATTAGTTATTGTTTAGAAATGAATGTGTTAGAAAATTTTATAATTATATGCAAAATTTATTTATTATATGAATGAATGATTATTAGTTACTTGTTTAGAAATGATTACATGCAAAATTTATTTATTATATGAATGAATGTTGTCATTTGTGATTAATGCAGAGGATGTTTTACCATGAAGAGCTCCCAATGTCACAAAAAGCAAAAGCTATTGCGGACCAACTTTTTGGATTTATTATGGACGAAGTTATAAATCCACTGGGAGAGTACCACCATGACGGACACGCTATCGCTCAATTGGACTC
>CM014278.1:99239301-99257826 GCA_004135705.1 Alloteropsis semialata | reverse complement strand
GTAACTCGTATCCTATGCATCCTCGTACCTCATCCAAGAGCCCTAGTGCAGTGTCAAATTATTCAGGCTTTTGTCTTTTCAGGCCCTAGTGCAGTGTTACTGACCGAAAATGGAACAGTAGTAATTTAGTTGATTAAGTAATTTGGATCATTCAGTAATCAAAGTTAAATAATTCCATCATTCGGTAATCTGGGCTCTGTATTTTCTATTATGTTAGTAATCCAGAATAATTTGACAGAACTAACACATCAATAATTTGGGCTCAGATCTATTTTTGTGTGTTGTCTCCTGAATATTTCCTTTCCTGTCTAGGTCCATTTTTTGTGTGCTGTCTCTTGAATGTTTCCTTTCCTGTATAGGGTGAAAACGTCGAGGTTGAAAGTTTGGTGCATCCATTTTGCTTTTTTTTTGCCAAATGATAGCGATTGATCTGTTGCCTGAACCAGTTTTATTAAGCAGCATTACCTAATGGCTTTGCTGGGTTTGGAGCAGTAGTGTAGTTGAGAGATGGAACACGAATGTAAACCACTCGGCTAGCAGATGTTTGGCAAGCAGTAATGTTTATTTTTTATTTTCAGTAATCATCTGCACCCAAACGTTTACTTGTTTTTAAATGTTAAGATTTGGAGACAAGCTAATACGTATGTTCAATAACCATTCAGTAATCATTTGTTCAGTAAAAAGTGAACAAATGTCATGTGATTGTTTTCGACATCTGTTTTTAGCAACTAATCCTTAAGTAATCCCTGTTCAGTAACCATCATGTAAATATACATACATTACTTGGTTCTCAATAATCTAAATATGAGTTTTACAAGCTGAAACAAACCGTGCATCAGTCACTCAATTAAATGTTAAGACTTTTACAGAAGCCTTTGGGAGGACCCTCTTTCACTACAGCCCTGCCCCCCTTTCCCCTTCCTGGTTCTCCATTTTTTGTTCTGTCATGTGATGTTGCTTTGTGTCATGTTTGCTCATCGACCGTTTGGTATTTGTTGCAACTGTGGTTCATGCTTTTGTAGCGGGAGAATGGCTCAAATTCAAATTCTATTGTTGACCCTGCAAATTTGGTGACTACCGAACAATATGTATTTTACCAATGACTTAGTTCAGTAATTCATGTTAGCATTTAGTTTCAATAACTTATTTTGTTTAGTAGTACCATGCACTTTTTATGTCTTCATTAGAAGCCACCATTGTTGGTAGATGGTTAGGGAAAATTTTTATGCAATTTTCAAGCACCAGATTGGATGTTGACTCAGTTTCATATGAATAGTCAATGAATTAATGAGCTTTTTCATGTTGCAATGCACATGTTGTATAGCTGATCAATCTTCATTTTTATGTAATTTCTGGCACTGAAACCGATGAATTGTGGTGAGGCGTTATTTCATTAGTTCATATGTAACGATCAGTAAATATTTTTTTGTAAGACTCAGTAAATATTTTTTGCTCTACACTCCTCTTTCAGGAGAGCTGCGAATGCACGAGAAGAGAGGATGGATGATATACCAAAGCTTCAAGCCTTCTTCAGGGATCAATCTTTCATGTTCAGAACTTAGTATCAGCCCATGTATCTTTCAGCCACGGGATTACAAAAACTAACAGAATGCATCTTCAGTAATCCCATGTAGAGCGCATGTTGTTGGGAGAGATTTCTGATAGAAATTAGAAATATACTTTCCCCCACTGATTCAGTCACTCTCTGTTATGTAATCATTTGTTCAGTAACCATTTGGTTACATAAGTTCAGTAACCATTAGTTCATAACTCTATTCAGTAATTCCAGTGACAACACAAATACTGAAGAAATGTACATCAATAGCTAGCCCCTGCCTAGCTGAAATATTTGGATATGGTGGTGATTGCTGATTCCTCGACTCAATGAGATGGGAGTGCTCTTAGTTAGTAGCTACTATTGAGTCGTAAATTCCATTGCTTCAGTAATCGTTCTTTTTGTGGTAAGATTAACTACTGATGCAATGTTTCATCTAACTGAAGACCATTATATTAGGTTCTCGCGCTCGCGTCTTGCTGCCATAGAGGGCCCAACTGGTTAGGGCCGACTAAGTGTCCCCTGCCATAGAGGGCCCAACTGGCTAGGGCCGACCAAAGTGTCCCCTGCCATAGACGACCCAACTGGTTAGGGCCGACCAAGTGTCCCCTGCCATAGACGACCCAACTGGTTAGGGGCGACCAAGTGTCCCCTGCCATAGAAGGCCCTACTGGTTAGGGTTGGGGATTGTTGGGGGGCGACTCCGTCCTAACGGGTTCAGAAGGTGTTGGTGGGTTTGGGGGCGACTCCGTACCCCCTGCCATAGACGACCCAACTGGTTAGGGTTTTGGGTTTTGGGGGCGACTCCGTCTCATCGGGTTCAGTAACTATGAAATTCCCCCTGATAGACTCCGGTGCACTGATTAGTGGGGCACTCGTCCTAACCTGATAGACTCCGGTGCACTGATTAGTGGGGCACTCGTCCCACCCTGATAGACTCCGGTGCACTGATTAGTGGGGCACTCGTCCCAACCTGATAGACTCCGGTGCACTGATTAATGGGACACTCGTCCCAAACTGATAGGCTCCGGTGCACTGATTAGTGGGGCACTCGTCCCAAACTGATAGGCTCCGGTGCACTGATTAGTGGGGCACTCGTCCCAAACTGATAGGCTCCGGTGCACTGATTAGGGTTTTGGGTTTTGGGGGGCGACTCCGTCCCATCGGGTTCAGTAACTATGAAATTCTCCCTGATAGACTCCGGTGCACTGATTAGTGGGGCACTCGTCCCAACCTGATAGGCTCCGGTGCACTGATTAGTGGGGCACTCGTCCCAACCTGATAGACTCCGGTGCACTGATTAGTGGGGCACTCGTCCCAACCTGATAGGCTCCGGTGCACTGATTAGTGGGGCACTCGTCCCAACCTGATAGGCTTCGGTGCACTGATTAGTGGGGCATTCGTCCCAAACTGATAGGCTCCGGTGCACTGATTAGGGTTTTGGGTTTTGGGGGGCGACTCCGTCCCATCGGGTTCAGTAACTATGAAATTCCCCCTGGTAGACTCCGGTGCACTGATTAGTGGGCCACTCATCCCAACCTGATAGACTCCGGTGCACTGATTAGTGGGGCACTCGTCCCACCCTGATAGGCTTCGGTGCACTGATTATTGGGCCACTCGTCCCACCCTGATAGGCTTCGGTGCACTGATTCAGTATGTCAGTAATTTAGTAATTAAATTTCCAGACATTTGGTACCCCTGCCATAGACGACCCAACTGGTTAGGGCCGATCAAGTGTCCCCTATCATAGACGACCCTACTGGTTAGGGCCGACCAAGTGTCCCCTGCCATAGACGATCCTACTGGTTAGGGCCGACCAAGTGTCCCCTGCCATAGAAGAACCTGCTGTCCAGTAGTTCAGTAATTCTGCCCAATAATTTAGTAATTCTGCCTAGTAATTCAGTAATTCTGCCCAATAACATATGTTCACCAAGTCCCAAATACCTTTTGTGTATGTAGTTCAGTAATTCAGTATCATCATTCTTTAGCTCAATAACTTTAGTTCCAAATCTCTTTTGTGTAAGTAATCCAGTAATTCAGTATTTCAGTAACAGTTTTATTTGCTCACAAACTCTCTACTACTATATATGTTGGTATTTCAGTAATGTTATGTTTGTACTCATATAATGATGAACACAGGATGCCATTCTACAACCATTCAGTAACACGTCCCAATAGATTCAGCAACCAATCCTTAGGATTCAGTAGCACGTCGCCGAATGAACTACTAGTGCAAATTTTTGTCTAACTGACTACCACTTGATACTCATTCTATTTGTTTCAGTAATGAATCATTTATGTTCAGTAGTTTAGGTTCAACCATTGGTTCTGTTGCTTGATCAATCCTTTGTGGTAAGATGAACTAGTGATGCAAAATTTCATCTTAACCCATAACAATTCAGTAATCGATCATTTGTCTTGCTTCAGTAATCGATCATTTGTCTTGCTTCAGTAATCGATCCTTTATGGTAAGATGAACCTGCGCATATGATTTCTCCACCTCGATTTCCCAATTGGGAGTTGCATTTATTAGATGTTGTGCCGTGAAAATCAGAAAATTGGAAGAGCCATAGGGGACAGGCCAGTACTGGTCGCTCCAACAAGGCAGGCAGCGTCTCCAGCGAAGGCCACCTCGCGGCCACCGCTCGCCGTGCGCTCGCTTGGCTCCATCGCGGGTCGCGGACGCCGCACGCCGCGCGCTCGCTCGGCTCCATCGCGGGCCGCGGCCGAGAGCCTCCTGCTCCTTCGCGGCCGCCGCTGCTCGCGCAGGGGAATCCTCCCGAGGACGCCGCTCGCGCTCCAGACCTAGCTCCTCGAGGAAGCTCCTCCGGACCTAGCTCGCGCTCCAGACCTAGCTCACGCACAGGTACGGTCGTCCGGGGTCACGGTCCTCCAGACCTAGCTCGCGCTCGTCGCACGCGCTCGCCACTCGTTCCTCGCGGTCGGGACTCGACTTCAGTAGTTTTAGTAATGCGGCATGCCACACACCACAAAGGCTCATGCAATGCATCCGTCATTCAGTAATTCAATTAAATGTGGGTCTCTTCATGCTAGAAAATAATCATGCACTAATTTTAGTAATGCGGAATGCCACACACCACAGAGGCCCATGTATTCAGTAATTCAGCAATGGACTAGTAATTAATGCCCAAAGTTTTAATTTTTGCATGCCGAAACAACCATGCATCCATCATTCAGTAATTCAATGAAATGTGAGTTTTGCATGCTCAAAAACAATCATGCAGTAATTTTAGTAATGTAGCATGATACATTTGCTGAAACATATCTTTTGGTAATGCATTGATTCATTCAGTAATTCGCCACTCGTGCTCACGCCCCTGCTCCTGCCCTTCGCTGGTTGCGGCGCTTCTCGAGCTCGCCACTCGCGGGGAGGGTCGCCTCGCGCTCGCGCCTCGCGGCGCTCCGCGCGCTCGCCGCTCACGCTCGCGGACGGCGGCTGTCGTACGAGAAGGCGGGCCGACTGGGGTGGGTTCGCACTCGCGGTCCGTTAACGGGGGAAGCTAGATGGTTGGGCTAGAACAGGACTAGCTCGTGGTGGGCTGTTGGGTTGGTTGGGTGTAGAATCCATTCTACACCCTAGGTGTAGAATAGCGTTGTCGTATATATATATATATATATATATATATATATATATATATATATACACGACAACGCTATTCTACACCTAGGGTGTAGAATGGATTCTACACCCAATGAACCCAATACCCACCGTCTGTCCCAACCAAACCAACACGAGCGCGAGCGGCGAGCGCGAGGGGCGTCCGTGTTTTTCTTTTCGGGATCCATTAACCCGTACCGCGAGTCCAGTCTGTTTTGGGCCTCCGCGTTTTTCTTTTCCTCTTCCGACGAGTCCTGACCGCGAGCGGGAGGGGCGAGCGCGCGGGAGCGGCGCGAGTCCCGACCGCGAGGAACTGCGGCGGAGCGCGATCGACGAGGGCGCGAGCGCGAGCGACGAGCAAAAGCGCGAGGAGGACGGCTGCAGAGCTTGGTACGGCGAGCGCGAGCCCTGAGCGCGCGGCAGCGCGAGACGACCCCAGGGCTGCGGCGGCGCGCGGCGACGGCAATACGGGGCTGCGGCGGCTCGGAGGCGGGCCAGGCGGGGCGGCGGCGCGCGGCGTGGTCCAGGATACGGGGCGCGGAGACGCCGATCAACCTTGATCTAGAACACGGGCGGCTGGCCGAGCTTGGGGCAGGTACAACGCAGGGGCCATCGTCCATTGAATTACTGAGGTAATTTAAGTGAATCTACAAATTACTGAAGCTATCAGCAGTCCCTAGCATATTACTGAAGCTACTGAAGAGGCTCATCTCTGATTAAATTCATTCTCATTAGTACTTCTAGCATATTTACTGAAGGTACTCATCGGTAGTTGTGATCCAATCAGTAGTCCTCGCATAATTAGCTGTGCTCTAATCAGAGTTCTTGCATAATTAGCATGAGAGCGCACATGAGTAGCGTTCTGATCTGGTTCAGTATTTACTGTTACATCAACAGGCATGTTTGGCAGTGATCCTACGATGAGTAGATCAAGTCCTGCAGTTTCCAGTAAACGTGTGGTTGCATCACCAGTGTGTGTCGGATTTATGGACCCGGCAGTCCACACAGGGTAGTCCGCGTGGTTGATTTGTCGAGGGACAGATCGAGGATCAGAAGTCGATGGTAACACAAGACGCAAGGATTGAACAGGTTCGGGCCGTCAAGATGACGTAATACCCTACGTCCTATGTTGGGTGTATGGATTGCTGTGTATGAAGTTCCTGAAGGATCTCCGTAGTTGGGTTCTGTCCTAGGTTGAATGATTGCTCGTGTTCTAAAGGGGGGTCTCAAGGCACCTTATATAGTCCGGCTGCCTTGAGTTACAAGTCGGCTAGAGATCATAACCTACCCGAAATACAAGGATGCGATCCTATAACGATTACAGATATCCTTCCCTATAATTCCGGCTAGTTTATCTTGATCTCCGAGCTTCTTGCGGGATACGCCGCCTGCTTCCTTGCCGCGCGCGCCGTCGTAGTCACCTGGTTAGCCCGACTGGTGGGCCTCCCGTGTGGTGGGCCACCCAGTCTGACAAACCGACCCAATAGCACTCGGATTGGGCCGCCCCTTGCTGGTTGGGCCAATCCGTCTTCTGGGTACCCCTGGGGGTCTACCCCCGACAAGCCCCCGAGTAGTACGTGGTTGAGTGACAAGTCGGCGAGGTCGTGCCATCTGATGAGCTTCGAGCTTGCTGCAGTAGGAAGCGAAACCGCGTGATACTGGAGAGAAAAAGAGAGCCGTTTCCCAACGGATGCGCCGCGAGGTGCGTCCGTTGGCCGTAGCCCCCGAGCCTTGAAGCGATTCCGAAGGAATCGGTCCAAGGGTTAGTAGCCTTGTTCTTGGTTGCCAGACAATCAACGGATGCGCCGCGAGGTGCGTCCGTTGGCCGTAGCCCCCGAGCCTTGAAGCGATTCCGAAGGAATCGGTCCAAGGGTTAGTCGAGGAGCATCTGACTGAATCATCCGGCGTTAACTTCGGCGTCCAGCCCCCGAGGCGTGAGGGCCAGCGGAGTCCTGTGAGACACGCCGAGCAGTCGTCGCGGCGCCCAGCCCCCGAGCGTGAGGGCCGAGTCGAACCATCCGAGGTACGCCGAGTAGTCGTCCCGGCGCCAGCCCCCGAGCGTGAGGGCTGAGCACGCCGAGTAGTCGTCCCGGCGCCAGCCCCCGAGCGCGAGGGCCTGAGAACGCCGAGTGGTTGTCCCGGCGCCCAGCCCCCGAGCGTGAGGGCCAGAGCCACGCCGAGTGGTTGTCCCGGCGCCAGCCCCCGAGCGTGAGGGCTGAGCACGCCGAGTGGTCGCCCCGGCGCCAGCCCCCGAGCGTGAGGGCCGAGCACGCCGAGTGGTCGTCCATACCCTGCAACGAAGCACAAATTCGAGAGGAGAAAGTACTTGGCGATATAAATATTAATGAACCCCACTTCCTGCTTTTAAGTCTCTTAATTTCCCCGAGCAGTTATGCACCTGATCCCCGATAGCCGTAGTCCATAGCGCAGGGAGCTGGGCCGCGTGCACGCGTAGGAGCGTAGGCGTACGGAAGAGTCGAGGTTTCACGGATTAAGGCGTGTGCTCCCCGGGTACTTTAGCAACTCATTTGAAAGCTCACAGAATTTACGAAGTTAACTGATTAATACTTAGCTTGGCGAGTGATTCGAGTCCTGGGGGATTCCTTCTTTGTCAGATATGCCAAAGAGGAGGCAGGCGGAGAAGTGTCACTTCTGATACACGGCGTTAAGAACAGTGTTCCCGTGATCGCACAGGACGCTCCCGTGGTTGAATGAAGCCAAAGGCGATAAGGGTAACCTGTGCAGCTTGGACAGAAGGAGGGACACGTGGCGTGGAGGCTTGGGGCTATAAATACCCACCGGGGAGCCAGAGCTGCCACCCAGGAGCGAGTATGTATAGGGCCCTTGTAGTCAGTATGCCGAAGGCTCATTACTGGGTTCATCCACCGGGGAAAGCTCATGGAGTCTCCAGGGTATGGTGCTAGAAGAGTGCTTGCGAAGGTTCTGAGGTGTTGATCAGCGTCTGAGTGCTGTCCCGTTCATCCCTGCATTCCCATGTGATGAGGGCCATGTGGGGTGAAATGCTTTGTAGAGCAAGGGATACCTGAAGGCATTCGCTAACAACCCTCTATCGGTGCTGTCCCGTCGATGACTGCAGTGGTGCTACAAGAGAGCTTGCGAGGAGCTCATGTGGGCCAAGCTTGCTCCGGATGTAGCACTAGGCGCAGGGACGAGTGCCCCAGGCCGTCATCTTGGCGGCTGATGTGCTTGGTCTTTGTAACCGGCATATGACCGGCTTCATTGTAATTGTATAACCTGCAAAAGGATTTCATTGCATAATAGTCTTGAGGAGGAAGCTTCTCGGCAGTGCTAGCCCCGAGCTGTCAAGGCTTTGCCGCGCTTCTCCAATCGTTGTAACTTGTTCGCAGCGTCAGCCCCCGAGCGTTTCGGGGCTGATCGAGCCCGAAGAGGCACGCTGTTTTTGATATGGCGCCAGCCCCCGAGTCCGAGTGCCGGTCGAACCTTAGCGGTACGCCTTTTGCTCTGCAGTGTCGGCTTCCGAGTGGCTCGAAGCCAATCGAGCCCGAGAGGCGCACTGACTTGAATGCGGCGCCAGCCCCCGAGTGCGAGCGCTGTTCGAGCCTTAGCGGCACGCCACTTGATTTGCAGTGTTGGCTCCCGAGTGGTTCGGGGCCAATCGAGCCCGAGAGGCACACTGTCTTGGATGCGGCGCCAGCCCCCGAGTCCGAGTGCTGGTCGAGCCTTAGCGGCACGCCGACTTCTTTGCCCTGCCCGAGTGCTCGGGCTCCTTTTTTACCGTTGGCGCCCGGCGCGTAACGGAAGGCAGAACGCCCAACGGCTCTTTTTACCGTTTCGCCCGCGTCCGTTAATCGCGCCATCTCGCGGCAATTTCGGGCATCCAGGCGCGATATAAAGGGTGAGGGTTAGGTCTGGAGAGGAAATCTCCCCGTTCCCAGATCCATTCTCTCCTTTCTCCATTCTTCATCCCGCCGCCACCAGAGCTCATTCTGCTCGTAGATCCGTTCTGCGGTCTTAGCCACCACGGGGAGCGTAGCCTCGTTGATGCGCACGAAGACTCCTGCCCCTAGATCCATGGCACCGAAGAAGAAGAGCACCGGCGCCCCCAAGCCAAGCAAGGTCCCCTCCTCCGGCGCCGTATGGGCGCGGGGGAGAGTCACCACGAAGATGCTGGAGGAGATGGTGGAGCGGAGCATCCTCCCGTCTCAGGCCGTGGCGGAGTGGCGGCCGAGCGCCGGGGAGGACTTTCCGTCGGAGAACTCCGGCGAGCTGGTCCTGTTCAAGCCGTTCTTCGAGGCGGGACTTGGCTTGCCAACAGGGGCGTTTTTCCGAGGTTTGCTTCATTTCTACGGGATCGAGGCCATCAACCTCAACCCCAACTCCATCATGGCGATTTCCGTCTTTATCCATCTCTGCGAGGCCTATCTGGGGATCTCTCCCCATTTCGACCTGTGGAGATACTTGTACTGGCTGAAGCCCCAGCCAAGTGAAGAGAAGATGGTGGTAGTGGGAGGCGCCGGGTTCATGCTGCGTCAAGGGCGGAAGGACGAGTACTTCGACATCGCCCTCGACACCTCCAACAAGGGTTGGAAAGCCGAGTGGTTTTATGTTGGGAACCACTCGCCGGCGATCCCCTGCCATACTGGAGAGCGGCCGAAGATCAGGGATTGCTGGAACGAGCTCCCCGATGCTTCCCAGATGCAGGAGGTGGACGAGCTCCTCGCCTTAATCAAGGAGCTGAAGGACGACGGCGGCTTGACGGCGATTGGCGTCGCCTGTAATTTTAGCAGGCGGCTGATTCAGCCAATCCAGGAGCGGAAGCACCCGGGCTACGAGTACTCAGGCCGGGATGATCCCACTCGGGGTGCCAACCGCACCGTCAGCAAGGAGGAGATGAAGGCGCGCGTGGGCGGGTTCTTCCTCGGCCACGTGTCGGAGAAGCACCAACCGCGCCCCTTCTCACTGAAGAGGCCACCACCACCTGTAAGTTGCTGTTCCGAGTGCTTATGAATGTTTTCTTGATGTAATTTTTTGGTTTCGTCCGTTGGCCGTCTGATCTTGCGTTTTCTTTGGCGCAGGATCGCGTCTTCGAGTACTTTTCTGCTGCCCCTCTCCCGGAGGATTTCCCGAGGAAGGTGTTGCTGGAGGATGCGCCTCCGTCTGATCAGGGCGACACTCGGGCAGAGGAGGTGGTGGATCCTCCTCCCCCTCGTGTATGGGCGCCCAGCGATACGGAGGGTTCTATGAGCCCTTCGGACGAGGAAGTGGTGGAGGACCGTCCGCGGAAGCGCCGGGCGGCTGTGGCGAAACGGAATAATCGCCGGGCCGGCGTTTCCAAGCGGGCGGTGGCCGTTGACGATGGGGCGGCCGACGACGACTCGGCAACGTTGTCGGATGAAGCGCCCTCCGTCCAGGATGCAGTGGCGGGCACGCCGCCACCGCCTCCCAAGCGGAGGCGCACGAAGAAGGTGATGGCGAAGAAATCGGACGCGCAGCCGGCTCAGCAGCCGACTGCAGGTTCGGACGCCGATGTTGACGAGCCTGGACGTCCTTCCCCGGCCGTCGTGGAGGAGGAGGAGAAGGACGAAGCGATGTCCGACTCCGCGTTCCAGGAGCAGGAGCACGCCCGGGCCATGGGCGTCTCAGTGGAGGAGAGGCGGCGCAGGATGGCGGAGACGATCGTGCAGGCCGCCGCGGACGCAAGGCCGGTCTCCGACTTGGGGACCAGGCCAGTCCTTATGACGGCCTCGGCGCAGCGGCGTCCCAAGCTCCCTGTCTTCCGGCCCCGAGTCGCGGTGGTGAAGAGTACTCGGTAAGTTGTCGGTCTTCGCGTTTCTTCTTGTTATCATTTATCTCCGAGTTCTTGTTTTAACTTCCGAGTGCTTTTTTCAGCAAGGCCTCCGATCTGGACGGTGAAGCGGCCAGCGGGAAGGCCCCTTCAGCCGATGTCCCGCAAGGCCCGAGTCCTCCTCCGGCCGAACCTGTTGGCCAGTCGTCCTCAGGGGCTACGCCTGAGGTGGGGAACTCGGCCGAGGGGTCAGGGGCGGTGCAGACGGAGGAAGTACCAGCCGGGCTTGACTCGGAGGTGGTAGTGGAGGTGCCGGTGGCCGACGTCGTGCAGGGCGGTGGAGGTGATACGGCGATCACTCCAAGTGGCGCTGGGGATCCTGACGTGGACACGGTGATCCAGTCTTCGCCCGTAGGCGCGGGCGACATTGCTCGAGGAGAAGCCCAGGAGGAGGGTCTCCAGAAGCAGTCGGACACCTCGGGAACCATCACTGTCCCTGGGGTTGACGCTATGGCGGAGAAGGAGGGGTCGGTTATTGCCGAGCTCCAGATTGCCGTCGACCACGCTCGGCGCTGTGCAACGGTTAGTCTCCTCAATTGTCTCCTTTGTCTTTTCTTCTTCTTTATGAGTTGTCTGAATTCTTTGCTTTGGCGAGTGGTTGTAGAAGTTGGCCACGCTCCGGCAGTCGCGGCTTGGGCAGACCCAGGATGTGGCGTCGGCGCTCCGGCGTGCGGCGGAGATGGAGGCGGAGCTCAAACGGGTCAGGCGCCAGCGTGATGCCGCCAAGAAGAGCCTGAACGACGCCATTGTGGAGCATCGATTCAGTCTTCACCGTAAGGCCTTCTCCTTGTATTTCCCGAGTAGTTTGTTGAGTCTTCAGATTTCGCCTTGTTTCTTTCATCCTGACCGAGTGCTTCTCTGTTTTTTCAGAGAAGGAGATGGAGAGGGACCGCCACATCAAGGAGCTGAAGGAGTTGCGTTTTGCGAACGCAACTCTGCAGCAGTCGGAGGAGGTGTTGGCGGGGAAGCTCAAGACGGAGCAGGAGTTCCGGAAAGGTGCGGACATGATGATGCTCCAGGCAATGTATACTATCCAAAATAACGCTCACATCATAACAGGCTTGGAGCAAGATCTGGCATCGGCGCATCTTGCCCTGACGGAAGTCAACGAGGCGGCGAGGGATCTGCTGGACTCCGTGGCCCCGGAGGAGGGTGAACCGACAGCCCTGGTCGCCCGTCTGCAGAGTGCACCAGCTCGGATCGCCGATCTGGTCAAGGAGTCGGCGGTGGTGTGTGCGAATGACGCCCTAGCGCGTGTTCGGACACTTTACCCGCGGATTGACCTTGCACCGGTTGGCGATGGAGTGGCGGCGGACGCCTCAACGGAGCAAGTCGACGAGGCGCTGGCTCTGACCCGCCCGATCGCCGAGAGGGTCGGCGAGGCTCTCAAGTTTGAGTAGGACCCTGCAAGCTGAAGCAGGGTAGGATAGACTTTGTGTATATAAGTAGTCAGAAACGAGTAAAACAAGAATGTTTAGACATTTTATTATATGTTCTGATGTTATCCGAGTAGTTCTTTTGCAAAAATGTGCTTTTTCCTTTGCTTCACTTATCCTAAGTTCATAACATCGAGAGCGGATCCCGTGCACGTGTAGAAGGCTTAGGCGTCGTTCCAGGCCCGGTTACACAGCATTTAGTTGGGAACTATTCGGGAACGGAGTAACACCGAGTGATTTTGCAGGGAAAGTATTTATAAAAAGGACAAAGCATATATTTTTATTGAACTTCGTGATACATAGCTTTTTTCAAGGGTAGAATCGGCGTAAATGCTCTATGTTCCACGGGTGTGGGACTTCGGTGCCATCCTCGTATTGGAGACGAAAAGTACCTCGGACATATGACCTGAGTCACGATGAACGGGCCTTCCCATGGGGCGGAGAGTTTGTGAACGCCTGCTGTGGATTGCACTCGGCGCAAGACGAGGTCACCAATGTTGAAGTCCCGTTGCTGGACGTTCTTGTCGTGGTAGCGTCGGAGTTGTTGCTGGTAACGCGCATGCTGTATGAGCGCGTTGACTCGGTGTTCTTCGATGGAGTCGAGGTCCACCTCACGGGTTGCTTCTGCTTCGCCTTCCTCGTAGTTGTCAATGCGCGGTGATCCGAAAGCTATGTCGGTGGGGAGGATCGCCTCGGAGCCGTAGACCAGGAAGAAGGGAGTATGACCTGTTGCTCGACTGGGCTGAGTCCTGAGTCCCCAGATGACTTGTGGTAGCTCTTGGTGCCATTTTCCAGCGAACTTCTTCAAAGGGTCGAAGATTCTTGCTTTGAGTCCTTGGAGTATCATCGCATTGGCTCGTTCTACCTGTCCATTACATCTGGGATGGGCGACGGAGGCGTAGTATACATCGATGCAGCTGTTCTCGCAAAAGTCCTAGAAGGCGGATCCGGTGAACTGTGTCCCCAAGTCGGTGATGACCCTGTTAGGGACTCCGAACCGGTGTGTGATTTCTTCGATGAAGGCAGCAGCTTGCTTTGACGTTGGAGTTCCGACGATGGCCTTGTACTCTATCCATTTGGAGAATTTATCGATGGCGACGAGGATGTGTGTGTAACCTCCCGGGGCTGCTCTGAATGGTCCCACCATGTCCAACCCCCAACAGGCGAATGGCCACGAGGGCGGGATGGTGCGTAGAGCTTGGGCCGGGAGGTGTTTCTGCTTGGCGAAGAATTGGCACCCCTGGCATCGGCGGACGAGTGCTTTGGCGTCGGAGACGGCGGTGGGCCAAAAGAACCCGGCTCGATATGCTTTCCCGACTAGTGTCCCTGCGGCGGTGTGGCTTCCACAGACTCCCGAGTGGATGTCGTCAAGGATCTGGAGGCCGACTTCTTTCGTGACGCATTTGATGAATACTTGATTTGTGGCGGCTCGTCTGTATAGGGAACCACCGACCACCACGTAGTTCCTGCTTCGGCGTTCCAGGATCTTTCGGTCCGTGGGGTCCTTTGGCACCTTGTTGTGGGCAAGGAAGTCTATGAACTCGGCCATCCAGTCTTCTTCTTCGGCGTTAATGGTCAGCACCTCGCAGAGCTCTGGGGCAGGCTCGGGTTCATCCCCCACCTCTTTGACAGAGGGTTTGAGGAGACCTTGCACGAACACTCCCCCTGGTACTTCTGCGCGGGTTGACCCCAGCTTGGCGAGTGCATCAGCGGCGAGGTTGTTCTCCCATGGAACGTGGTGGTACTCAACTCCGTAGAATTTTCCCTCCTGCTTGTGCACTGCCTCGCAGTAAGCGTTCATCCGCTCGCTGTGGCGATCCCAGTCTTTGTTCACCTGGTTAATAACGACAGCGGAGTCGCCATAAACTAGGAGCCTCTTTATATTTGTGTTCTTATATTTGCTTGCTCGATTATAATGGATCAGTAGTAACCAAACCTGTTACGCCGATTATATTTGTGTTCTTATATTTGCTTGCTCGATTATATGGATCGTGGTTGATGCAGTAGTGGCGGGGGAATGTTTCAAATTCAAAACCTAATGTGGACCCCAACAAGTTTGGTTACTACTGATCCATCGATGTGTGTCAATTGCATTCAGTAGTTCAGTAAAGAAGCATGTCTGGTGCTGATCCATGTATAAGATTTTTGTTGTACCTGATTACCTTACTTCCTATAATTATTCACTAGTTCAGTAATGCTAGTGTTAACAGTACACCTTCTAGAGATAGAGCGCTATGCATTGCTGGTGCTGCACCTTTGTTTTTAATTATTACTTGCCACATGTGTATACACCCATTTTGGTTCTGGATGTCCACTTTGGTTGATTGTGAATGCATAGATAATGAGATGCATTTGTTTAGTAACCACATGTATCTTACGTCTTGTAATCAGTGTGCATTTTTAGTTCAGTAACTTGTAACCTATGTTCCTACTAAGTGCCTAGTCAGTGTTTAAGAAAATAATTAGTTCAGTAACATATTTGAGTATCTAGGTTCAATAATAGGTTTCAGTGTTTAGTAATTGCCTAGTCAGTGTTTAAGAAAATAATTAGTTCAGTAAGATATGTGAGTAACTAGGTTCAGTAATAGCTTAATTTAGTGGTAGATACGCCTTAGTATCTTTTCATTTGTGCAAATACTCTCCTAGCATTTAGACTAGTATGTCCTAAATCTGGAACTACTGCTGCTTCTGCATCTAGTTTTAGTAATTGCTTCTCTAGTAATGCTTATGCATTTAGTTTAGGGTTTAGGGGCTAGGGGTTTAGGGTTTTAGGGGTTTAAGGGTTTAGGCAGTGCATATGCATTATAACTGATCAATAGTAATTTTGTACATGGACTTTTGTGCTGAGGCAGTTTTCATCAGTACTTTAGTATTTTTATTCTTAGTTCAGTTATTATCATACGGCAACACCACAGAAACCTCACACACCCCTCCTAAAATGCATATATTTTTTTTCTTTTTCTGCAGTTGTGACATGAAAAATGGCTGCATCAAACGTTGCTGCCTCAGAGGACTCCAACATTCCTAAGAGGAGGTCCCCAAGAGGACATCGGACTGCTGCGAAAAAGGTTCCTGTTGGCAAGGTGCAAGATCAAGAAACAGTACCCAACGATGACGAGGATAGTGACTTTGTTGACCATCCTCAGAAGAAGCATAAGGCCGATGGTGTTAGGTTTTGTGTCAAGAGGGCAGCGGGGAGGGGCCGCCCACCACCACCCCAACCGGCTGATGCCAAGGTTGCTTGTTCAGTAATTTTTTTATGTTTTAATTGTCTTATTTCTAGTCTTGTTCAGTATCTATTTAGTTCAGTTCTACTATCATGCAATTTTTCATTTGTTTAGTATGTCTTTTCTTTGTTAAGTATTTCAATGTTGCAAAAGGTTATTTTTGTCTGTTCAGTAATTTCTATAGCTGCTAATGTTTTTTTCTTTTATTGAATAGGAAAAGAAATCATACGCTACAGTGCGTTGTGCTCCTGGATCCATTGTTAACATCTTGTCAAAGATGCATAAGAACATGAAGGAGAAGCTTGTATCTCTGGGTTTCAGTGATCTTCTCAGTTTTCAAGTTTCATCTGTTGAAGACAGGCTCCTTCTTATGTTTGTGATGGACCACGCCGAGGTTGAGCCTCTCCGTATTGTTGTGCATGGTAGGGATCTTCCAATCACTGCTGAGGTTGTGAAGAAAATTCTTGGCGTACCTGAAGGACAGAGACCACTCCCTCGTGTTTCTCCAAAGCAAAAGTCAGAGTATCAAAAGGAGCTGAGGTTGATATGTGATGAAAAAGGCATGAGGGCAATGTGCGAGGAAAGGCAGAAAAGTGTTGCTAACTGCAGGAAGTACGATGACTTGAAGACTAATGAGGTCCCTAGGTGGGTGGTTGAAGAATTTGCAAAGGAAGGCAATGGTGACGACTGGAGTGTCACGTGCTTCCTTATGACTTTATTTGATGCTTTGCTTTTCCCCACCACCTCATATTCTATATCTGGCGACACATACTTACACTGCAAAGAAGTAATGCATGGAGTGAAGTTCGACATCTGTTCAGCTGTTGTTGATGACTTGACTAGGGTTGTGAAGCTTTGGAAGAAAAGAAACTTAGCATGCACGCCTTCAGTGCAGGGCTGTGTAGTGCTTCTACTGGTATGCATATGTTTTTGCTTCAGTATGTCAGTAATTTTTGGTCAATGCAGTAGTTTTGTCTTGTGTTAGTAATATGAGTTTATTGTATAGCAGCCTCTTGTTCAGTAATTTACTGTTTTAAACAGGTGTATTATTTGGACAACCTTTACTGCCCGGAGCACATGCTCATCGATGCCAAGTCAACTCCTCGTTGTCGATTTTTCAATTCTAATCTTATCGACAATATTGGTAAGGCTGATAGGAAAATAGATGATGTCAATGGTGGCATCACATGCGGCAATCTTCCAGTAAGCACATTTCCTTTTTAATGTCTCTTCTTATGTCATTTTGAGTTAGTAACCTCCATTGTATATGCCATGATAAATTTGTTTTTCACATTTCAGTTTCGGTCCAGAACCGGTACATGCTATGAAGATGTGCGTGGTGATGATGATCCATTGCCAGAGGGGCCTCCTCCACCACCTCCTGTACGCAAGAGGAGGCGGGAATCTGCTGCAGTGGCTGATAATCTCTTGCCCAAGCATGGTGTGCAAACAAGAGCCAGTGCCAGGACATCACCCGCTGACACATCCGACGCTGCTGCTCATTTGTTGCACTTGTTGCCGCATTTCAAGGAACTCATTGATCAGATTGATGATTCCATGCAGCAAGAGGCAGTTACAAAGCTTATGCGCGATTATGACAGCAAAATGGATGCAGCGATGAAAAAGGTTGAGCTAGGCAAGAAGTTGTTTGCTGAGGGGGAAGCCGCCATGAAGGAAGCTCATGTTGATGTTGTTGCTCAACTCAAAAGGATTTTTGTAGCTGCTGCTCTTAGTGATTCTTCTGCACGGGAATTACGATCAAAGCGCCGTCATGAGAGGACAGCTGAGGTGAGGGATCATTGATTCAGTAATTCAGTACTACTTTATTTAATTGAATCTTTACACTAGTTATCGCATTCTAACTATGTGTTTGCCATCACCGCCCTTTTGAAAATACCATATTGTCCCCAGGGCATCCCATCTGCTGCTGATCGCCCATCACGTCGTGAGTTTTCCCGCAGTGTGGCAAAGGGAGCGGCTTCTACTTCAAGGGATCCAACTGAGGTGAGAATTTTAGTAGTTTAGTAATCATGCACATTCTTGAACCAAACTAATTTTGCATCGTCCTATAGGAAACTAATCATGTAATTACGTTACTAAATGTCCAATTCAAAGCGATTCTCTTTTCCACTATTGATAATGAATTTTGTTTCACTGTTTAATTTATTGTAAATGTTTTTTCCTAGCTTGACCCATTGGCTGCTGATTATGGCAATTCATGTGACCAGCACACCAAGGGTGATGCTTCTAAGTCTACAAAACCACCAGTTCAACCGTCCACTACACCACCAGTTCAGCCGTCCACTGATCACAATGGTGGCAGCAGCGGGATTCCTGCAGCTGATAGGCCAGCTGAGGTGATTTTTAATGGATAATGTATCACATGAACCTAAAAGCTCTCTTTTTTAACTCAGTAATCCAGTAATCCTGCTAAAACCCTTTCTTCTTTCACCAATATCTGTGATGCAGGATGCAAATGGCATCTCAAACTCAGCAGCATCACACGATCAACACACCAAGGGCGATGCTTCAAATTCTACCACACCACCAGTTCAACCGTCCACTGATCACAATGGTGGCAGCAGCGGGATGCCTGTAGCTGATAGGCCAGCTGAGGTGATTTTTAATGGATAATGTTTCACATGAACATAAAAGCTCACTTTTTTAATTCAGTAATCCTGTAATCCTGCTAAAACCCTTTCTTCTTTCACCAAAATCTGTGATGCAGGATGCAAATGGCACCTCAAACTCAGCAACATCACACGATCAACACACCAAGGGCGATGCTTCAAAGTCTACCACACCACCAGTTCAACCGTCCACTGATCACAATGGTGGCAGCAGCGGGACACCTGTCGCGA
>CM014278.1:99190485-99226507 GCA_004135705.1 Alloteropsis semialata | reverse complement strand
TTTCATTAAGTACTTTATAATTCTTATCATTTACTTGCCAACACAGGATTCAATTCTTTATGATACTTACAACACCAGATCTCAGTATTCAGTAATACTTAATCCTATTTGTTTGGCCAATTGACATAAATAAATAAGTAAATCTAATTTATGTCTCTCAGTCATCGTATTCGGAGATGTCCTCGTCGTCAAAATCAATGTCATCAGATTCATACTCTTCCACTGTCTTGGTCCTTGTTTTCTTTTTAAGCTTACTGCCCTTGCTTCCGGCACCAGTACCAGCTGGCCTGCCCCTAGGTCTTTTTGTTGTTTTGTCCTCCCTGTTTACTGTACCAGTACCAGCTTGCCTGCCCATAGGTCTTTTTGTTGTTTTGTCCTCTTTGTTTACTGTACCTGAACCAACCGGCCTACCTCTAGGTCTTTTGGGGGGTACCTCCCTGCCACATGTCATGGAGTTGTGGCCAGTTCTGTGGCATGTAGCGCATCTACGAGTGTGGTCTGTCTCTTGTGGCCTTTTGAAGTGAGGATCTGGAGCATCATCACCTTGGTCGTCCTTCTTCCTGGTCCCCTTTGTGTTTGAAATTGGAGGTGCAGAGGCTGATATCTCTTGCTCTTCTGCCTGGATTTGTGGTTGAGCTTCATGACCCATCTGACCAATGTCGTGTGGTATATCCTTGATAACATCCAGTGCTTCCTGGAGGATTTCTTTACACTTGGTAACACCCTGCATTACCACAAATAAAATTAAGACCAAGGCATCAGTATTTCGGTACTTTTGTGCAGCATCAGCAATCCATCAGTAATACAGTAATATGTTACTCCATCAGGCATAACCAATGCATTTTTACCAAATAAATTTATCCAGTAACTCAGTAATCTCATCTAATAACTACCCCAACAGTTTCAGTAACATAACTAATAGAGACGTTCCTTTTCCTTCAATTTTACCTCAAGAGACATGACAGCCGATTGTTGAAGGGCACACCAATCTGGCAAGAGTTCCAATAGGCGCCTCGCCTTAGTGTCCCCATCCGGTCCAGTGAAAATCCTGTCATGTCGGTCAAAAGGAGTATATTCCTTTGCATCCCTTGTGTATCTTTTTGGTATGTACTTGGACGGGATACGTTTCACCTGCTGGAGTACAAGTGCACACACCAGGTGTGGGCAAAACATCCCTGAATACCAATGAAACTCGTTATTCCACCCATGAGCAATACTGAATAATCGGAAACACGAATAATCGGAAATTCCTCATGGACTATAGGCAGGGAGAACATACCTGTGTGTTCCAGCCTCATGCACTCACAAGAAAACTCTGAAAGTTCAGGCATTTCGTTGTTAACAGCAATCTTCACTGAGTAATCATGCTGTAAATATGGGAAATCACTTGGAGTGCTTGTATTTGCGTATGAAACAAGGAAGTAGTTCTGTTTAGCAGGGTCTGGTCTTAGCTCGAAAGCAGTGCTTGTTGAATGTATAGCCTTAAACTCGTTGTACACAGCCCTGCTGTACACGCGGCTTAGTTGTTTGTCAAACGCATAATGTGTCGCTGTTACCACCGGGGCCTACCAAAAAAATAGAAATTTTGTAATTCAGCTGTTTGGTAAATCACAGTAATCAGACTCAGTAATTCAGTGTTTCAGTAAAACCACATATGTTGATTCAGTAAATGCATATGAATTTTGGACCTGCGAATTGAACTCCTCTCTCGTCTCGCTCTCCTTGTTGTGCTCCAATAGTTCCAGGAAAGACTTTGCGAATTCGTGTAGCGCGGTTGTATTATCACAATAACCATGCTTCACAGCGTTGTTCACGCTTTCACTCCTTTGAGTCGATGTCATTGTCCCACAAAATATCTCCTTGAAATAAGAAGCTATCCACATCTTTCTGTCATCAAACAGTTTCATCAATATTTTCGAATCATGAACTTCATATTTGTCAAGCATATCTTTCCAGGCCTGCTCAAACTCCACTGGAGATAAAGGGTGGTTGATGACGCTGGTGAGACTGTCAGACAAGCCAGGATGCTGTTTATTAAGCTGTCGGGGGTAGACCCCCAGGGGTACCCAGAAGGCGGATTGGCCCAACCAGCAAGGGGCGGCCCAATCCGAGTACATCTGGATCGGTTTGTCGGACTGGCTGGCCCACCAGTCGGGGGCCCACCAGTCGGGCGAACCGAATGGGCGCGACGACGCGCGCAGCAAGGAAAGCACACGGCGTGTCCCGCAAGAAGCTCGGAGATCAGGATAAACTAGCCGGAATTGTAGGGAAAGATATCTGTAATCGTTATAGGATCAAATCCTTGTAATTCGGGTAGGTTACGATCTCTGGCCGACTTGTAACTCAAGGCAGCCGGACTATATAAGGCGCCTTGAGACCCCCCTCCAGAGCATCAACATCTACGCTACAACCCACGATCATACAACCCTAGGACAGAACCCAACTACGGAGATCCTTCCAGGAACTTCATACACAGCAATACAATCACCGCCAACACAGGACGTAGGGTGTTACGTCATCTCGACGGCCTGAACCTGTTCAATCCTTGCGTCTTGTGTTACCATCGACTTCTGATCCTCGATCTGTCCCTCGACAAATCAACCACGTAGGCTACCCTGTGTGGACTGCCGGGTCCAAACATCCGACAGTTGGCGCGCCAGGTAGGGGTTGATCGACGAGATCAATCTGCAAGCTCGATGGCAGATTCATCCACAGGCAAACTCCATCTGCAATGGCGTTGACGAAACCTACGTGAGATGACCCCTGGTCCCAGGACGACTCGCCGAACTCGCCGATCCACGGTCTCTCCGGATCAATCTCCAATCGCCGCTACGCTGGCTCTATATGCAGATTCGTCGGCTGCCATACGGAGGACAATCTTCAAAATCAATCTACTCGGCGTACAATGCAAGGCTGTACATTCAAAGTCCAAGTCGCCGAATTCGAGTTCGGGTCAGACAAGGATTTTCCTTCCATCTTCGAGTCAAAGTTGCTGGTTGTGTGATTCGCCGCCTGCCAAAAATTAATCACTGACGTGCAAATCGAGAAAGGCCACTGCTGTTCGCTGTTCCCTGTGCGCAAGAAATCAATTTGGTGGAACTTTGCTGGATACACATGGGAAACGCACCAGAGAAGATCCCCGATCGCACGGCAACACCGACAATGAGCAAGTCGATACCTCCGTGACGACTACTACTCGTCTCGACGAGACAACTGTCGCGGCTTCATCAACGACTACTCATCTTGACTAAGCGACTAGTCGGGAGCAGACACTACTCCGCCAACAACTAGTCGGAATCGACTCCGACTAGTCGGCTTCATCAATAATGGCGCGATGATTCTCATCCCCGGTCACGAATCAAGCTAAGTCATATTTAAATACTTTTTACGATATTTCTCGGTCACCGCATATCTCCATACTTCGCCATATTTCTCCATAATCATCGCCGACTACCCTTGGTTTGTTCCCGACTGCTTATACAGCCCGAGCGCTACACAAGCAGTCAGGCAACACCCAACGGACGCATATTGCATTTTTCTCCATCGTTTATTTCTTTTTCCACTCTTGTACAAGTCGCTAAAGTACTTGGGAAGCACACGCCTTAATCGTGAAACCTCGACTCTTCCGTACGCCTACGCTCCTACGCGTGCATGCGGCCCAGCTCCCTGCGCTATGACTACGGCTATCGGGGATCAGGTGCATAAACGTAACAGGATAACTACCCGAGGAAATTAATAGACTTAAAGAGTTGGAAGTAGAAATTCTATTACATACAACGCCGAATGTTTTTCTCCAGAATTATTATTTGCTACACCATATACTACCTATCCTTCATATCTTCATTGCAGGGCACAGGTTTGGATCCCGAGCTTGCCTGTTACGCTCGGGGGCTGGACCACTCCGGCATCGCCGCCAGCTGAGTACTCGCGCCGATCAGTACTTGGGCTGGCGCTACACTCCACGACGGTCGCTAGCTGAGTGCTTTTGAGTACTGGGCTGGTGCTACCGCATGACGAGGAAGACGAAGACTACTCGGCGTGCCTCGGACGGCTCGACTCGGCCCTCGCGCTCGGGGGCTGGGCGCCGCGACGACTACTCGGCGTGCCTCGGACGGCTCGACTCGGCCCTCGCGCTCGGGGGCTGGGCGCCGCGACGACTACTCGGCGTGCCTCGGACGGCTCGACTCGGCCCTCGCGCTCGGGGGCTGGGCGCCGCGAAGACTACTCGGCGTGCCTCGGACGGCTCGACTCGGCCCTCGCGCTCGGGGGCTGGGCGACGACTACTCGGCGTGCCTCGGACGGCTCGACTCGGCCCTCGCGCTCGGGGGCTGGGCGCCGCGACGACCACTCGGCGTGCTCAGCCCTCACGCTCGGGGGCTGGCGCCGGGACGACCACTCGGCGTGCTCGGCCCTCACGCTCGGGGGCTGGCGCCGGGACGACCACTCGGCGTGCTCGGCCCTCACGCTCGGGGGCTGGCGCCGGGACGACCACTCGGCGTGCTCAGGCCTCACGCTCGGGGGCTGGCGCCGGGACGACTACTCGGCGTGCTCGGCCCTCACGCTCGGGGGCTGGCGCCGGGAAGACCACTCGGCGTGCTCGGCCCTCACGCTCGGGGGCTGGCGCCGGGACGACTACTCGGCGTGCTCAGCCCTCACGCTCGGGGCTGGCGCCGGGACGACCACTCGGCGTGTCTCGCAGGACTCCGCTGGCCCTCACGCTCGGGGGCTGGACGCCGAAATTAACGTCGGATGATTTAGCCAGATGCTCCTTGACTAACCCTTGGACCGATTCCTTCGGAATCGCTTCAAGGCTCGGGGGCTACGGCCAACGGACGCACCTCGCGGCGCATCCGTTGATTGTCTGACGACCTCAGAAGAAGGCTACTAACCCTTGGACCGATTCCTTCGGAATCGCTTCAAGGCTCGGGGGCTACGGCCAACGGACGCACCTCGCGGCGCATCCGTTGGAAGACGGCTCTTTTCTCTCCAGTATCACGCGGTTTCGCTTCCAACTGCAGCAGGCTCGACGCTCATCGGACAGCGCGACCTCGCCGACTTGTCCCTCAACCACGTACTACTCGGGGGCTTGTCGGGGGTAGACCCCCAGGGGTACCCAGAAGGCGGATTGGCCCAACCAGCAAGGGGCGGCCCAATCCGAGTACATCTGGATCGGTTTGTCGGACTGGCTGGCCCACCAGTCGGGGGCCCACCAGTCGGGCGAACCGAATGGGCGCGACGACGCGCGCAGCAAGGAAAGCACACGGCGTGTCCCGCAAGAAGCTCGGAGATCAGGATAAACTAGCCGGAATTGTAGGAAAGATATCTGTAATCGTTATAGGATCAAATCCTTGTAATTCGGGTAGGTTACGATCTCTGGCCGACTTGTAACTCAAGGCAGCCGGACTATATAAGGCGCCTTGAGACCCCCCTCCAGAGCATCAACATCTACGCTACAACCCACGATCATACAACCCTAGGACAGAACCCAACTACGGAGATCCTTCCAGGAACTTCATACACAGCAATACAATCGCCGCCAACACAGGACGTAGGGTGTTACGTCATCTCGACGGCCTGAACCTGTTCAATCCTTGCGTCTTGTGTTACCATCGACTTCTGATCCTCGATCTGTCCCTCGACAAATCAACCACGTAGGCTACCCTGTGTGGACTGCCGGGTCCAAACATCCGACAAAATATCTCCTTGAAATAAGAAGCTATCCACATCTTTCTGTCATCAAACAGTTTCATCAATATTTTCGAATCATGAACTTCATATTTGTCAAGCATATCTTTCCAGGCCTGCTCAAACTCCACTGGAGATAAAGGGTGGTTGATGACGCTGGTGAGACTGTCAGACAAGCCAGGATGCTGTTTATTAAGCTGGTTCAGTTCATTGCGATACTTGTTTGTAACATGCCACCTGCAGTACCGATGGTACGTTTTTTCAAACACCAAGTGTATTGCTTTCTCAATGGATGAGTCCTGATCTGCATAATACAAACATTAAATCAGTAATTCAGTAATCAAAACATCATCTAAATCATTAACTCAGTAATGCAGTAACCCAGGTTAATCAGGGATTCAGTAAATCTTATTAATCTGTATACACCATCTAAATCATTAAATCAGTAATGCAATAATCCAGGTTAAACAGGGATTCAGTAAATCGTTGTAGCCAGTAATCAATTCAGTAATATGATTTTTCCAAACAAAATTAAATCACAAGGCATACCTGTGAAGATGATTATCGGATCCCGCCCTCCCATGCAAAGTCGGAATTGTTTAAAGAGCCACTCGAACGTGTCTGCACGCTCATCTCTGAGTAGTGCCTGGGCAAAGACAACGTTCTGGAGCTGGTTGTTAAACCCAACAAACATTGCCAGAGGCATGCTATACTGATTCGTCCTGTATGTTGTGTCGAAAGTAACAACACTGGAATAATCTGCATCCAAGAAATCACTGGACCGCTCAGTAAAAGTCTTATAGGGTAAACAGTACCAGCACACATGTTTGGTAGATCAGTACCTGCATAGTCGCCTTGTTGATTGGCGTGGCTCCAGAAAACATTTTTCACCACATTCTTGTCATCAAGCTGGTACTCATAGTAGAACTTGGGATTGTTGGCTTGACACTCCCTGAAGAAGGCTTGGAGCTTTGGTATGTCATCCATCCTTTCTTCTCGAGCATTCGCAGCTCTCCTGAAAGAGGAGTTATGATTTAGTAACCCACGCTACAAAAAATTAAATTATAAAGCCAACATGTTTACTGAGTGTAACCTGTTTTGCACGTCCCTCTCTGTGAATTGCAGATTCTCTGATCCACCGGCTATGCTACGGAGGACGCGCATAACATGTGTGTGAGGCACATGTCCTGCATGCATTTTATCTACTAAACCAAAGACTGCTGGGTCTTTCTTCTTGTGCGCTCTCATTCTCTTTGTCATACGAGGTGTTGGAACGAGCCGGTGGTTATGCTCAAGCACAATTCGAGTGTAAAAGGCACGGCTGCCATCTTTTGCTGGCATGGCACAAACCATCGCTTTGCATCCATCGCGCTTTGATGTTTTGCACGTCTTGCGATCACCCTCGATCTTTGACTTGTGCTTCCCCTCGTTTGAGCAACAAAATTCTTGCCCATCCTTCCTTTTCCTGTTCTTCTTGATATCAAAACCAGCCCTTTCTGCATAGGCCCTGTAGAACTCATAAGAATCATCCATATCCTTGAAGCTCATCTCAAGGTTTGGAACAAATCTCGGGTCAATCTTTGCATCCTACAAAGATTCCATAATGTCAGTATTTTGGTAATTTTCACCATACTATTTCAGCATTGCAAGGAATAATGATCACGTGCAAAAATGAACGCCAGCTGCAACAGTAACTCAGTGTAGCATACTACAGTAATTTTTTTAGTTCAGTTAATGTCAGTAATTCTATAGTGGAAAAACGTAAATAATGGCAATCAGTAATTACGCTAAACAGATACTGAATGGGAGGTGAGATGGGGTGTGAAGTCTCACATGCGTGAAATTTTGGGTAGCATCTGGAGTGATCATTTTTTCAGGATCGACACAAGGCGGAGGCGTCATAATGGCATGGTATCTCGCCTCATGTTGTAGCCAAGCCGGGCTGGCGCTCAGGGGCTGGATAAAAGGAACGACCGGTGTCCTCGTCAAAGACCCAATCAAAGCACCCGCTGCAGCTACAGTTTCAGGTGATGGTTGTGGAGCAGCAGCTGATATTGGTTCACACACTGGTGATGCAACCACACGTTTACTGGAAACTGCAGGACTTGATCTACTCATCGTAGGATCACTGCCAAACATGCCTGTTGATGTAACAGTAAATACTGAACCAGATCAGAACGCTACTCATGTGCGCTCTCATGCTAATTATGCAAGAACTCTGATTAGAGCACAGCTAATTATGCGAGGACTACTGATTGGATCACAACTACCGATGAGTACCTTCAGTAAATATGCTAGAAGTACTAATGAGAATGAATTTAATCAGAGATGAGTATCTTCAGTAGCTTCAGTAATATGCTAGGGACTGCTGATAGCTTCAGTAATTTGTAGATTCACTTAAATTACCTCAGTAATTCAATGGACGATGGCCCCTGCGTTGTACCTGCCCCAAGCTCGGCCAGCCGCCCGTGTTCTAGATCAAGGTTGATCGGCGTCTCCGCGCCCCGTATCCTGGACCACGCCGCGCGCCGCCGCCCCGCCTGGCCCGCCTCCGAGCCGCCGCAGCCCCGTATTGCCGTCGCCGCGCGCCGCCGCAGCCCTGGGGTCGTCTCGCGCTGCCGCGCGCTCAGGGCTCGCGCTCGCCGTACCAAGCTCTGCAGCCGTCCTCCTCGCGCTTTTGCTCGTCGCTCGCGCTCGCGCCCTCGTCGATCGCGCTCCGCCGCAGTTCCTCGCGGTCAGGACTCGTCGGAAGAGGAAAAGAAAAACGCGGAGGCCCAAAACAGACTGGACTCGCGGTACGGGTTAATGGATCCCGAAAAGAAAAACACGGACGCCCCTCGCGCTCGCCGCTCGCGCTCGTGTTGGTTTGGTTGGGACAGACGGTGGGTATTGGGTTCATTGGGTGTAGAATCCATTCTACACCCTAGGTGTAGAATAGCGTTGTCGTATATACATATATATATATATATATATATATATATATATATATATATATATATATATATATATATAGTATTACTATACAGTACCCTGGCTATTTGGTACCCCCATCTATCGCACCATCAGGTCTCCCTCGCAATTTAACGGTTGGCTTAGCCGCGCCCGATTTTTCTCGGCTCGCTCACCTGATTAAGGGCCTGTTTAGATTGGAAAGTAAGTTTGCGAAAGAAAGTTTCCAATTCTAAATCGAAGATTAGGAGGACTAAACATGATCTAATTATAAAACTAAATACACGGATGGACGGGAAATCGCGAGATGAATCTATTAAGCCTAATTAATCCGTCATTAGAGATTTTTTACTGTAGCATGACGTTGTCTAATCATGGCCTAATTAGGCTCATTAGATTCGTCTCGCAAAGTTACCGGGGGGGTTATGGAATGAGTTTTGTCATTAACACACGTTTAATACTCCATGCATGTAAGATTCCCTTTGATGAATAGTGAAGTTTCAAAGTTTCAAAAGTTTTGGTGGGAACTAAACAGGCCCTAATTTCTGCGCGCAACTCCCTCGAAAACATCGTTGCCCACGATCTCCGCTGGTTACCTGCATCCCAAGTTCACAACCCATATCCCATTGCCTCTGTCAGCCGCCGTTCGTTAGCATTTGGCTTGCGGCGGCCCCTCCACTGCTGAAAAGATATGGGAGAATTTGCCCTCGGACACTCCAAAAACGTGGCTTTTGCCACAGACCATTACAAAACTGTGTCTTTGCCAGAAACCACTACAATTCTATGATCATTTGCTAGAAGACATCATGGCTCATATAATATCATTTTCACCTCAAAGAGGTAAGAAAACACATGAATCTGGACAATAATACCCCTGCCCATTAAACAGACCATATAACACTTAACATCCAGCCATGAAAACACATGGTTCAGCAAAATAACATGGTTTCAGCCCCATTTGGCTATCAAGTACAGCAACCACAAATAATAAGGTTTCAGCCACATGGTTTTAGCAAAATAACATGTTTTACTCCAAATACATGTTCATAGCTAAAGAGCAACGACACAGTGCAAAGCCTACTTCTTGGACCTGACAATCTTCAACTTTTTTGCCTTTCCCTTCTCAACAGCAACTGGAGATGTGGCTGGACATTCAAAAGGCTCTATGGTGCCTTCAACTTCTAGCATCCTCTTGCGGCTGTAGATGGGTACAAAAGCATGTGAGCTAAATAGAAATAACAAACAGGAATACATAAAGAAACAAGTCACTTTGGAGAAGGCATACCCCCCTTGTCATAGGACTTGGAGTAGAAACAGGAGTGATGGTTCTAGTTGGTGTAGATGGTTCTAATTCCATCAATCTCCTTGACATACTGCATGTAAAAAATAAGAATGTGAAATTGCAGGTTTAAAAAGAAAGAGCCCAGATTTTGAAATATGCAAATTTCAGTTGCACCTTCTTGTAACAGGGCTTGTTGTAGGAGCACAAGTGACGGCCGTAGGTGGTGTAGAAGCACAAGTGATGGCCCTAAGTGGTGTAGAAGCACAAGTGGTGGCCCTAGGTGGTGTAGAAGCACTTGATGGCACTACTGTGACAGTTTTCTTGTTTCTCTCTCTTTGGCTTTAGAGGGGCTGGTGGTGGGGCATCTGAATCATAAACATATTCATTGCATGTTTTTGCCATGTGTCCAAATTGTTTGCACCTTCTGCATCTTCTTGATGTTTTTCCTGTTCCCCCTTCAGCAGCTGATTTGTATCTTCTTTCTCTTGGTCTGCCGGCTGCCCTTTTCAGAATTGGAGGCCACAACTTGAACCCAAGATTTACTGCAGGCCACTGTTTCTTATCTGTCATAGGCTTCACACAATTTTCATAGGCTTTCTTGAACTTTGCAATAGAATAGTACTCATGGACATAGTCTTCAATATTACCTCGAATTGAAGTGATAATACACAATGCATGTGTACATGGTAGACCAGTAACTTGCCAGCGCCTACAGCTGCACTTCCTCTCATGAAGGTCGACAGTTTGCCTCCAATGAACTAGGTTTTTTGTGACACCTTCGACTTCACCTAACATTTCATCATCTCTACCACCATCTTTGTGTGAGTACCTCCATATATATTTCAGCCCCCTACTCCTTTCATTGAGGTCCTTCATTATGTTGGGCAGCACCTTACCTTCAAGCTTCCTAGCAATTTTTCTTCTCAGGAACATTTTGTCCATGCACATCTGTCTTATCCTATCCATAAGATCAATTACAGGCAGTGATTTTTCATGCCTAATCCAGCTGTTGAAAGTTTCAGCTATGTTGTTTGTTACATAGTCACATTTGCTTGCTTCAGAGAACAAGTGCCTTGTCCAAAGGTGCTTGTGAGTTACATGTATCCACTTCATGGCTTTAGGACAGGCATCATACATCAGATTATAATGTTCTTCAAACCTATGCCTCTGGAAAGCCCTACGTGCTGGCCATAAGTGTTTTTCAAAGACCTCACCTCGAAATCGCTTTTTGAAGTTTGTAACCAAGTGCCTCATACACTCTCTATGCTCAACCCCATTTTTGAAGATGTTAGTAACAGCTGAATCAATTCCTTTGCCTGCATCAGTTGAGATAACTAGGTCCCGAGGTGATCCAATAGCTTGCTGAAGTCTACTGAAAAATCAAAGCACCATAACACACTGGAAACATCATAACACACTGGAAACATCCAATTGTGCCCATCAATGGCAATCGCGGATGCAAGTTGCCCCTTCCATTTCCCAGTCAAATGAGTGGAGTCCACACCAAGAAAAGGCCTACAACCATTCAGAAATCCATCCACACAAGTTTTCAGGGCAACAAACATTCTTGTAAATCTCTTCTTTTTCCCAACTTGCTCATATTCAATGTCTACCAAACTGCCAGGATTTGTCTTCTCCACCTCAGCCTTGAAACTGAAAGCATGCTCAAAGCTGTCATCCCACATCCCTTTGAGTTGTTCCAAAGCCATATTTCTACCATCCCACACTACATAATATGACAGCTGCAAGTGATACTCTTCTTCTAGTCTTTTCTTCAGAGCTCCAGCCTCAGTTTTAGGCTCCTTTGCAAGCCAACTAAGAACCCTGTCCCTCACCCAATGATTGGTTGCCATTTTGTTCTTTTCAACTTTCCCAGTGCTGCAACAATTGTGTTCGTAAGGCAGCTTCTTTATCTGAAAAATTAAAAAAAAAATCAGTATACGAAGCTGCAACTTTGAAGCATGTATAAAAAAGAACGGATTAGTAATTTAGTACCATCCAAGTATTTTCACCCGACAACTTTGAAGCATGTATCCTCCACTTGCACCTTTTAGCCTTGCAATAGCCTCGATACCTTGTCGACTCAGAATAGGAAGCTGCAATTTCATATTCTCCTTTTATTGCATATTGCCTAATAGCCTTCTTAAAAATATCACCATCCCCAAAAGTTATACCAACTGCTATTGTTGGATTCTCTAAGTCAGTCGCATGGACAATTGGCTCACAATCCAATGCATCCTCCACCACTAAGTCATCCTCGAAGCCAACACACTCCACATTACCATCACATTCAGAATCAGATGAATCAGAAAGCAAGGTTTTGAAAGGATTCTCATCATCCAAACCAACATACTCTACATCATCATCCACCCAAGGCACTTTGGTGCTATTTTGAACTGAAGGCTCTAAGACAGGTGATGCAATTTCAAGCGGAGGCGGTGCATTAATTTTATCAACTGGGGCATCAGTGCTTCCCTGCAACACACAAGGCATGTTCTGTTGCTGCCCATTATCATGCATGATTTCAGAATCATCATTTTTTATAACACACACTTGCAATGAGAGCCTTCTTATCTCCCAATACATGTCAATTGCATGTAACAATTTCTGGTCAGATGTAATTTCTTCATAGCAACTACTCGATTTGTCCCAATAAGTGACACGCAACCTTTGTTTAGAGCCTAGCTTAACATCTGTGCCAATGTCAAGTAGCAAATCATTCCAATTTGTGCAATCTCTGTCTAAGACCTTAGCAATGTTAAAAGCTTCACAATACTCACGACTGCCATCATCACTAATTTTAACATAAGCACCTACACGAACAGCCAGCCTGTAGGACGAATTGGGATCATCCTACACAGAGAATCGCACAAATTGGAATGACGAGCCTTGCAAATCCAAAATTGCCCAAAATTAGCGTTAACCCATTGAAGAACACATACCCGTCAGGAACCCATTAAAGACTAGCCTCCTCCTATGGGAAAATCTCGCGCAGGTACCTTGGAGTCTCCATTGGGCTGGGATGTGCTTGGGAAGGTGCTGCAGGAGGAGGAGGGCCGCCGCCGGTTGAGGAGCGACGCGGCCGGAGGAGAAGGGCCGCCGCCGCCGAGGGCCCCCGCCGGGGGAGAAGGGCCGCCGCCGGGAGGAGCCTCGTCTCCCAGCCTCCCAGGCCCGTTCTGCGTGCGTGAGGGAGGGGACGGGAGAGTCCTGGGGGAGAGGATAAGGGAGCAGGGGTAATTTTGTCATTTCGCATTGCTCTCCAATTAAATTGAATACTATAATGGGGGCAGTGTCTTCTAGCAAAGAACCATCATTTTGTAGTGTTTCTCAGCAATGACTAAGTTTTATAATCGTCTGTGGCAAAAGTCACGTTTTTTGAGTGTCCCACAGCAAATTTTCCCAAAAGATATGGGACGGTGGCCTCCTCCCCACCGGTGAGCTTTCTCTTCCGAATTGTCACTCCCTGCTCCGGTCGGTGAGAGCCCCATCCTGCCGATTTTTGTGCCGGTTAAGCGTCCTTGCAGCCTGAAGGATAGGGTCACATATTTTGCTTTTCCCAGTTCAGTCTCCTTTTACTTTCCCCCGAATCCTAATCTCGCTTCAATTTCTCATGGTTTGGATCGAAGTAGTGTGCTTGCAGGCCCAAAAACTGAATCTTTCTTTTTTGTTCTTCATTTTTCAGATTTGGATCGGAGGCATCCCGGTGCGGAAGCATCAGAACCCGAGCTCCTCTCCTCAGCGGCGGGATAGCGGAACTCAACCGCGCCTGCTACGACCCCCATCCGTTCCAGCTACAGCTGCCCCTGCTTTCAAATCCCGCATCGCCATCTCCCAAATGCTGCCCTGCATCCTGATTCTGCGTCGCGTCGACGGAACCAAGGAAGAAGGTTAGCTTCGCTGAACTGGGGAGCATGGTCTGGCGGCGTGGATCTTGGGGACGATTAGAGATTCGGGAGGTGGAAGGGCATGGAGGCGCAGATGGGTCTCTATCTCAGTTCCTTGTTAATTTCCACCATCATTCGCTTGCCCCTTCAAATGTCTCACTGATTGGACGTGATTTTAATCCATGCATGATGTGTTGCTGTGTATATAGGGATGACGGTATGGATGATGTGCTGCCAACACCCATCTCTGGCTGACGAGCTTGAAGCCCCCAACCTCAGCCAGCTCCAACCTGAACAAACGTGGAGGAATCATCTGCAAAAGGTAAAACTATTGTTTGTCCGTATCTGTGTGACCCTTTTCCCTGTTTTCTTGTTCTTCAGTTTTTCTTATTAATCAGCTGTGATTAACCTGTATACAGTTTTCTCGAATCCAGCATTGGTGTTGGTGATTTCTACAGGTATTATCACACTTTATGTAGCCAAATGTTGAATTTCATCATGGATTGTTGAATTCCTACCTGGATTCAATATCCACCTTTCTGTAATTTGTAAAATCATGAATTTTGTCTGTCCAATTTGCAGGATGTATATTGGTTAAAAGTTTGTGGATGAGATGCCTGATCTTTATGTCAGATTTGTAACAGCATTTAATTTGGAGGAAATTGTGCTCAGAAAGATGAACACAGCCATGCTGATCTGGCCGGCAGAGGACAGGCAACTGCATGGTGGTGACTACTGAAGCAGCCTGCTATCCAGGTATTACAATCATGGCTTCCTGGACATCCAAGGTGTGCTCTCCTCCCAATATTGCCCATCTATGTTCTCCCAGCTTTTACATATGCTTAGTCTCTCCGTACATGTATATGTTCAATTTGGTGCTTGCTCTAATCAGCTCTCACTATTGCCAAAACTGTTTCCCCAAATAACTAGTTACCAACATAACCAATAATCATCTGGAACTAAGCATCATTCGTCGTAGCATAATTGCAGTGTATACATTTGCACCTGGTCAACAAGGATTACATTAGGAATGGAAAGTTGAGTATATGATACTGATTTTTTATTATTTGTAGACCACAAATATTCGTTTGTTTTGTCAGTAAGCTTCCAAAATATTTCTATTACCAAGATCACTATAGTCATAGTTTCTCCTTGTAATATGCTGATGTTTTATGCCATCATAGTCAAATCCAAATAAACATTCCACACAGTGGCTTTACACCATGTTATTTATTTCAGAATGGAGATTAGTCTTTTTCTGACAATGCTCTGCAGTACACTATTAGATTTATGGACATGTTGACAGAGGGTATATATGTTTTATAAAACCAAGGTTCTGTTCCTGATTCAATCACAGTAAACCAACAATTTGCTCTATTATTTTTAACTGTAATGTTATTCTTTTAAGCACACTACTCTGCAACAGAAGCGCAAATTGTTACCCTATTGTTGGAAGAGGAATGTCAATTTGGTGTAGACCTTTTATATCACACAAATCAGTTCAATTTGGAGTGGATGTGCTGTGCACCCTCCCAAAAATAGTTGCAGTTCAATTTACCTCCACCGTTGAGGTAAGCAACGAGAGAGATGCATATGTAGTCAAATGGGAATCATGTTCTAGAATTTATTTATGAGACGCTGATTGAATTATTTACTTTGTTCGACCAGGATGGTGAGCAAGCCACATGTTCAAGTTGGAGGAGCAACAGCTGAGGCAATAGTTATTAGCGACACTCGTCACATTCAGGTACTAATTGACTACAAATTACCCTTTGGGTATGATGCTGGACACATCGATCATTTCAGCTGTGTGGATTCTACCATGAAAATGCATGTTTTTCCTTGTTGATGCTATATTTGAGCTGCCTGGTACCTTCCCTTTCTTGTAGTTGTAATAGAAAATCAGTGGTGTGATCTTTCCTGCATTACGAGTTGAGATTGTGATCTTTCCTGTTTTTTCTTTCTATTACAGAGTCTACGTATTGGGGCTCCTTTTTTAATTCTCTGTATGAAGCTTCTGCACTAGCTAAACTTCCATTTTGAGAGTGTCACATTTGCATTGGAGAGGCCAGTTTAATTCCCCTCTCGTTGATTGGTTTGTCTCTCATCGGTTGAGGGATTGAGCTCCCATGGTTCTCTGATATGTATAGAATTTCTAATCATTTTGTGTAACTCCCAATCATCATAATATACTTTAAGAGGCAGATCAAACTTCAAGGCTTTGTTCAATTGATGCATGATTATTGATTCCAGCATATTCTTAGTTATTCATGGTGAATCAAATATATTCGTATGTGATCCAAATATATTCCGTACAATTTATATGAGCTATGAACTCATTTAGTTAACTACAATTCATATGATCACTATCTTTTAGTAGGTTGTCTCTACCACTATACTTCAATTTTCATTTCATATTGTGCTGTGGATTCCTCCAGCTGGTTATTGATGTTGGGTGTGGTATGAGCAGTATCTTTTATTGCTATCTACGAGCTGTGGGAAAATCAATTTGGTGGATTTGTGGTAGGATAACTGGACAACGAGCTACTAATTGTTCTTGTTTCTTTTTTTTTTACAGAATGGAGGGGAGGCGAGCTGCTCCCACTGCCATGGTCGACTCCAGCGGCCATAGGTTCAAGGATAGGGTCGCTGGACCAGATCGCCCCAAGCCCCCAAGCATGGCGTAGGGTGGTGGCGACACGGTGGCCGGGCCACTAGCCCCCTTCTTCCTTTCTGCATGATGGCGACAGGAAGGTGCATGGCAAGCGGCAAGCGAAATGGATAGCAGCAGGCTGGGGTGCTGTCCATTTCTCTAGACTGCCATGCCCATGCAGGTAATGTGTGGGATGAAATGCTTCTGAAGACTAAGCCACCATATTGAACTGAACCTTTAGTTTCACGTGGTTGCAAAGTATGAGCTCACTACACAAGACATGCTAATTAGAATGTCATTAGAGTTGCAGCTATAATTTTTTGGGTCCGTGAGAGTATTAGACTCATAATGTTCTTCTATTAGAATATTACATTTGCCATATGTATCCTCGAAGTAGAATTTTCCATTCAGAAAGTGCTAGTTAATTCAATGAAAGAATCACAAATCTGTTTATACCATGAATGCAACTATTGCAAAAAAACATATATTCTTTTTTAGATATTTGTAGCCCTTATTTTAAATATTCCATTCATGTAAACTCAATTGTTTTCTATTCTTGGGAAGGAATGCATGCTAAGATATTCAAGTTGTAATTATTTTTTTTGGCTAGTTCAATGTTTTTTTCTACTCTAAACAAAAATGCCCATACTAATGTGTTTTAGAAACGAATTTATATTTGTTAAATCAAAATTTTGGTTCTGTATTTCTTAAAGTGTAAAGGAGAGGAAAAAGGGTAAATTTATCAAGTAGTAGCGATTTTGTTCTCTGAATCTGATCTCATCACCTGTGGGTTTCGCTAAGGAACATCATGCCTCACATCATACTTTGCAGTGCCCCAATTTTGCAGTGTCAACTGGCAAAACCTGATGCAGAGGTGATTATATCACATCATTTGCTCAAGTTCCTAGTAAATCTAGCCTAGATTTATATGCATATGAAACTCATGATTTCCCGGAGCTATACTGCATTCTAATGTATTTTTAGTTCGTCTTCAGCCCATGCTCCAGAATAATGATGCCATCACTGTTGCTTCTTGAATGTGTGAAATTCTCATTGGGGCAAAGGTTTTTGTTTTGTTCTTTATTTAGAATATACTAGTAAGGAATCACAAGGTAGCAATGCATCCCACAGAGGTGATCGTGGTATTATCTTTGTGCATTTCAGATCAAGCATGTGCTCTATTTTTTCATAGTTTCTTCTCCATTTGAGATGAAGTATCAGCAATAATTGAAGGCCACAGCAAAAAGCAGGTTGACAAGCTGACTACGCAGATCCGCATAACTGCAACGTGGCCTTTTACACGAGAGGTAAGCCCAGCCCTTATGCCTTAGAATTTGATTTTGCATTGAATTGATTGAGGGTAGATGTCCGTGAATTTATGATCCATTTAGTGATGGATGGGGCTGATTTGTGCATTGAGTTGAATGAGGGTAGATTTTGCAAATTTGAAATACTAAGATTGAACCTTAAAAGATGATTGTGGCTGACATGTATCTGAAAGGAACTCAGATTTACCAAATATAGTTCTTTATGTTCGCCTCAATATGTTTGCCTGCTCTGAAAATATATACCCATACCCCGCAACATGTGTTTGTGAATGCTGAAAGCTGCAAAGGTAACACATGGTTCCACCGATAGTTACTGTCACATCTTAGACTATCGCAAGATTAACTATATCTTTTACTGTCACATCTTAGACTACTTTAGCTCACAATACTCAATTTTTGTTCATGTGACTGCTTGCAGTTGGACCAAAAATTACCTGTCCATGTGTACAAATAAATTGATTCATTCAAAAAGGAAAAATACTAGATCTCCAGGTAGGCACATGATCACACATAAAGGCATAAGGGTTATCTGCAACTAAATTGAATATGCTTAGTTTAAGCGAAATGTTATAACAATTTTCTTTTGGTTATAGAAAGGTAAGATGATTACGGTAGGAACTAGTTTTGCTTATGGAGCTTGGGTCCACGGATGTTGTGGCTATAGAGTTTTGATCTTTTTTCCCTTTGTCTATGATTTTCTAAAAAAATACACAGGTGCTGGTGCAATTAGGATGGAGGATCCATGATGGGTGGACGATCAAGGGAAAGAAGGCCGTTAAACTAAGAAATGACTGCTATATCGACGAAATGGAACTTGCTACGTCTAGTCTATGGAATGGTCTTTCTCTAGCTCAGCTAGTAATTTAGTTCCAGCCCCTAATTGCCTTGTTGTATGCAATTCGGAGGCCCCCAGCTTGTAAATTGGGCTTTGTTGTTCAATCTATAAAATGTTCATTCAAATGATTTTTCAGGAAACTACCTATAAAAATAAACGTTCGTTCCATGAGCTGACGCATCCACCTGGCGATCAGTCCGGACACCTGTGTCTTTTTTTTCGTTCAGATCAACATCAACGTTCAGAAAAAAAAACCAGACAGAAAAAAAAGAACCAAATGGAGGAAAAAAACAGCGGGAAAAATCCACGGAAGAAAAAAACCAACGCAAAAAATGGACGAAAAATAAAAACCAGCGCAAAAAAATCCACGGAAGAAAAATATAGGAACAGCACGGAGGGGCGGGTGGGGGTGGGGGTGAGGGGGGGCGCTGAATAACTATTCAGTACCCAGGGTATATATCAGATGATGAGTTGTAGACTACTCATGGGCCATTGTCATGCCGTGTAGCCCATCGTGCTGAGATCCTAGGCACGGCACGGCCCTCACGTTCGTGTCGTGCCAGCACGGCCCGAAATTTATCGTGTCGTGCCGTGCTTTGAGTCGTGCCAAAATATCGTGCTTTGGGTGGCCCATAAATAGCACGGCCCAAGTTCCAGCTCTAGCAAGCACGGGTGTACCCATACCCTCCCAACGACGGGTCTAGTTAGAACACCTTTCACTTACTTGTTGGTGAGGCATTTTATTTTCTCTTGTACGTTTTTCACTTGCCACTTCAATAGAAAATGTATCAATGGATGAAAGAAAATATTCTAATAGTAAAGAAAAGTTGCTCCAGATAGAATATGACGTAATAACCATAACTATTACTTGCGCTACATATATAACATCCCTTGGGTAGGATTCAATTTCATCAACGTTGAACGATTAAGATGCTGAAGATCATCTTAAGTTGACAACAATTTTTTTTTTTTGATAAAAGTTGACAACAAATTTAGCTGGCAAAAAGTCGAATCTTCTTGAGAAAAAGGAGGGGCACGACTCGTGGTGGCCGGTGGCGGGGCCGCACTTTGAGCCGCCTGAAAGCGGAAACGGGCCGGACACGAAGCCCCCGGCGGACGCGGGCAGAGACGGGCCGGACCATCTCTCCTACCACATCCACAGGAATAAACGCATCCCCGAACCAACCCTCAGGTGCTAACACAAACCTAAATCCCCCACCCCACGCCGCCTCCGCCGCCGCCACCGCATCGATGGGACGCAAAGACTCCTCCTCATCCTCCTCCGCCGCCGGCGGCGGCGGGAAGAAGGACAAGCCCGTGTCGGTCTCCGCCATGCTCGCCTCCATGGACGCGCCCGCGGCCAAGGGCAAGCCCTCCAAGTCGGCGGCGCCCTCCAAGCCCAAGGGCAAGCCCTCTAAGGCGCCGGCCTCCTCCTACATGGGCGACATCGACCTGCCCCCCTCCGACGAGGAGGACGACGAGGCCGACCTCGCCGCAGCCAAGCCCAAGCCGTCCCGCGCCGCCGCCGTTGACCTCAGCGCCGGCGTCGCGCCGACCCAGAAGGACGCGAAGAAGAAGGACAAGCGCGAGGCCATGGCGGCCGCGGCCGCCGAGGCCGCCAAGCAGGAGGCGCTCCGCGACGACCGCGACGCCTTCTCCGTCGTCATCGGCACGCGCGTCCCCGGATCCTCCACCGCCGATGACGGCGCCATCGACGACAACGTCAAGGACATCGTGCTCGAGAACTTCTCGGTCTCCGCGCGCGGCAAGGAGCTTCTCAAGAGCGCCTCCCTCCGGATCTCGCACGGCCGGAGGTACGGCCTCGTCGGCCCCAACGGCATGGGCAAGTCCACCCTGCTCAAGCTCCTGGCCTGGCGCCAGGTCCCCGTGCCCCGGAACATTGATGTCCTGCTTGTGGAGCAGGAGATTATTGGTGATGACCGCTCGGCCCTCGAGGCTGTGGTCGCTGCTGATGAGGAGCTCACAGCTCTCCGTGCTGAGCAGGCTAGGCTTGAGGCATCTAACAACGCTGATGACAACGAGCGGCTTGTTGAGGTGTATGAGAAGCTGAATCTCCGTGACTCGGACGCCGCCCGGGCGCGTGCATCCAAGATCCTTGCGGGGCTGGGGTTTGATCAGGCTATGCAGGCCAGATCCACAAAGTCTTTCAGTGGTGGCTGGAGGATGCGCATATCACTTGCCCGTGCGCTCTTCATGCAGCCAACACTGTTGCTACTGGATGAGCCGACTAACCATCTGGATCTCCGAGCTGTGCTATGGTTGGAAGAATACTTGTGCTCGCAGTGGAAGAAAACATTGATTGTTGTGTCCCATGACCGAGACTTCCTGAATACAGTGTGCAATGAGATCATACATTTGCATGACAAGAGTCTGCATGTCTACCGTGGTAATTTTGATGATTTTGAGAGTGGGTATGAGCAGAAGAGGAAGGAGATGAACCGGAAGTTTGAGGTTTATGAAAAGCAGATGAAAGCAGCCAGGAAGTCTGGGAGCAAGGCTGCGCAGGATAAGGTCAAAGGTCAGGCACTGTCAAAGGCTGCTAAAGAAGCCGCCAAGAGCAAGGGTAAAGGGAAGAATGCAGCAGATGATGACGATGACCAGAAACAGGTGGCTGTGCCACAGAAGTGGCGTGACTACAGTGTTGAGTTCCATTTCCCAGAGCCTACTGAGCTCACACCACCTCTCCTTCAGCTCATCGAGGTAGGTTTCAGCTACCCGGGTAGGCCAGACTTTAAGCTGTCTGATGTTGATGTTGGCATTGATATGGGAACTCGTGTAGCTATTGTTGGGCCGAATGGGGCAGGGAAGTCTACCCTACTTAATTTACTAGCCGGTGATCTTACCCCTACAGAAGGGGAGGCTAGGAGGAGCCAGAAGCTGAGGATTGGGCGATACTCACAGCATTTTGTTGACTTGTTGACAATGGAGGAAAATGCAGTTCAATATTTATTGAGGCTTCACCCAGATCAGGAGGGAATGAGCAAAGCAGAGGCTGTCCGTGCTAAGCTTGGGAAGTTTGGGTTACCGGGACACAACCATCTCACTCCAATTGTTAAATTGTCTGGTGGTCAGAAGGCCCGTGTTGTGTTCACTTCTATATCGATGTCTCAACCTCACATTCTCCTGCTTGATGAGCCAACAAATCACTTGGACATGCAAAGTATTGATGCATTGGCAGACGCACTGGATGAGTTCACTGGAGGTGTTGTCTTGGTTAGCCATGACTCACGATTGATATCTCGTGTTTGTGAGGATGAGCAAAGGAGTGAGATATGGGTTGTGGAGGATGGCACTGTGAAGAAATATGATGGCACGTTTGAGGATTACAAGGATGAACTAATGGAAGAAATAAAGAAGGAAGTCGAAGAATAATTCTGCTCCAGATGAGTTGTGCTTTGCTTGTTCTTTGTAGATCAAGCTGTTTTCTTGGACTGAAATTGCATGTATTATTAGTGGGTTTACTTTTCTCTGGTTTGCAGAGTATTCATATGGTTACAACTCTGAAACAATGTAAACTAGATGAGGCATGCTTGCTTTACTTATGTTATTATAAGAAAGCCTGAGAATATGGTAATATTTGTTTGTAAGTTTTGGTCTGAGTTATGGTTCCGTCAGACATTTTTCAGTGATATACCTCCACATGAACTGCATTTGATCTTTAACCATATAAGTGTTATAGTGATATTTCACTTCTAATGTAAGATGCATATCAGTTTTTTTTTCTGTTCTGTCAGATTGTACATTTGTTTTTCTTGAAATGTTCCTGACTTCCTGTGTATAGCTTAGTTTGTGACTGGTTCCCAGAACTCATGCAAACGTGCCTATAATCAACTGCCAAACGACGAAAATGTGATGTGTACTCATTAGATAGTTTTGTTCTCTCTGGCTCGTATGTTATTCTTATGGTTATGAGTCCAAAACACTACTTCTTTGTTTTGTGCTTTGTATATGAGACTCTAATACTGATAATATTTATGGTTGTTGCAATGGCGGTGCAATTTTCAGTGATATATTACCGCATCAATTGCATTTAGTCCCTTGGCCTCATTATCTTTGGCTCTTTGCTCTGTTCATTTTATGCGTGAGGTGATGAAACTGTAAAAACTTCGTTTTCATATTCATGTTAGTTTGCCCAGTGATCTTATCATTATGACATGGCAAAGATGTTGATTTAATGTTAAATGCTTATCATAAATTATTTTTAGTTTTTATGCAAGCATTTTGCTAACTTCTAGGATTTTACCATGGTATCTATTACATAGACTTGTTTCTTAGCAGACTTGTTTTCTTTGGTGTTGCGTTAAAGTGTATGAGTTTCTCTTAATTTCTGTTTGCTATATATTATCAAAAAAAGGCTTGAAAAATCTGATATTATCTGTTCGCATTATTCGTTGAAAATTATTGCCTAGTGAGACAATACCTTCTCTCTTAGTGTATCCTTTCACATCAGTGTCATCTGGTCTTAAGCAATGCAAATGCTTGTTCTGTTCTTGGTATATCACAATATCCCGTAGCCTGATTTGACTGTGTAATATGGTAGTGTGCATATTCATGTGGTTTAAGCTAGTGCTTAATTATTATATGGTGGCTAAGATGCAGTCTCTGCAATTTGTGTTCAGTTTATCAAACTCTTAGTTTTAGCACATCAGTTATCACAGTCATTTACATAGCACATGTTGTACATTTGGAAGCAACTTGTAGGTGAACTTGGCACGATGGGCACATGAAGAAAGAGTTGATGACGATTTGAACCTTTTTTAGCTCTTGGCTGGGAAATATTTTATGAAATGTCTTTTCCTATTGAGGGATGAGGGATACGGATTTTTAGCTCTCTTGCTGATTTTAGTTCCATGTCATTTGATGAATCTAAAGCACTTGCACAAGTCTTACAGGAGAAGGTAATTTCAGTGGTTCTTGCTTTTCATCTTCATTAGTCGATTTGTGATCGGCCTGCTTAACTGTCTATATTTTGTTCTTGAAGTCCAGAGTCCTGGTGAGAGTTCTGTTTAACTGTCTAAATTTTGTTCTTGAAGTCTAGAGTCCTGGTGAGAGTTTTTTTATTCCTTAGATTGAATAATCTCAGATAATAGTGGTGTCCATTACAGATGGAAGCACTAGTGCACTTCTCACAAGAGCAAGAAAGATACCTATTAGAAAAACAGAGATCAAATTGTTAATTTTTTAGGCAGAGATCAAATTGTTATTGAGCATTATCATTATAAAGAAGTTTGTTTTGTATGGAGTATCATCCGAGAAAGTCACAGACTAAACTGAGAATCTCTCTTGGAAGGAAACAAAATGAAAAGGTAAACCATAACCATATTGATATTGCATCAAATTTAGTTGGATTTGTAGTTATTTTAGTTGAGATGGATCATTGAGCATGTCAGAATCGATCCTGTCTTTCTTGGTTTCTGGTACAGGCATAGGCACCTCCTAGTGTCTGTACATCAGAAGCAAACATGTAAGCATTTGATATATTTTTTTGTGGGGGTCCCAAACACATACATTATTATTATCATTACTGTATTATCTTTTCTGCTCAGCAGCTCTGCTGTTAAGATCTTGATACTGATGATTAATCGAAAATAATGCTTGGGCATGACAAACAAAAGATGTTGAAGATTATGCTGATGTCCTGGACGCTGAAGACTGCTGAAGAGGACATCGTTCATATGCTGGACGAGAAACAGCAGTAATATTGGACATGGGTGCTCTGATGGTGTGCAAAGAGCACTCGGTGGATATTGCAATCTTTGTGACATATGTTGTTCTGCTTTCACATTGTTCCAATATTTTTATGAGCTTAACATTCGGTATGAATGATGCTACTGGAGATAATACAGTCACAAAAAAGGTCACTAAACATTATCACATATTTCCTGAAAAGTACTTTTCTGTAATATGTTTTTGTAAAATCTAATAAAAAACATAAAAGTTTCTTTAGACAAATATACTCATATCATTTCCGAATAGCGGGCATTTTTTCTGCGGGTTATTTGTTTGCTAGGGGAAAAAACAGCTACAACACAGTACAATATGCTGTCTCAAGGTAGGAAGTAGGAAGTCTATTTTCCCTATGTTTGCAGTCACCTGTGAACTGTGATGCGGCGAGTAACAACAACGGACCCATCTGCTTCTGAATTTCTAGGATCAGGATCCCCTATGAGCATTATTAGCCTATCCTTTCTATGGGCCATCTGCTTCACATTTTCTAGGATCAGGATCCCCTATGAGCAGTATTCCTCTGTCCTATCAACTGTCGAAGAAATGCTTGATTGAAGTGAAAACTTGCATTTGGCTGAGTGCAGTTTTAACTGATTGGTTCCCCATTTGGTGATTTCTACTTATCAAATATGGCACCAAGATTATAAGTGAATAACCTGTTGAAGTTTCCAACATCATATTATTCATATATGTAAAAATTATATAAGACATATATATGGCTGAGTATCGGTCGAATGTTGCCGAGCTGAAAACAGCACCCCTGCAAGCCTGCATATCTCCTTATCGCCGTGTAATTCCTGAAAAGTAGGCATCTGCGCAATTCCGCAAATGGTAATTTTGAGCCGCACTTGTAGGCCTTTGCGTATTTTTCTTTAGTCTGCATATGTTGATTCTTTTAGAGAATCTTCGTAGATATACGGTCGAGACGCATGCCCGCACGTTGAGGTGCCTCCGTACCACCAGACAGCCTGTTCGGTTGGCTGGTGGCTGGTGGCTGGTGCTGATTTGTTGTGAGACTGAAGTACTGTTGGCTGGTGGTTGATAAGCCAAGCGAACAGGCTGTCATTTCTAATTTGGCGTTCTGACCAGACACTTTGGGGTGTTTGAATGGGAGGGGTTCTATCGAATGTTAGGTTGGTAATTAGGAGTATTAAACATATATCAATGATAAAACGAATTTCATAATTCCTAGGCTTTTTCGCGGTCCGAATCTATTAAGTCTAATTAGTCCATAGTCAGCCCATGTGATGTTAAACATGTGCTAATCATTGATTAATTAGGTTTAATAGTTTCGTTTCGCGAAAAAGCCCTAGGTTTATGGGATTAGTTTTATAATTCAACTATATTTAGCTCTCCTAAATGATATCAATATATTCAATGTGACAAGCCTTATTTTAAGCCCATGAGAATAACTTATTCCCAATACAATTATCCTGTCTGAAACGCGTCATCTATCCACGAATGGAGACAATACCATTTAAGATTTAAAATTAAAAATGAGCTTGAACCAAAATATTTGCAAGGAGCAAAACAAAGTGCTCCATTCGTTCGAAATTATAGGCTGTTTTAATGTCATATGTGTCAAAAAAAATACACCAACTACAACACCAAATTAATATAGTAAATTCCATGATGAGATATGGTTTTACTGTAACGGTTTGATACCATAGAAACCAAAATGATCTACTTATCAGAAAATAGGGAATATTTAGATTTATATGCCTAATATTTTGCCATTTGGGTGATAGTACACTTTTCAAAGTCAGGTCTTAGCGTGATTCCTCCGGTAAGCAGTCCGAGAGATCAGATGCTAATATTTTAGCTTTGACCGGAATTATAGAGAGGATCATAAAGATTCATATCATTGACTAAATATACTATAAAAATATATTTAATAAAGAATATAGTATAATGATACTTATTTGATATCATAAAATTTAATATTTTTATTGTATAAACTTGGTCAAATTTTAGATATTTTGACTTTCTAAGACAATTGGAGTGACAAAATTCGTTTGCACAGAAAGTCGAATCTAGGATCTGAGGAGTGCTATCGGAGCCATCTAACCAACTCAGGTAGAGGCCTATTTGTACGTCGATTACTTTTTCCTTTTTTTCTCTTTTTTCACCTTTGTCATAATCCAACCCGATTGCTAATTGGATTATGGGTTGTCTATGGCACACCTAGGTATTTTACGATCTTTATCGACTTTTCATACGACAATTTCTCTTCTTCTTCTTCTCTAGTATTTTTTTCCTCCGCACTTCTTGTACATGTAGTTGTGGCATAAAAAAACAAGCTCCTTGTCCCGCCTCGTCCTCCCATCTTCGACGTATCCCATCGCGGCTTTCCATAGCCACACCAACCCGTGTGAGTTTCCTCTTTCTCAATCCTCCCACCCGGTTATTGTCACACCCTGAAATTTTTGAATTTCAGGATATGATTAGGAAGTAATGATTTTCTCATAATTTTAAAAATTGTCCAACATTTATTTCGTTGACAGGAAATTTAGTATAGGAAAAACAATTGGTTGCTTTTCGAAATTAAATGAGTTTGCTTCGTGTGTTGCATTCATGCTCTTTACATTGGTTTTTTATTGTGCTTGTTCGCAAAATCAACCTGGCCCGGCCTCCTTTTCTCCCCGCGGCCCAACCCAACCAGCCATCTCGGACCATCTCGTCCTCTTGGATCGGCCTATTGCAGAGCAGCAGACCGGCCCTACTCGGCAGCCCGCCCCGCTCCTGGGCTCACCTAATCAAGCCACCAGACCGCCTATGCTTACCTCGTGCGCGCCTGGCCCAACAAACGGCGGCTGTTTCCCATCCACGCACCTGGACACGAAGATGCCCGACGCCTAGGCGCCAACACCCGTCCCCTCGGTTTGTTCGCCTGCACGCGGAGTACCCCGACCTCGCGCATGCGGCCTCGCCGGCAAGAGCTGTGCCAAGTCGCGCCACCCACCGACCCACCAGGCATCCCAATAGCCAAGCCACCTGTGCGCCCCTTCACCCTTCCCCCTCGTCCAGAAACCGTTCTCCTTCCTTCAACTCGTGAGTCGTGAGCAATGGCGAGTTATTGCCGTGCATGCCGCTGCCCGTTTCCCAGCTATTTAGTAATTAAATTTATATTGTTGCAATGAAATTCAGGATCTTAGTTACTGGTTCATGCCAATGTCACTGCACTACAACGTAAGTTTGTATTATTAAATAATGTATAAGCTTGTAAAGGTCATATGCCTTTCATCATCTGTTACTTCTTAGTAGTCTATACGAGAAATAATTTGTTGACCACTAAAGATTAGTTGTATTACTTAACAATTGACCTTATGCTATTTTCAATGGTATAAAAATTATTAAATCTATGCCATTAGATTTGCATAGGTTCGAACTATTAAAGTAATAATGTATTAATCTGCAAGTTTTACGATAGTTGTGTCCTTTCAATCATTCATCTGTTTTTAGCATTTCTCTAAACCTTTATAACCATAGCTTCGAGCCCTGTTCTCCGAGCCCTGTACTTAGTGTGTTCTTTCAAAGCTTTTCTATGATTGATGTATTGTTCTTAGTTGTACTTGTTTGTTTGCTTTATATGTTTGTGCCCGAGGATCGCTTCGAGTAGAAGGATCGTTGTTCATTGCTTTCAAAATCAAGATATTTCAAGTGAGCAAGAGCTGACAAGCAGTAAGAGTACCCTTATGTTGGAGAAAGGCAAGGTCTCTAACCATCTTTCTATCTATGCTTTTAATATATCATGATGATTTAATTGGAACATGGAGAACCACCCAGGAAAACAGTGCAACCACAAGTACCACATGGCTCTGGTCTTGGCTAATTAATTAGACGAACTCTATGTTGTGTTGGAGATGTATGTTGGGCTGAAATGGTTTGTGTGTGATGTGCGGGGAAAGAAGGTGCGCATTCCGATTACCCATTCGGACAGGGACCAACACATACATAGAGGGATTCTTTGTAAAGGCCTCCGAGCGTCCCTATGCAGCCACACCAAAGGTAGTGTGATACGTGCCTGATCAGCACAGCGTGGTTGGGTCTACGTTTCTTGTGAGGAAAGTGTACAAACTCTGCAGAGTGTTAAAAACTGTTATAACTGTCGTGCTCATGGTTAAGAGCGGTTTGGACCCTCATATGACTAATATATTTTAAGTTGATAATAAATCATATTCTGGTTATTTTTTGTGGCCTTGCCGAGTACCAACCATAAGTGTACTCATCCTTGCTTACTGCTGCTCAGAAATGTGATGTGAAGATGTTGAAGATGGTGCTAGGCGTACGCAACCCCCAATCGATTGCCTGTGAAGTGTTGGAGCCTTCGTTTCCAGGATAACTGTGACTCTGATAGATTGTAAGTCCTTTGTATTGTTTTATGTGATACTGTTATTGTTTATCACTGATGAAGTCTCATATGTGTGTAAACTTGATCCTGACACACATATGATTATCATTCGGTTTTATCCTTAAAATCAGATGTGACAGTTATCTTCTACCATCCCAGGGCCCAGCTGCTCCGCCCTCACCGATCGGCCTGCCCACGAACCGCCTCCATCGCTAGGCTGGTCTTTGTTCCTCGACCTACCCTCTAAGCTCCTAATCCCCAACACTCAAAGACCAATTCTGAACCCAAAAATCTCCTAACCCTAATCTGTCGGAGAAGGCTTGGCCTCGTAAAGATAGAGTAGAACGGCGCTGATATGGGGTGGTCGGGGTGGGAATTCGAGTGTGAGAGGGACGAGAATGGCAGGTACAATATAACTTTCCGTTAAGCTTCAGGATCACAATGCACCCTTACACGGTAATTAAAGAAAAATAAAAATTATAACTTTCCGTTAATGAAAAGCTTATAAAACAGGATCACAATGCACCCTTACACGGTAATTAAAGAAAAATAAAAATTCAAGATCACTACCCTTGGGTATTTGGACTTATTGCTTAAAAAATGAACCACTCGATGCAAGATCCAATAGCATAGTCGAAGTTTCTCAGTTACATAGCATCAGCAAAACCAATGTAGCAAAATTACCTAATGTATCTAACCACCTTTTAGAGCGAGTACGAGGTGGATGCGAGCACCGGCCGTGATGTTGCTCTCCTGCACGGTCTTGCCGTCGTCGAGCTGCTTGCCGCCCAAGACGAGCCGCTGCTGCTCGGGCGGGATGCCCGACCACGCCTCGACGCGCTGCTTGATCGCAACCACGGGCTCCGTCGGCTCGACCTCCACTTCGATCACCTTGCCGGTGAGCGTCTCGACCTTGACCGTCGTCGTCGACGTCCGGGATACGGCTGCCTCGTCCACCGCCATGCCCACCGCGCGCTCGCCGTGGAGGCTGATCGAATTTAACCTCTCCGCGAGCGCGGCGACCTCAACGCCGCAGCCGGAGGAGAACGGCGGGTTGCCCGCCCTGCCCTGAATCTGGGCCATTCACGACCGACGAACGATTCCTCTCTCAGACGGCTTCGCTGGCGAAGCAGCGGCGTGTCGCCAAGAGCAAGAACTCTTCTCCAGGTTTCTTCCTGCACCCTGGGTTGGTCAGGCCCTGACTGATTTATGGATGGTGTGGACGTGGATCATCAAGTCCAGATCGGACTTGGACTCCGGTTTCCGACAACTTCCTAATCCCTCTGCTACGGACTCTGTCATCTGGGGCGGATGGATGGATGGCCCGGTAATGCTACGGACTCTGTCATCTGTCAACTTCCTAATCTTGCGGTCAAAGGTCTCATTAGATTCGTCTCACGAATTTACCAGGGGTTGTGGAGGTAGTTTTATAAACTGACTTTATTTAATACCTCTAATTAGTGGTCAAAGGAGGATGAAAAATATTTCACCCTCCATCTAAACACGGCCAAAGGTCTAGTCGATGCTGAGAGCATTGACCAAGCGTCCAATCTGAATACGACTAATCAAATTAATAGCTTTTATACTATATAAATTGAAAGAAAGGAAACGATTACAAAAAATCCTCCAAAATTATACACTCCTCCTCCCTCCGTCCCAAAAAGAATGCAATTCTCGCTTTCCGAGAAATTTTAGTATCTTAAGTTTGATTAATTATAGATAAAAAAATATCAATATTTATGATATAAAATATATATCATTAGATTCGTTATAAAATATACTTTTATAATAAATTTAGTTAGAGCCATAAATATAAGTACAATTTCCTAGAAACTTGATCAAACGTGAACCACTCAAACTGGCACGCCCTTTCTGGGACAGTGGTAGTAGAGCCCTAGTAATACTACATGCAGCGGTGTCGGTGCCCAACACAGCCTAGTCACTGGCGTTGGGCCCCACGCAGGCCTTAGCCTCTGAGCTCCAGAGCCACTGCACCAAGAACTTCCTCCCCTTCCTGCCGTTCACATTCCAGCTCCTCCCCTGCTTGTCCACCGCCACCTTCCCGGCGTACCCGCCGCCGCCGCCCGTGCCGTAGACCCCCTCGCAGAGATCGGCGATCTCGGTGGGCGCCGTGGGGTCCTCCCCGGCGTACCACGCGTTGACGAGCGGGTTGGTGGCGAGCTCGGCCAGCTCGTGCGCGATGACGCTGACCATGCCGTCGACGCCGGCGTCGCCGTTGGGCGGGCGCAGCGCCGCCATGCCGCTCCGGGACATGTACGACGGCAGCGCAAACGGGTACGCGCAGACGTCGGCGCAGCGGCCGCCGCTGTGTCCGACCCAGGCGTAGGGGAGCGTGTGGCCGACGAGCGACGGGAAGGTGAAGTAGTGGAAGCCGCAGACGGCGCGGCAGAAGTCCTGGACGGCGACGCCGGGCGCCGTGAGCACGAGGTAGGCGCCGCCGCGGGTGTCCGCGGGGAGGCTCCCCGCGGCGACGGCGGAGGCGAGCACCCGCTGGATGTCGAGGCGGGAGAGCGAGCGGCCGAGCGAGGCGGACGCGTCGGCGGCCTCCCCCGCCAGCGCGACGCGGCGGGTGACGTTGGCGAGGGTCTGGTCGGCGTAGAGCGCGGCGGTGGCCCACCAGTCGGCGACGGAGGGCCGCGGCGGGGACGGGTCGGAGATGGAGAGGAGGAAGTCGCGGACGGGGGCCTGGTGCGCGGGGTCCCAGCGGCCGTACCAGAGCACGTAGAGGCGGAGCGGCGCGGCGGAGAGGACGGGGCCCATGTGGTAGCGGAGGTCCACCAGGTCGGAGCTGCCCTCGTACCTCTTGGACGCGCCCAGGAGCGCGTCATCGCCGTGAGAGGAAGGCCATAAAGCAAGAAGAGCACGACGGCGGCGAGCGCCATTCCGACCTGTTTACTGCGTGGCCGTGCTTGCTGTGACTGACCGTGAGTGAGTGTAGAGAGTGGAGAGGCGAGTATTAAGGACAGCTAGCGGTGGTGGGAGGCAGCAAGATGGCAGGGCGGGGTGGCAACTGGCACCGATGGGATTGGAGGTGGGAGCTGGAGACAGCTGCATGCATGCAGTGGCGCGGTTGTTGAGTGAGGCCGGCGCATGGACGCCTGTGGAGAGAGTGAAGAGAGGAGAGTGATGGCCGTGGGTTGGTGGCGAAGTCATGCCTGAACGATGGCCAGCAAGGCGTCCATATTACCATATATATGCCATGCTCGATCTCCCTTCACAGATTCAAACGTGAGCTCGACGAACAAAACTGAAGGAATAATGGTGAAGAAAGATTGAGGAATGTTTTCCGCGGTGCACCTTATTCAGTGAACCGGGTCCATCTGGGCCGACCGATGAGCTGCTCCCACAGCGTTTCGCCACTGTCCGGGAAAGCGACGAAGGCGGAGAGGAGGGCGTGTCCCTCTGTCCCGAGCCCCGATCCAGAAGGTGTGGGACAGCGGCAGGCAGGGCACCGTACGCTCGCATGGACCATGGATTGGTGGATTGGTGGTTGGTTGTGTAATTGTGTTCGTTGCTCGCGACGGTTGCAGCGGCACTGCACCGCGGCACAAGGATTCTTCCTCCGTGTCGCGGAGGCGCGCATCCATCCCGAGCTAGAGATATTTTGCCATGTTGCTCCGTGCCGCAGCTCCGTTTGTGTCCAACTGGCCTGGCGCTCGCGGTCCTTGCCGTTACGTACGGTTTGCCCGTCTCGAGGACACTCTTTCTCAGCTTTTGAATGCAAGAATCCAGTCTTCGCAACTCAATGGCATCATAGTGGCCCCATCGGCTCCGGTGGTCAGTCACTTACTCTTTGCGGATGACAGCCTGCTGTTTTTCAAAGCGGATAGGGAAAGTGCGGAGAAGATAAAGGAGGTATTGCAGTTTTATTGCAAGGCGTCAGGGCAACAGATAAATAGGGACAAGTCCTCTATACATTTTGCAAAGGGTTGTTCGGGTGACTTGCGGGAACAGATCAAGGAGATTTTGGAGGTAGACAATGAAGCTCTTAGTGCAAAATATCTTGGCATACCTACGGATGTTGGAGTGTCTACCAATGGTGCTTTCAAGTATTTGAAAGATCGTGTATGGAACAGAGTACAAGGCTGGATGGAGAAGGCTTTGTCATCGGCAGGGAAGGAAGTGTTAATCAAAGCAGTAGCTCAGGCGATACCGACGTACTCTATGTCCTGTTTTAAGCTGCCGAGACGGATTATGCAAACACATTGACGGGCTCCTGAGAAGATTTTGGTGGGACAGCAAAAATGGCCAACGACGCACATGCTGGGTGGCGTGGGATGATATGACTAAACCCCATGCTGGAGGTCTAGGATTTAGGGACATTGAAAAGTTTAACTTGGCACTCTTAGCCAGGCAGGCGTGGCGCATTTTGCAGGAGCCGTCGTCATTAAGCGCTAGGGTACTTCGTTCGGTTTACTTCCCTGATGGCGAATTCTTGGATGCAGAAATAACTGTGGCTCCCTCACGGGTGTGGCGAGCGATCCATGAAGGAATCAGTGTGCTGAAGCTTGGGATTATCCGAAGGATTGGTACTGGTGAAGGAACAAATATCTGGACAGTGAATTGGCTGCGACGTGATGGTATGCTAAGGCCAATCTGCTGCACTGGAGATAACCCACCGCAGAGGGTCAGTGAATTGATCGAACATGCCACACGGTCATGGGATGTGCAGAAGCTGGACATGTATTTCACGGCAATGGACAGAGAGGCCATACTAGCGATTCCTCTGAGTACTATTAGGATGAAGGACTTTTGGGCATGGCATTACGAGCGATCGGGTGTCTTCTCTATTCAATCTACCTACAAGTTGCTAGATCAGATTTCTGATGCGACGATGGCCTGTCTGGAGGGAACTGCAGGACGGTCAGATATTGGGGCCGAGCAAAAGAATGGTCAGATTTGTGGAAGGTCAAGGTTCCATCAAAAATTCGTATGTTCTTGTGGAGGTTAGCTCGTCACTCAATTCCCACGAACGATGTACGTCATCATCGCAATATGGCTCCGAATGGCAACTGTGGTATCTATGGCGCGCCGGATAGCTGGAGACACTCGCTACTAGATTGCAATGTGGCGAGATGTGTTTGGGCTCTAGAAAATCAAGAAGTTGCGGAGGTTTTGGCAGTAGCACAACAGGATGATGCCAGGGGATGGCTGGTAGAGATTATGAGTGCCCTATCACACACAGATCTTACACGAGCGGTGGTGAGATTATGGGCGATATGGCATGCGAAGAGGAAGGCTATACATGAGGAAGTTTTCCAAAGTCCACTGTCTACGCACTGTTTCGTCGAGAGTTTCATCGCAGAGCTTGAGCTGACGAAACCACAACCTAAATTACAGCAGGGAGCTCCAGTGCCTACTAGGGGATGGCTCCCTCCTCCATCTGGAATGTGCAAGGTCAATGTCGATGCTGCAGTGTCAAAGAATTCAAATGTGTCGGCGGTGGCGGCAGTTGCCAGGGATGCCAATGGTTTGTTCCTTGGCGCATCAGCGCAAGTAATGCTGGGCATGACCGATGCGGAAACAGCAGAAGCCCTTTCTTGCAGAGAAGGCATGGCGTTGGCGAGCGATCTGCTCCTCCAGCGCTTTCGTCTTGCAACAGATTGTGCCAATGTTGCGAGGAGCATCAACGGACCTGGTATGGGGAGTTATGGCCTGATCATTCGGGAAATACAAACAAAACATGAAGACTTTCAGGAAACGGAATTCGTACATGAGAATCGCAAGTCCAACGCCGATGCTCATTTACTGGCTAAGAGCTCTTTATTTAGTCAGGACGGTAGACATGTTTGGTTTAGTGCACCTCCGGTAGGTGTTTGTACCTCGTACTCTATTCTCAATGAATAAATAAGTTGTGAGTTCTCAAAAAAAATCAATTAATCACTTGGTTCATAGTTTTTTCAATTCAACCAGTGAATCGGGTTGATTTTTATTCTATGAACCCACAAGGCTGGTTAGCGGCAATATTTGATATGTTGCCGCATGAGAAAGTGGCGAGAGTGGTGGTAACTTTGCGGGCAATCTGGTATGCGAGAAGGAAGGCAATACATGAACAATCCTTCAAGAGCCTGCTATTTATTCATGGTTTCATTGGAAAGTTCATATCTGACTTGGACATGGGCACTCTGACACCAAAAGAGAAAAGAGTAGGATAGCAGATAGCAAAGCTTGATGGATCCCTCCACTTAGCGGGATGAATGAAAGTAAATGTTGATGCTGCTCTGTCCAAGGTTTCGAGCACTGGCGCAGCCGCTGCAGTAGCCAGTGATGACAATGGGATGTTCCTCGGAGCGTCAACTGTTGTGTTTTCTGGTGTGTCGGACGTGAAACAGTTAGAAGCGCTGGCGTGTCGGGAATCCCTAGCGCTTGCTGCTGATCTCGACATACGACGATTCAAAGTGGCTAGCGACTGCCTGAATGTTGTTAAAAATGTTCATGGAGCATGGCCAAATTATCAAGGAGATCAAGGCAAGAATGGCATATTTTACCTTGGTTGATATTGTACATGACGGTCGAGAGTCGAATGTGATGCTCATACTTTAGCTCGTCATTGTATTTATAAATCAGTAGGTCGCCATGTACGGCTTTTGAGTCTATCTGATGGCATTTGTAACTCCTTCTCCAAGAGCACTCAATAAACGGTGGAGTTTCTCAAAAAATGATACAAATAACTTTGATCATGCATGAGGGTGAATGGGCCTTTTCAATTGCTACTTAACACCGTTGGTGATAGAAATAGCCGACATTGTATCGGAACGAAAGTTGGACCTAGTCCGTAGCTTAAATTGTGAGGGCCGTAGAAAAAACCAGCCATTTCACTATTGTCAAATATAAATTTTTCTCATTTGCATATGGACCATGCCGTCATACCGACTTTTTTGTTTTTTAGCCCTTTTCGTGAAAAATTTCACAAATAGACCCCTGGCGGAAAGATTTGCAAAAATGGACCCTAAGCTCGGCGCCATGACCCACGGTGCCGAGGTCCAACGTCTCGGCGCCATAGGCCATGGCGCCGAGGTCTAGGGCCTTGGATGACGTGGTTCTGGTTCACCTAGGTGATGTGGCACTGACGTGGCCGACCTCGACGCCACAGATCTTGGCGCCGTGCACGGCGTCGTGTATCGCGACGCCGAGCTCGGCGCCAAGATCCACGGCGCCGAGGTTAGCGCCAAGACCTGTGGCGCCGATGTCTGTGGCCAGAACTCGGGCTCAATCTCTCGGTCTCACTCCTCACTCTCTCACTCTCTCTCCCACTCACTGCGCCGCCGTCCGCCTGTACTCCGTCG
>CM014278.1:99146133-99188877 GCA_004135705.1 Alloteropsis semialata | reverse complement strand
GGATTAAAGGAAAAGAGGATTGGTTTTCTTGTTGGAGATGCTCTAACCCTAGGCTATTCCCCATCTCATTTGCATCCCAGGCAGGCGGCGGCGGCGCCGATGAATCTGCATCTGCGCCGGCGCCGTGGACCCTCGCGTCCTCGCCCATCGAACATCGGCCCCCGGTCCTGTCCTCCTCCATCTCCTGTACTCTGTGTGGAGCTCGGCCGCCGGCGAGCGTGGACGCGTGGAGCGAGCAGCGCAAGCACGCAGTGGCTGGCGGGACAGCAGGGCTGAGCAGCGGCGCGTGCGGCGGGTAAAAGCTAGCAGCTCGCATCAACCTCTCCGGCTTGGACTGCTGCCTCTACCTATCTGCTGCTGTTTTTTTATCTGTTGAATGTTTCGCTTTGGTTTTGTCGCTGGACTACTGCGGCTGCCTCCGCCCGAAAACACCGACGCGGAAATCATCTGTTTTTGGTTTTCTAGAGCACCGATCGGTTTCTATTTCTGCAAAACCGAAATATTTTTTTCACTGAAACACCGAACCGAATTGTCGGTGCACACCGAATGTCCACCCTTTATCCATTCTTTTGAGTACATCTTTGAGGAAGTGACACCACTAAAATTTACTTGCCACTTCACATTTAGACATTTAGTACTGTTAAACCTCGCAAAAGCCTCTTTAGCGGACATTTAGCACCGCTAAATCTCATAAAACCTCATTTAGCGGATGTAGCTGTGGCAGACCGCCCCAATTAACCCGGCTCAAGCGCATGAGACCACTTCCACTGCGGTGCTCCACACTCTTGAACCGAACTAATCGTGCAATCCGTCGGATACCTTCCCGATTAAACCACCAATTCTCATGACCAAAATGAAATAGCAGCAAGTCCCACTCGAAGATGGGCTCAGGCAGTACAACTCATCATAAAATTTTACATCCCAAGGTTCACATGGATAATTATATAAACAAAGTACATAAGTTTTAGTTATTACAAACCAGAGTTATATAACAGCGGAAGTCTAAACGTCGATCACATAACATTATGCGGAGCCCACGCATAACATTCAAACACCGCGGCCTGAGTCGGACTCAGACGGTACCCGCTCCACGGTCCAACCATCAGGAAGCACACAAGGCCACGTCAGAGCAGCGACGGGGTCATAACTCATCATATCCAAATCTGAAAAACAAGCCACAAGCAAGGCTGAGTATACTAATACTCAGCAAGACTTACCCGACAAGGTTAAATTCTAGACATACACGGCTTTATGGTAGAGGGATTTGTTTTGCCAAAAAGCATCTACAAGTTGATCCCTATTTTCAGTATTTTAGCCAAGTTAAAGTGAGACTAACCATTACTAAGTTTGCCAAACTATCCAACAACATTCAGTGTCGAAAAACAATTGATTAACTAGATATCATCTTTACTCAACTAACAACATCTCTAACCATTGGCCAAGCACACTGATGTGCGACGAGAGATCAAGCAGCTTCATGTAACCGCGAAGGACGGACAACTCGAGTTAATTTTTTTAACCATGCATGGGACAACCTAACCGCACGCCCCATGTGAGACACTGTCGGATTTATGGACCCGGCAGTCCACAGGGTAGCCTACGTGGTTCATTTATTGAGAGACAGATCGAGAATCATAAGTCGATGGTAACACAAGACGCAAGGATTGAACAGGTTCGGGCCGTCAAGATGACGTAATACCCTACGTCCTATGTTGGGTGTTTGTATTGCTGTGTATGAAGTTCCTGAAGGATCTCCGTAGTTGGGTTCTAGTCTCGAGGTGTGGATTGGCTGTTGTTGATCGTGTTGATCTCGTGTTCTGGAGGGGTGGGACACCCTATATAGTCCGGTTGCCTTGAGTTACAAGTCGGCTGGAGATCGTAACCTACCTGGAATACAAGGATTCGATCCTATAACGATTACAGATATCTTTCCCTAGAATTTCGACTAGTTTATCTTGATCTCCGATCTTCTTGCGAAGCACGCCGTCTCCTTCCTTGTCCCACGCGCTGTCATATCCAACCCGGTTTGTCCAACTAGTGGGCCATCCAATCTGACAAGCCAGCCCGATAGCTCTCGGATTGGACCATCCCTTGCCGATTGGGCCAATCGACCTTCCGTGTACCCCTGGGGGTCTATCCCAGACAAGCCCCCGAGTAGTACGTGGTTGAGCGACAACCCGGCGAGGTCGTGCTATCTGCTGAGCTTCGAGCTTGCTGCGGTTGGAAGCAAAACCGCGTGATACTAGAAAGAAAAGAGGGCCGCCTGCAACGGATGCGCCGCGAGGTGCGTCCGTTGGTCGTAGCCCTCGAGCCTTAAGGCGATTCCATAGGAATCGGCTCAAGGCTTATTCGAGGAGCATTTCAGCATTTTCTTCTGGCGTCAATTTCGGCGCCAGCCCCCCGATCGTGAGGGTCAAAGCATGCCAACAGGTCATTCCGGCGCCAGCCCCCGAGCGTGAGGGCTGAGCACGCCGAGTAGTCGTCCCGGCGCCAGCCCCCGAGCGTGAGGGCTGAGCACGCCGAGTAGTCGTCCTGGCGCCAGCCCCCGAGCGTGAGGGCTGAGGCACGCCGAGTAATCGCCCCGGCGTCAGCCCCCGAGCGTGAGGGCTGAGGCTCGCCGAGTAGTCGTCCATACCCTGCAACGAAAGCATAGTGCAAAGGCAGTATATGGTGCAGCAAAACACAAGTTCGAGAGAAAAAGGTATTCGGCAACGTATGAAAATGAATCCTGCTTCTAGCTTTTAAGTCTTTTAATTTCTCCGGGTGGTTAGCCTGTTACGTTTATGCACCTGATCCTCGATAGCCATAGTCCGTAGCGCAGGGAGCTGGGCCGCATGCACACGTAGGAGGGTAGACGTACGGGAGAGTCGAGGTTTCACGAATCAAGGCGTGTGCTGCCCGAGTACTTCAGCGACTTGTATAAAAGCTTACAAAATCGACAAAATTAATTGATTTAATACTTATCTTGGCAGACGATCCGAGTTCTTGAGGATTCTCTCCTCTTTCGGATACCCCAAAGATGTCATAGACGGAGGAACGTCATTTCTGGCATGCGGCGACAAGAACAGTCTTCCCCGTGAACGCACAGGGCGCTCCCATGGTCGAGCGAAACCAAAGGCGATAAGGATGACCTGTGCGCTTTGGGCAGAAAAAGGACGCATGGCTCAGAGCTCACGCGCTTCACAGTGCAAGGTGGTTTCTCGTCCCTCGGTAGCCCGAGGCTATAAATACTTACCGGGAGCCAGGGCTGCCACCCAGAAGCGAGTATGTATAGGATCCTTGTGGCGAATATGCTGGAGGCTCATTACTGGGTTCGTCCACCGGGGAAAATCCATGGAGTCATAAGAGCGTGGTGCTAGAAGAGTGCTTGCGATGTACTTGAGGTGTTGATGAGCGTCTGGATGCTGCTCCGTTGGCTCCTTGCCTTGCTTTTGGTTTAGGACTGTCAGGGCTTTCACACCTGGATTTACGAAGGAAATCCAAATGCTACCATATGTGTACCCAGGAAGTCTTTACACACATATAGCTCCAGAAATGATCATCAAAAGAAAGGAAACAGTGCTCGATACATAAACAGAAATAAAGTCATTACATCACAGGCATTACATTATTATCGAGTTTATCAAAGTAGCGGAAGAGTAAGCATCTAAATCCACTGAGCCTCCACAGGGACTCTGACTTGGGGACTGCACTGCCTAGAAGTCCAGAAACTCCTCGGGAAACACATCCACTGGCGGCTCATCTGAGTACCCATCCGGGATTTTGTTGATATGAAGCAAGTGTAAGTAATCCATCTTACTTAGCAAGCATAACATGATTAAATGAGGCTCAAAAGGCTAGATAAGATTTAAACTGCGGTTAGCATTTTTAGTTGATTGATTTTAAGATTAACCTGAATTACTACAATTATATGACAACCCAGTTGTAACCCACATTATGAAACATGTGAAGTATTATAAATGAACAACATCATATTAAACCATTCATCCGAAAAACAAGGAACCGCTCAAAAAGGATCCAGGCCGCTCTTGACCGTGAGCACGGCTGTTATAACAGTTTTACACTCTGCAGAGGTTGTACACTTTCACCACCGGCCGCGACACCCCTTTGCCATAGGCAATGCACTCCCAAAACGAGTACAGGGCATCACTACGAGACCTTTCTACCGACACCCTAACAAGTTAGTGGCCGCTACGGTTTCCTGACAGGCGCATGGAACCCTCCTCCTAGGACCGGAGATCACTCAGGGCGCAACGTGAGTATCCCGGTGGCGCTCAGGGCGCAACGTGACATATACCAACGACACTCAGGGCGCAACGTGAGTTCATCCCCAGGCAGGCCGAGGTCCATACTTAAACCGGGCAGCCCCACTTGCGCCTTTCGGTAACCACTAAACAAGCTAGAGCCATACAGCGTACTTAGTCAAGACCAGAGCCATGTGATTCCCGTGGTTGTACGGTTTTCCTGGGTGGCCGCTTTAAGAATCGGAACCTTAACGAGAGACGCTTAGAGCAATCCAAACACATGCTCAAGCTCCCTAAACCAAGTTGCTAAAAAGCATATTTTAATAAGGTTCCAAGTATATCATTAGTCAAGTTAATATTTATTCATCGATCATTAGCGGTTGCAAGCAAGCTAAGCACAACTAACTTATCTACCCACATGCATAAACCCAAGGTAACAAGGTATATAGGATAAACAAGTCTAGTCATTCCTAGGGTTTAACAAAATTAGACACATGCATGAATGAATAACATGATTAATAGGTGAATAGGTATCAAGGATAAATCATGTTACACTTGCCTTCCTCAAAGTACTGTTGCTGAACCGGGTCTTCAAACTCTTGCTCAAAACCGGCCTCGTACTGCTCACCGTCTACACATGCGTTCCATCACCATACAAACATCCACACATGCCATTACATGCAGACAAATATAATTCTGTTAGAACAGTACACCATACAATAGAAACAGAAGCAAAAAGGTTTAGAAAACTAATCTACGCATTTCTACGATCACAACAACATGAAAATCACTCTAATCGGATCTACGGTGATTAAACTATGCTAAAAACAAGACGTAGGGGCTAATCTGCGAGAACCGAGGACCTAAACGTATATAACTATAGATTGCAGGGGGTAGCAAGAAAGTTTTTCAGAACTGCAGGATGGATGGCGGGTTGACGAAGGGGTATTCTCTGATTTAATCCTGGCCGCAGATAACGGATCGGACGGCCGAGAGGCTTCTGCTCATTCTGCTTGGCCCTGTTCGCCGGCCTTCGTTGCTTTTCGCGAACAGGCAGGGGCGCCGGCCATTGCCGTGGCCAGAACTCGCCGGGGACAGGGGCCCCAAGGCCATGGTTCACGGAAACGAGTGCCGAGCGGCAGAATGGAACGAGGACGACGCCGCGAACTGATTCCATGTGTTATTGACGTCAATTGTGAACCAAAACAGATGGGCGAAGGTGAGGGGCGGCCGGACCTGCACGTGTTCGTGGATGCCGGAGCTGCAGCCACTGCGCCGCGGTTCTAGGCGTCGGGGATGCCTTCTGATGTTCCTGCATTCAAGGCAAAGGTAGTGGAGAGGTCAAAGGGGCTTGGAGCCTAGATTACAGAGAGACGAAGGCGGCGACAGTCTTTACCGTGGCGATCTTCAGCGTCCAGAATTCTGGCGAGAAGGGTACTGTCTTGGGGAAATGGGGAGTGAGGGAGGCAAAGGAAGGTGGGAAGAGGCTTGGCTGTGGCTTTGTAAAAGTGGAGAGAGGGCCTGGAGGCCGGAATTTGAAGGGGAGGAGACGATTCAGAGCTCTCGGTCTTCCACTTTGCCATGGCGTGAATGCCACTGAGAAGAAATTAAGGCCGGGGTTTCAGTGGTAGAGGAAGGGAAGGGGCAGGGGAAAGGGCATTGGCGCTTAGGTGGAGAAGGGGAAGGGAGGGGCCGCTGCCTTCTGGTCCTCGCGAGGGGGCTCCGATGATTTCTGATTCAGCGACACAGAGAGAAGAAAGGGAGGGGGTGCGGCAGGAAAGGGGGCGCATGCGCCTGGGTGCTTCCTGCGTGCGTGGAAAAGGGAGAGAGTGCGTGAGGGGAGAGGGGTGATGGTGGGCCGGTATGGGTTGTTTTCCTGGGCTGTGGGTGAGATTGGGCCTATAGACTGGTTTTGGGCCAAGGAGAAAAAGAAGAAAGGGAGAGGAGGATAGGGCCGGGCTGAGCTTGGTTGACTGGGTTTGGGCCCGGGTTGGGTTTGGATTGAACTCCTGGGTTTTTGGATCGGGTTCTCGGACACTGAGAAAGAAAGAAAAGAGAAAACAAAACCGGGCCGAGTTAGGGTTGGGTTTTCCGGGCTCTAGGGCTAACACACAAAACACTCAAACAATAAAACCATGCATCGACATGATATGCATACAAACAAGTTTCTAAACCTAGTTTATTTTAATTGCCAAAAAAGGTTTTAATTTTTCCTAAGTTTTGTGAATGCTCACACAAAACCTAGCAATTTAATTACTAAATTAGAAGAAGAAATTTTTAGGGTGTTACAAGGGCGCAACCCCCTGCCAAACCAAGGGGTACCCGGAGGCACTCACTCTCAAACCTCGAAAGGGGCTGCCTCGTTGAAGGCTGCAGTGGCGCTACAAGAGAGCTTGCGATGAGCTCATGTTGACAAAGCTCGGTGCGCACACAGCTTTTGGCGTACCGGCGGGTGCCCCAAGCCGTCTTCGTGACGGTGAAGTTTTTTGTTCCTTGTAACCGGCGCATGACCGACTCCGTTGTAACTGTATAATCCGCAAAAGAACCCTTCTTCTTGGTTGTCTCAAAAATGGAGCTTCTGTGTTCCTTTTCTTAACCGCGCCAGCCCCCAAGCTGTTGGGGGTTGACGGCGCTCGTCCGATTGCAGTAACTTGTTTGCAGCGTCAGCCCCCGAGCGCTTCGGGGTTGATCGAGCCCGAGAGGCACACTGCCTTTGATGCGGCGCCAGCCCCCAAGTCCGAGGACTGGTCGAGCCTTAGCGGCACGCCACTTGTTTTGCAGCGTTGGCTCCCGAGTGGTTCGGAGCCAATCGAGCCCGAGAGGCACGCTGTCTTTAATGCGGCGCCAGCCCCCGAGTCCGAGTGCTGGTCGAGCCTTAGCGGCACGCCACTTGTTTGCAGCGTTGGCTCCCGAGTGGTTCGGGGCCAATCGAGCCCGAGAGGCACGCTGAATTTTATGCGGCGCCAGCCCCCGAGTCCGAGTGCTGGTCGAGCCGTGGTGGCACGCCAACTTCTTCGTCTTGCCCGAGTGCACGGGGTTGTTTTTTACCGTCGACGCTCCAACGTAACGGTTCGCGAGGGCGTTCAACGGCTCTTTTTACCGTTGCGCTCTCGTCTGTTAACCGCGCCGTCCTGCGGTAATTTTGGGCATTGTGGACCGCTATAAAAGGCGAGGAATAGGTCAACGGGTAAATCCCTTTGTTTCCAGATTCGATTCCCCCCTGCTCCATTCTTCATTCCGCCGCCACCAAAAAACTCTCTCTGCTTCTAGATCCGCTCCGCGGATTCAGCCACCACGGGGAGCGTAGCCTCGCAGATGCGAACATAGGTCTCGGTGCCCAAAGCCATGGCGCCGAAGAGGAAGCTCGCCGACCTCCCCAAGTCAGAGAAGATCCCCTCCCCCGCCGTCGCATGGGTACGGGGGAATGTAACTGAGGAGATCTTGGAGGAGATGGTGGAGCGGAGTATCCTTCCGCCTCAAGCAGTGGCGGAGTGGCGCCCAAGCACCGGGGAAGCCTTCCCGTCAGAGAACTCCGGCGAACTAGTGCTCTTCAAGCCGTTCTTCGAGGCGGGGTTTGGCTTGCTGGCGAGGGCCTTCTTCCGAGGTCTGCTCCACTACTACGGGATCGAGGCCGTCCACCTCAATCCAAACTCGATCATGGCCATCTCCGTCTTTATCCACCTGTGCGAGGCCTACCTGGGGATCACTCCCCACTTCGACCTGTGGAGGTACCTCTACTGGTTGAAGCCTCAGCCAAGTGAGGAGAAGATGGTGGTGGTGGGAGGCGCCGGATTCATGCTGCGCCAAGGCCGGAAGGACCAGTACTTCGACATCGCCCTCAACACCTCCAACAAGGACTGGAAGGCGGAGTGGTTCTACATCGGGAACCACGCGCCAACGATCCCCTGCCATCGCGGAGCGCGTCCGGAGATCAAGACCTGTTGGAATGATCTTCCTGCGGGTCACCAGATGCGCGAGGTGGAGGAGCTCCTTGGGATGATCAAGGAGCTGAAGAATCAAGGCTTGACAGCGGTCGGCGTCATCTGCAATTTTAGCCGGCGGCTGGTTCAGCCGATCCAGGAGAGGAAACATCCGGGCTTCGAGTACTCGGGCCGGGAGGATCCTACCCAGGGGGCCCGCCGGACGGTGGGCAAGGAGGAGATGAAGGCGCGTGTAGGCGGTTTCTTCCTTTGCCATGTGTCAGAGAAGCATCAACCGTGTCCGTTCTCCTTGAAGAGGCCTGCTCCACCGGTAAGTATTTGTTCCGAGTACTTTAGTGTGTTCATTTTGATGCTGGTTTTTAATTTTGATCTAATCGTCCGTTGGCCGTCTGATTTTGCGATTCCCCAGTCACAGGAGCGGGTCTTCGATTATTTTTCTCCTTCTCCGCTTCCGGAGGACTCGCCTAGGAAGGCGTACCTGGGGGGAACACCCCCGGGTGATCAAGGCGACACCCCGGCAGGAGGGGCAGTTAGTCCGCCTGCTCCTCGGGAGTGGGCAGCCAGCGACACGGAGGGCTCCCTGAGCCCTTCGGATGAAGATGTAGAAGAGACCCGTCCACGGAAGCGGCGGGTGGCCGTGGTGAAAGTCGGGTCTCGTAGGGCCCGTGCTTCTGAACCGGCGGCGTCCGGGGACGGTGATGCAGCTGACGATGACTCGGCGGCATTGTCCGACGAGGCGCCCTCCGTTCGGGAAGCAGTGGCGCACACGACGCCGCCTCCCAAGCGGAAGCGCACAAGAAAGGTGACTGCAAGGAAGCCGGCTGCGCAGCCGGCCAAGCAACCAGTGGCGGGTTCGGATGCCGATGTTGACGAGCCGGGACGACCTTCCCCAGTCGTCGTGGAGGAAGAGGAAGAGGAGAAGGACGAGGCAATGTCCGACTCCTTGTTTAAAGAGCAGGAGCATGCACGGGCCATGGGCATGTCAGTAGAAGAGAAACGGCGGATGGTGGCTGAAGCCGTTGTCCAGGCTGCCGCGGATGCCAGGCCAACTCCAACCTGGGGACTAGGCCAATCTTGACGACGGCCACGGCGCAACAGCGACCTAAGCTTCCGATCTTGCGGCCCCGAGTTGTTGTGGTGAAGAGTACCCAGTAAGTCTTTGTTCTCATGCTCCTTAGTTGGTTTGCTATGCGTATCATCATTTCTGAGTTCCTGTTTTAACTGCCGACTACTTTTTTCAGCTCCGATCTTGATGGTACGGCGGCCGGCGGGACGGGGTCATCGACTGCTACCCCGCTGGGTCCGAGTCCCCCTCCCCCCGTCACATCCGTTGGCACGCCGCCCTCAGGCGTGACGCCCGGTGTGACGGATTCGGCCCAGGGGTCGATGGCGCCGCGATCGGAGCAAACACCGGGTGGGACTGCTCCAGGGGAGAACGTGGTGGCGCCCGGGACGGAAGACGTACGGGGTGGAGGGGAAAAGGCGGGTGTTTCCCCGAGTGGTGGTGCTGGGAATCCTGTAGTGGATTCCGCGGTGCCGGCCCCGCACGCAGACAGAGACGTCGCTCTTCAAGGAGAGGTCCAAGGGGAGGGCCTCCAAAATCAGTCGGACACCTCGGGAACTATGACCGTCCCCGCGGTTGATGCTAGTGCAGCAGAGGAGGAGGCGGTGATTGCCGAGCTACAGCTCGCAGTCGACTAGTCTCGGCGCTGCGCAGAGGTTTGTCTCCTCGTCTGCCTTGTTCATCTGTCGCTCTTCATTATGGGTTGCCTGAATTCCCCGCTTTCGTTATTTGGTGTAGAGGTTAGCCACACTCCGGCAGTCGCGCCTCGAGCAGCTGCGTGACGTGCAGTCGGTGCGACGGCGTGAGGCGGAGCTGAAGGCGGAGCTCAAACGGGTTAAGCGTCAGCGTGACGTCGCCCAAAAGAGCTTGAACAACGTCGTCGTGCAGCATCGCTCGAATCTTCATGGTAAGGCCTTGTCCTTGTGACTTCCCCAGTGCTTCTTCTTTGCTGTCAAGTTTTGTCGTGTACTTTTCGTCCTGACCCGAGTGCTCCCCTGCTTTTTCAGAGAAGGAGATGGAGAGGGCCCGTCACCTCGGCGAGCTGAAAGATTTGCGTTTTGCGAACGCCAATCTACAGAAGTCCGAGGAGATCATGGCGGGCAAGCTGAAGAGGGAGCAGGATTTCCGAAAAGGTGCGGACATGACGATGCTTCAAGCGATGTATACTATCCAGAATAACGCTCAAATCATAACAGGCTTGGGGCAAGAGCTGGCTTCGTCACACTTGGCCTTGACGGAGATCCACGACGCGGCGAAGGACTTGCTGGACGCCATTGCTCCGGAAGAGGGTGAGCCGACAGCCCTCGTCGCCCGCCTGCAGGCCGCGCCGTCCAGGATCGTCGACCTAGTCAAGGAGTCGGCGGTTGTGTGTGCGAACGATGCTCTTGCGCGTGTTCGGACGCACTTCCCGCGGATTGACCTTGCACCAGTCGGTGATGGGGTGGCGGCGGATGCCTCAAGTGAGCAGGTGAAGGAGGCACTGGCTCAAACTCGCCCGATCGCGGAGACGGTCGGCGAGGCCCTCAAGCTGGAGTAGGATCCTGCGTGGTGGAGTAGGGTAGAGTAGATTTTGTAAATACAAGTATTCAGAAATGAGTAAAACAGGAATACTGGATATTTTATCTCATGTTTTAAGGTTGTTCGAGTAGTTCTTTTGCTTGAATGTGCTTTTCCCTTCGCTTCACTTATCCTAAGTTCATAACGTCGAGAGCGGGTCCCTTGCACGTGTAGGAAGGTTTAGGCGTCGTTCCAGGTCCGGTTATGCAGCATTTTGTTAGGAACTACTCGGAATGGAGCAATGCCGAGTGGTTTTGATAAGAGAACAAATATTAAATGACAAAGGGATATCTTTATTGAACTTGGTGATACATAGCTTTGTTATGGGTAGAATCGGCGTAAGTGCTCTATATTCCACGGGTGCGGGACTTCGGTGCCATCCTCGTATTGGAGTCGAAAAGTACCCGGACATATGACCTGGGTCACTATGAACGGTCCTTCCCATGGGGCGGAGAGTTTGTGAGCTCCTGCTGTCGATTGCACTCGGCGTAAGACGAGGTCACTGATGTTGAAGTCCCATTGCTGGACGTTCTTGTCATGGTAGCGTCAGAGTTGTTGCTGGTAGCGCGCATGCTGTATGAAGGCGTTAACTCTGTGTTCCTCGATGGAGTCGAGGTCCACCTCGCGAGCTGCTTCCGCTTCGCCTTCCTCGTAATTGTCGATGCGCGGTGATCCGAAAGCGATGTCGGTCGAGAGGATTGCCTCAGAGCCGTAGACCAGGAAGAAAGGAGTGTGGCCTGTGGCACGACTCGGTTGAGTTCTGAGTCCCCAAATGACCTGTGGTAGCTCTTGGTGCCACCGTCCGGCGAACTTCTTCAACGGGTCGAAGATCCTTGCCTTTAAGCCTTGGAGTATCATGACGTTGGTTCGTTCCACCTGTCCGTTGCACCTGGGATGGGCGACCGAGGCGTTATATACATCGATGCATCTGCTCTCGCAAAAATTCCAGAAGGCGGATCTGGTGAACTGTGTTCCTAAGTCGGTTATGATTCTGTTTGGGACCCCGAACCGGTGGGTAATTTCTTCGACGAAGGCGGCAGCCTGCTTTGACGTTGGAGTTCCGACGATGGCTTTGTACTCTATCCATTTGGAGAATTTGTCGATGGCGACGAGTATGTGCGTGTAACCTCCCGGAGCTGCTCTAAACGGTCCCACCATGTCCAATCCCCAACAGGCGAAAGGCCACGAGGGCGGGATTGTGCGTAGAGCTTGCGCCGGAAGGTGTTTCTGCTTGGCGAAGAATTGGCACCCTTGGCAGCGGCGGACGAGTTCCTTAGCATCGGAGATGGAGTAGGCCAAAAGAACCCGGCTCGGTATGCTTTTCTGACTAGTGTTCCCGCGGCGGCGTGGCTTCCGCAGACTCCTGAGTGGATATCGTCAAGGATCTGGAGGCCGACTTCTTTCATGACGCATTTGATGAACACTTGGCTTGTGGCGGCTCATCGGTATAGGGCGTTGCCGACTACTACATAGTTCCTGCTTCGGCGTTCCAGAATCTTTCATGCCGTGGGGTCTTCTGGTACCTTGTTATGGGCGAGGTAATCTATGAACCCGACCATCCAATCTTCTTCGGCGTCAATGGTCATTACCTCACAGAGTTCAGGGGCAGGCTCCGATTCGTCTCCCAACTCCTTAACAGAGGGATTAAGGAGGCCTTGCACGAACACACCCCCGGGTACTTCCGCGCGGGTTGACCCCAGTTTGGCGAGTGCGTCGGCTGCAAGGTTGTTTTCTCGAGGAACATGATGATATTCTATTCCGTAGAATTTCCCTTTTGCTTGCGCACTGCCTCACAGTAAGCGTTCATCCGCTCGCTGTGGCGATCCCATTCTTTGTTGACTTGGTTTATAACGACGGCGGAGTCACCATAAACCAGTAGCCTCTTTATTCCGAGTGAGGCTGCGATGCGGAGCTCGTGGAGGATTGCTTCGTACTCAGTGGCGTTGTTGGTGACGGGGAAACGTATTTGAAGGACATACCAGAGCAGTTCCCCTTTCGGCGAGATAAAAAGTACGCCGGCGTCCCCGCCGTTGATCATTAAGGCGCCATCGAAATACATCTGCCAGTGTTCGTCGCTAGTGTCTTCCTTTGCGTCCTGGCTCTCGGTCCATTCAGCGACGAAGTCGGCAAGAATCTGCGATCTGATGGCGGTGCGCGGGACGAAATCTATGATGAAGGAGGCGAGCTCGACGGACCATTTGATGATTCGTCCAGTGACATCCCTGTTATGGAGGATTTCGCCGAGTGGAAATTGTGTGACCACCTTAATGCGATGCGCTTGAAAATAATGGCGGAGTTTCCTTGACGTAATCAGCAGTGCGTAGAGTAGTTTTTGCACCTGGGGATAACGCGCCTTAGATTCGCTTAGTACTTCGCTCACGTAGTAGACTGGTCGTTGCACCCGTTGCACCTTTCCTTCCTCTTCTCTCTCCACGACGATCACAGTGCTTACCACATTAGTTGTGGCTGCAATGTATAGGAGCAGTGTCTCATCGTTGTGCGGGGCGACGAGTACCGGCGGGTTGGAGAGGTAGTTCTTGAGGTCGGTGAAAACTTGCTGCGCCTCCTGGTTCCATTCAAATTTGTCGGTCATCTTGAAGATCTTGAAAAATGGCAAGCCCTTATCCCCTAACCGGGAGATGAGCCTACTCAAGGCCGCCATGCAACCAGTCAGTTTTTGGATCTCTTTCTTTCCAGTCGGCGGCTTCATCCTCCGGATGGTGTCTATTTTTTCTGGGTTGGCTTGGATGCCTCTGTTGCTGACGATGAAGCTGAGTAGTTTCCCTTTCGGTACGCCAAAGACGCACTTAGTCGGGTTTAGCCTCCAGTTGAGTCTGCGGAGGTTGCTGAACGTTTCGGAGAGGTCGGCGATGAACTCGGCTTCGTTATTCGTCTTAATCACTATGTCGTCAACGTAGGCCTCGGCGTTGCGACCGATCTGTGTACCCAAGGTCAGGTTTATGGCCCTCTGGTAAATGGCGCCAGCATTGCGGAGGCCGAACGTCATCTTGGTGTAGCAGTAAGCGCCGATCGGAGTAATGAAGGACGTCTTTTCTTGGTCCTCCTCCTTCAAGGCGATTTGGTGGTAACCAGAGTAGCAATCGAGGAAGCATAGGAGTACACATCAGACGGTGGAGTCGACGATTTGGTCGATACGGGGCAGGACGAAGGGGTCCTTAGGACAGTGCCTGTTGAGATCCGTGTAATCAACACACATTCTCCATTCATTATTCTTTTTCTTACAAGGATAGGATTAGCGAGCCAGTCAGGATAAAAGACTTCTCTAATGAACCCAGCAGCTAACAGCCTTGTGATTTCTACCCTAATGGCCTCCTTGCGGTCCTACGCGAAGCGTCGGAGCTTTTGGCGAACTGGTTTGGCGTTCGCGTCAACCTTCAAGGAGTGCTCGATCACCTCCCTCGGAACACCTGGCATGTCCGATGGAGTCCACGCAAATATGTCGGCGTTGCTCCGGAGGAAGGCGATGAGCGCGCTTTCCTATTTGGTGTCGAGCCCTGAACCGATCAGGGCGGTCTTGGAGGAGTCGGCGAGCCCGAGCGTGACGGTGCGTACTTCTTCGGCCGGCTGCATGGTGGTCGGCGCAGCTCTTCTTTTGGAGGACTCGGGGATGGAGCTGGGATCTCCCTGGAATGTCCTCGCATCGTTGATCACTTCCGATTGGAGCACGCTGCGTTAAATGCCGGTGCAGAGGTTAAGCCCTTCCTTGTCGCATCCCTTGGCGGTGTGTACGTCGCTGCGGATGGAGAGGACGTCGTTTGGTGCCGGCACCTTCATCAGCAGGTATGTGTAGTTGGGAATCACCATGAATTTGGCGAGCGCCGGCCTTCCGAGTATGGCGTGATAGGCAGTGGTGAAGTCGGCGACCTGGAAGTTGAGGTACTCGGTTCGGAAGTTACTCTGATCGCCAAACGTGACAGGGAGAGATATCTACCCAAGTGGTTTGGAGCCCTTGCCCGGAATCAGCCCGTAAAATGGGTGAGGGGAAGGGGCCAAAGCGTCGAGGCCGATGCCCATATCCCTCAGCGTTTGGGCGAAAATGATGTTGAGCCCACTTCCGCCGTCGACGAGTACCTTGGTGAGGCGAGCGTTGTTCACAATTGGGCTGAGCACCAAGGGGTACTCGCCGACGTCGGAGATTTAAAACCATTGATCCTCCCTGGAGAAAGTGATCAGCTGCTCTGACCAGCGGAGTGGTTGGATCGGTGATGCGTAACAGGAGAATATCTCCCTGTCGCGCACCTTCTCCCGGCGCTTGTCATCCTCCTGCGGCGGTCCTCCGAGGATGAAGTTCACCTGTCTGTCGACGTTCGGGAAAGTAGGGCCTGCGGGGGCCCCTTTCTCCTTGTCGCCTTTATCATCGCCGCGTGGCGGCAGCTTCCCTTCTTGCTTCTTGTAGGCGTCGGCGAGCCCCATGCAGTCGATCATACGGTGCTTGGACTGCTTATGTATGGGGCATGATCCTTGGAGCATCTTGTCGAACTCGGCGCTGAAGTTGGTCCACGGGCGAGGGCCTCCGCGATCCATGGCGGCGATGGTGCGATCTCCCGGGCGCTTTTGGTCGTCCACCTTGCTCGGCTCTAGTCGGCGCGGGTCCTCTTTCCTCGGTCGGTCTTCTCGGCGGGGCGGTCGATCGTCGTCCCGAGTGCTTCTCTTGTTGTAGTGGAGGCGAGTGGCTTCTTTGGCGTTGGCCAACTTGTTTACCCGCTCAAAGAATTCGCCGGAGGTCTTTGGCAGGTCCTCGCAGAGACACTCGAAGACCACCGAGTCGGCGAGGCCGTCAAGGAAGTAGTGGATGATCTTGGACTCGGAGCAGCCGGGGACCAGGTTGCGGTTCTCCATGTACCTGTCGGTGTGGTCGCGGAGGCTCTCCCCGTGATTCTGCTTCACCTTCCCCAAGTCCCATGCTGTGCCTGGCCGGATGGAGCTGCCCTGAAAGTAACTCTTGAACTTGCGGCAGAGTTTGTCCCAGTTGTCGATGGAGTCGGGCTCGAAGCTGTGGAGCCAGCTTAGCCCCACCTTGGTCATGGCGACCGTAAAGTAGGCGCACATGGAGTCGTGGTCGCCGTTCACCGCGCTAATGGCGATGCTGTACGTCCGAAGCCACATTGTAGGGTCCGCCTTCCCATCGTACCTTTCTATGCCTGTAGGTTTAAAGTTAGCAGGCATTCAAATGGATCTTACTCGGGCGGTAAATGCTGGGAAGCCGTCGCAGTCCTTGAGGTTCTCGGCGTTCTCACGTCCCGAATCAGCGGAGAGATCCTCAGGGGTGCGAGCCCATGGCGGCCTGTGCTGCTCGAGCGGAGGCCCGTATTTGCGGTCGAACTCACGGCGGCGCGCGGCCTCATTGGCCTCCAGTTCCCGGCGCAGGTGGGTGTCACGATCCAGCCCCGGGGCGCCGTGTTCGCGGTTGTACTCGGCGCGTCGTTGGAGCTCTTCTTCGTCCCTTCGCCGGTGGCGGTCGTCAAGGTCCCTGCGGAGGTCGCGGTTGCGGAGTCGTTTGCGGAGGTCTGGCTGGTCGACCACATCTTGATCGGCTTCACGACGGCTAGCTGACCTGGAGTGACGGGATGAAAAGGCGGCGGCCTTTTGGGCGTTGATCATGCCCGCGGCTGCGGTCAGCCTGGTCTTGATTCGGTTGAGCTCCGGGGTTTCTGGGATCCCTTCCAGTTCATGATGCGCGGTGGCGAGGTTGACTGATGGGGTGGCGTAGACGCCTATGCCGCCGATCTCCTGGATGAAATCATCGTTGAGGTTACGGGTGGCCCTGGGATTTCGGCGATCTCGTCGCGCGTCGCGGCGCTGCCTTTTCTCATCGTTGTGCCTGATCCTGGCGTCACGCTGCGCTTGATCCTCTCCTTGGACTGTTGCTTCATCGGCGGATATGTTGGAGACGAACGTCTCCCGCTTGGCTGGCACGATCCTCTTGTTTGGGGGGGAGGATGCGCGTGACCTGCGGGAAAGTCGGCGATGGTTCCTCTTCGGGCGGAGTCGGCACATCTTGGTGACGAGGAGGTCGCGTTGTCGTGACGTTCGGGGCAAATCCGGTCTGGGCGATCGTGATGGAGTTGGCCGCCCCGCTTGCATCAGGAGAGTAGTCGGCGTTTGGCCGTCGCCGAGTGCTTCCTGGTATACGACCCCGCTGTCCCTGAGTCCAAATGGGAATCGTGTCGAGGAAGTGACGTCCTGGAGGGCGGATTCGGCCAGTTCGATGCACTCGCCGATGGAGGCGATGGCTTGGTCCATGTCTGCCTCGAACATGCGTTGGCGTGCAGCCCATCGCCTCCTTCGTTCCTCAGGTGTCTCGTGAGCCCTGTGTGGTGGAGGTGGAGTAGACGAAGTAGTCAGTGGTGTAGGTGAAAGAGGGCTCCCCTCGGAAACTGGGAGGGCGGTGTCAACCGTCGCGATCGTCGAGTTATTGGCGTCCGTTGATGGTGGAGCGGTGATGGTGACGACCCCGTCCGGAGTAGCGTTGAGTCGTGGCGCGGTTTCCTCCGGGGTGGTGTCGCGCCTGAAGGAGAGCTCTCCCTTGGGTCCGGCGGTGAAGACCATGGATCCGAAGAAGAACATGGCCCCTTCAGCGATGGAGATCTTGGCAGATGCCAGCGTGATGACTGCGGAAGTAGATGCCATCGAGCTTGTAGACTGATCTTGTCGATCAGCCCCTACCTGGCGCGCCAACTATCGGATTTATGGACCCAGCAGTCCACACAGGGTAGCCTACGTGGTTGATTTATTGAGAGACAGATCGAGGATCACAAGTCGATGGTAACACAAGACGCAAGGATTGAACAGTTTCGGGCCGTCAAGATGACGTAATACCCTACGTCCTGTGTTGAGTGTTTGTATTGCTGTGTATGAAGTTCCTGAAGGATCTCCGTAGTTGGGTTCTAGTCTCGAGGTGTGGATTGGCTGTTGTTGATCGTGTTGATCTCATGTTCTGGAGGGGTGGGACACCTTATATAGTCCGGTTACCTTGAGTTACAAGTCGGCTAGAGATCGTAACCTACCCGGAATACAAGGATTCGATCCTATAACGATTATAGATATCTTTCCCTAGAATTCCGACTAGTTTATCTTGATCTCCGATCTTTTTGCGAAGCACGCCGTCTCCTTCTTTGTCCCACGCGCTATCATACCCATCCCGGTTTGTCTGACTGGTGGGCCTCCCTACTGGTGGGCCATCCAATCTGACAAGCCGGCCCGATAGCTCTCGGATTGGACCGTCCCTTGCCGGTTGGGCCAATCGACCTTCCGTGTACCCCTAGGGGTCTATCCCCGACAGACACCCAGGACCTCAAGAGGCAACCGTTCCCATCTCTCCCTGCCATCTGCCATCAGGGACCACTCCACCCAAGTGCACGCCCCAACGAACCCCAGGTGCTCAAAGCAAACCTTTGCCACAACCACTGCTACACTCGCCATCAACCCCTCGCCCAGTAGAGTACATATGTCCGTCAGACGTCAGTTTGAATCAAATACTAGGTTTATCAGTTTACCACATTTCCCGGCATACGATTAGTACCTTCAAAAGCTTGACCAACTGACCACACCATCAATGCCTTAGCCACAATTCAACTGTGCAAACGGGGCGCTCAACCAACACAGGAATATCGCAAAGGCCCCGCCTGTCGAACCTCATGATTTCAACATAAGGTAAAACATAAAACCTATATCTCGCGAGTGACAAGGAAATCACTCGACTTCTACCGATCCTAATTAAGCATGGCAGTCTAAACGACCTACACATACTAGTATTAGGACATAGATACCTAGGGATCATGCAACTAGGGTTTCAAACAACTCCTTAAACTTAAATGTGCAAAGTGAGACACAAAGCAACCCATTGGGGTTTGTTAAAGCTGGAACATACTCCGGTGCTTGCCTTCTTGATCACCAGCGGCCTTTGGCCCTTCCGGACTTTAGCCCGGGTCTTGTGCAGCAACGAGGTTTAGCTCAACAGCAGGATCAGCCTCCGACTCGATCTCGACCTCGTATACGCCGTCAACAATGGTGTTCTCTACATGAGATGCAAATGTATGAAATGCAGGAATGCATAAACAATCAATCACAGGAATATCTACAGCAACTCAAATATACTGCAGAAATTCATTTATACACGTCACTGGGCAATCATTTACGGAGTATAAACCAATTAAGAAACTCAAAAGGAAAGCTGGGTGGGTTGCTTTTAGTTGCTGATTACTCTCAGTTCAGATCTAGAATAACTCAAAAATTAAATTTACTAATCATTTTATTATGCTAAAAGTAACTTAAATTACTTCATAAATCAAACATTAAACATCTACAATTGACTACAAGTAATAAAAAGGCTCCTATAGCTAAATCTGAACACTCAGCAGATCAGGGTGCTATAAATATTTTTAGATTTCATTTTTTCAGCAAGAAAACTATTTATTAATTAAGCCTTTCCTAGCCAGTTTTCACCAATTAAAGCCTAGAAAATCAATCTTCATGGACAAAGATTATGGTGAGCATGTTTCTGTGTTTCTAGCAGTAAAACATATTTAACAGGATTTTACCAACATTTTACCTATTTGTTTTCTATTTCTTTCATCAGCCACTAGTTACTAATAGTTAGAAAACCATAAGTAAATCTACAGACACTTTCTTGAGCTGAAATTTTTACTGGAGCTTACTTATCATCAAAGAACTCTACTGAATTTTTCACCTTTTTCTAGCTTATACAAAATATTTGGTGATTAACTATATTTAACTAGCTAGAAAGAAACTTAAATCATAACTTTAAAACTACACCCTTTCTGGAGTTGAATCTTTTTGTGAGGGTTCCTAAGCTCTAGAACAGCAGTAAAACAAATTACCAAGTTTTATTGAGCATTGTAACTATTTATCTCATTTTTCACCCCATTAGCTCAACTAAATCTATATCTATGGAAAACATGCATGGACTCTGATTAACAAAGGCTCAAATCTACTCTACTAATCATAACAGAACCATCAGAGGTGGTGTTGCATTTTTAGCTCATGCGTGTGATTTATAAGGCAATAAACAATCTCTCAAGCACTTTTTCATACATAAAGCAATACAATCTGCATTACACAGTTTACATATGCACATGATATACCACTGGAAAGATAATTTCACAAGAATTCCAGAAAGTCTACATTTGTGATTTTACGATTTTTCTATGATTTTTAATGATTTACTCAAGTTCCAGCCAAATAAATGAAAGAAAAACAAAAACAAAAACGAAAGGATTGCGCTTTTGCATTGAAGTCCTTGCAAGAATAAGTTAATTGCACAGAGGTCCTCACTTCGCGAAAAAGTCCCTAGAATATTGCAGATAAACCCTTGCATGTTTTCCACTTAGTACATAGATCCAGCAATTTATGGAAAACCCCCTCATGTTCTAATTCTCTTACCCTGGAGTCCCTAGCCTTCTTCTTCCTCGAGCAGAGACCGAGCTCTGCTCGGCTTCGGTCGCTGGCCGGCCCTGGACGGCCCTGCTGGCCGGGAAACACCGGCGCGGTCGGCCAAGCAACGGCCGACGCGGCCGGGCCGCACAGGGCCCTGGCCGACGCGCCCTACTAGACAGTAGGGGCGGCTGCCCGTGGCGGCCTACCGGTGGCGGCCCTGGCGAGCTTGGTTTGGCTCGGCCGGTGGGGAAGGAAGGGGGAAGAAGGGTCAGCGTGGTTCAATGAGTCGAGGGAAATCCGTTTTGATGCTCAGTTGTAGTGGAGGAGCGGCGAGGGATTGCGACCACAGTGATGGCGAGCTCGAACCGAGCTCTGTTAATGGCGGCTCGGTTTCCCTCAAATTCGTTGGACTTGGGCTATGGCGGAGTGAGCTAGGGGGTGGAAAGCGGAGTGGGCGAGGTATAGGAGCCACGGACTTGGTGAATTGAAGAGTGACTAAGGGAGGCCGGTGAATTTGGCCGGCGCTCTTTACTGAGCTCGGCGGCCAAGGAAGTGAGGTGGCGGCTCGACCAGTCACGCGCGCGCGCGGCTTGACACCGGGGCCGGAACACCTGGCAAAGGGCCAACTGGGATGGGGAGAGATAGATGCGTGGCCAAGATGTCGAGAGGACGGCGCGTGGCGCCGGAGACACCGAGGCCGGCCATCGGCTGTCGTCGGCCTGGCTGACAGACTGAATCGACTTGTCGATTCGGTCAAGTGCTGCAGCCTCGCGAGCCTGACTTCAGTTCGATGTATCTCCGAAATTCGTGTGTAAACGCAAGGATCGCCCAATATGAAAGTTGTAGAGGAAACATAGGGCTACAACTTTTGTAAAGGAACCACAAGCATTCGAGCAGTGATTTGGAAGTTACAAGTCTCTAAAGTTTGGCAAATTCTTGAGTTTTCAGGACTTAGACCATTCAGCCAAGTGCTGAAAATTCAGTGGTTTGACCCGGCTTTGACCAATGTTTTGACTGACCAAACCAAGTTTTCCTTAATCCACATCACCACCATTATAAAGAGGGTACTTTGTACTCCAACTTTTATATTGGTGGAATTTCAAGTGCTTAGGTAAAAAGAATTGTTTGGGGTCTCTCAAAAAGGACAAAAAGAATTTGCTCATTTACATGAAATGAGAATCAAAGAGTTCAAATTTGAATTTCAAATTTTTGTTTGAACCTTCCATGCTCGTAAGAGTTCATGAACATGTAATTGACATTATTTGTGACATTTTGGTATAATTTTTATATTTTGACTATTTTTGCTTAAATGGGTTGACTAGGTCAACACATACGCACAAATACCCAAACAATATGATTATGAAATGATGCATGTCATGATTGGTTTAGTTAAGTTCATTATGGTTCTTAATTACTATAGTGGCACCAGGGGTGTCACAGTAGCAGACAAATATTGTACAGCGTAGCGGTAGATCTCCTAAAAAGCTAATAGTGGGATATAGCGGAGCTATAGCAGTCTATTTTTTACATTGGTTAGAACAAAATTAATATGGAGAGTACTAGCCAATCTTTAGGTAGTTTCATCAATCTTGCAAAAATTCTTTGTACTATTCTCAGCATCATTCTTAAAAATCTAAAACAAGGCTATGCCTTTTACCACTTTCCAATCCCTATTTTGTTGCCGTCACCATCGTCATATATATGACTAAGTTTTCTGATATTGATTAAACACCAGTGCCCCAACATGTAGCCTTTCACTAGGCAAATTTGCTTAGACTTAAAATTTATGTTAGTTTAAATTTTAATAAGTTTAAAAATCCTAGCAATCGAAACAAATCCCGATGGAAAAGAAAGACGTTAAAAACTGTATTATTCCCCTTCGTTCTTTGCCCCTAGCCCCCAGCATGTAAGGACAAACCTAGTTTGACATAAGTTCTGTGAGACCTGTTTCTCGGGTACTATAATAATTATCCTTTGTAACTTGAAAAATACGAGATCTATATTTTTTATAACTTGCACATGTTATGAACTTATGACCAGGATTAATCTATCAAGATTCATGCTACTCTCGGTGGATGACTTAACGTCCACAACAGACCCAACTGACAAGTGTGTCTGTTTTGTTTTATAAGTCCTGGTTCAAATGTATATGAAATAGTTTTTTCCCTCGCCAATTTAAGCAAAAATTCCCCGAATAGTACTTGTATGTCCGAATTGCCCTTGTCCTTTTTTTTATCTCTTGCTCTGTCCATCGCTGTTTTCCTGGTCACAAGTCTTTGTTAACAATTATCTTGTTACTTATTTCAGACATGATGGCGATAACAATGATGAAGAAACTATTGGAGAAGGTGCTTTACTCATTGAACAATACCGGTACTTGCTTCATTTACTTTTCCCGCTATCTTGGTATCGTGGGTGAAACCTTATATTTTTCTTGCTTGAGATCATTTCAAGTCCATAATTCCTAAATGGCGCACAATTGGTTGGTCAGTTAGCCTTTCTTTTATATAAATATAAAATGGATATACTAAGATACCTTTGTAAATAACATGCACATTGTTGACCCTGACATAGGATAGAATGTTGCCATGTGTAAATTGAAAGCAAAATCACCATCTAATCTTTAGGTGTGGGCATTGGAATATGGCTAACTATTACAATTAGATCATTTCAGTACATGAGTGCAATTAGTTTGTTCTATATTTGTATGGAGTTCTTAGATAGCATTTGGTTCTATAATTCTGGATTTAATCATTTTAAACCTAAAGTATGTATAGCTATCAAAAAATGTTGAATGGCTATATAAGCACAGCCACACCATCCATTGTGTAATCAAGCAAGAAGAACCCTAAAAGTAGTCAGAGCCTCCATAGGAAGGGCGATGAATAGGTTCTTCGTGCTATCCCAATATTTACCATAACATAGCTATAACAACATACTCCCTCTGTCCCATAAAAAGTGCAATTCTAGTTTTTTTCAGACAGATTAGTGGTGGGTTGAAAAGACCCTCATGCCCCTATTTATTGGCTACATGCAAGGCCTCCTAAAATCATGGCATGCTAATTGTGGTATGCAATTTAAAATTGACCCCTCAATTAGGAAATAGTTCAGTTCCAATTCTTAGGATTTCGCTCTTCTCTATTTTTTTTTCAAATGCTAGGATTGCACTTTTTATGGGATAGAGGGAGTATATAGATATATCAAGGCATTATTCCCCAAAACATTGATTTTACATAACTTGGCTTACATTAGAGGGACAAATCATAAAAGATAAGACATGGCCTGTCTTTATGAGTTAAGACAATCAATTTATCTGTAAGAAAAATGAATTCAATCCAATGTCCTGTTTCACTCTAACACCAACCCCAAGGCAATGGTCACATTATTTAAGTTTGGAACAACATAGTGAAACCATGGCAAAGCAGTAATAAATACATGAGTTGGTCAATATTAAAGTTTTATGAGTAGATATAGAAATATGATCAACAAGCCAAACAAACTAACTTGTTGTCCCATTAGGAAATACAGCAATGTCTAGTGCAATGTGGCCTTTCAGAACCTATTTTCCGTGTGAAGCAATTTGGTATTAGAAATCAATCAACAACAAAAGTGTAAATGAGTATAGCTTGAGTTTTAATAAATTCAGGAATTCATGATGAAGTTCATTGTAATGACAAATACATTAAACGATAGCTGCTTAACTCAGCAAGATTGCCAACTTTTTGTAAAACCCAGAAATAAGAGAGAAGCTTTCAGAGTAAGAAAAAAAATATAAAACAACAATTAGTTGATTCAGCCAGATTGCCAACTTTTTTTTGTAAAACACCAGAATAATGATTTATGATGAAGTCAAGTCAGAACATCCCATTTGACTGTTAAAAATAATTTTCGGTCCAGGTCTGATGATGATGATGATTGTCCGTTCGGCGATCCTTTTCTTGAGGACGGATTTGGAAATCTAACCAAGTGGAGGTTGAGTGATCTTGAAAATGAATTCATCAAGCATTTAGAAGCTGAATCAAGTAAACCAAAGATCAAAGAAAAGAAATTGTCAAAAGAAGAAAAGTTGAAGTTGCATAACGGTCGTCTGGAACAGTACATGAAGTCTGCTCTGACAAAGTACAATGATGAAGAAAACCTTAATGGGGTTCGTGCTGTTTTCTTCCCTTTTTTTAATTTGGCATTCCATTCCTTATCAGAACTATTATGCACTTATGCCTACCCTTTCTAGTCCTGTTATGCTGACCTGACATAAATATTTCAGGATTTGTGCTTTAAATTTGTGGAAGCCATAAAGGAGAGCTTCATTGTTGAAGGAGACATTATGTTCTATCAGCATTTTAACTTTGCAGCTACGCAGACTCATACTACAATCTGCTTATTTTTTGCTGAAATAATCCCAAATGGAGAAATTTGTCATGTGACATGCTGCAAGCTTCTACAGGATGATGATAATGGTATGTCTAAGCCACAACTGTTTATGGTAGGGTTTTGATGCTAGAATGTGTCCCTTTGTGGAACAAATTTGTGTTTCCATATGCCACAATTTTATCTTACAGTTGAATAGTAGTGTTTATTTCATTATGACATAAGATTTCTAAGAATAAGAGGGGACAAAAGTTGTTATATTTACTGCAATTGACCATTGTTTTCCTTTGCAAGTATTGTACATTGCTATATAACAAATCTGTTGTAGTTGGTTCAGTTGCTTAATCTTTTGGTGTGTTGGAGTAGTTGGTTTGTAATGAATTTTCAGTTTACTAGCATGCACTATATGTGCCTTTTTTTTTCCCAAGTCTGCATTTTTAATTTTCATGTGTTTCAAACCGTTATGTAAGAAATCCTAATATAGCTAGCAGAGTTGGTACCTTTATGTTTATTGGGATTAACATTGAATTGTACACATGTTTGGGCCTGTAAAATTCACGTTTCTGCTGTTATACTAGCTTTCGAAGAGATAGAATTTAGTGTTGGTAATAACTAAGGAACATTGATATATGCATGGGTATACTAAATTTGTAGAGGATAACTTCTGCTTGTATGTTTGATGTGATTAGATTTCATCCTAAATGTAGTATTAAAACTAAGTTTGAATTTTTATTCGTCTTTTTACAGGAATATGCCTTGGTTGTAAGAATCAAGGTGATCCCGATTTAAGGCATCCGTCTTGTGAGTGTCTATGCTGGCGGGCACGAGGACTGCATATGCCCATTTCTTCTTGATACTGATAGTGATGAGGTACAGCCAATTCAAGCAATATTTGGAACCTAAAGCTGTTTTGTTTCTCCAATCATGAACAAGTTATGAAAATACATTCAAATACGTAGTACATGCCAAATCAATACACACCATTTTCCATATGCTCAACACATATTTAGGGTGATTTTAATCGCACCAGTTTAAAAAGCACGACCATATGCAAAATATCACTTATTTTCTTTTGTAGTATTTTCACAGTTCAGGCATTTTTTTTGTGTTTATTATCTTCAGGATGACAGTGATTAAGTGGGGAACATTACTCTCTTGTCAAGGAACATGAAAGCATTGAACCTTTCTGTAATGTTGCCCTGGTGCATCAAATTGGAACAGTTTCCACTCATTCTCTTCTCCTCGCTGACAAACTATTGTGAATAGTGGACAAATCTTGTTAGATATATAATGAATTTGTTCCAACGTCATTCTTCTTTAAAGTTCTGGCAAATTGGCGAGAGATCACCTTTGTATTCATGCTGCTGCTGGCTTCAGGATACTGTCGTCGATTCTTCTTGCTCAGATGCTTGTGTACCATTTGCTTCTCAATCAATCCTTTTGAAAGTGACTGGAAATATGGTAGTGCCAGATTTCATATATCATTGCAAATGCATGTCACCTGGGTCCCACCTCGATTGTATTCTCGGAAGGGCATATGTGCTTATATAGTCTATTCATCAACTCAACTCTTAACCCAACCGTCGTGACGTTTCATCGTTTCAAGCAAACAAACACGCAACAACTAATTGGCGTGTAGCAAGAGTCATCACTCATTAGACCATCCAAATGTTATTTAACCAATTCACACGTTCCAGCATGCATGTGGCCTGATATCAAAGATCTGCTAGCCACCCTTTAATCCATAACACGGTTTCTCTTGCAAACAAAGCTCTTTTAATTTAGCTGCATGAACATTATGTAAGCACTATATTTTGTAATGTACACACACACACATATAATTCATTCACATGTGTATTGTCTTTTGAAGGGAGAGAAGAGAACATGTACCTATTTTCTTTTGAAGGGAGAAAAGGGTACTTCAACCCCCTAATTCTATAATTATTAAGTACATCTGACAACCATCACACTAGGACCTCTTTAGTTAAAATTATTTTCTTTATCGAAATGTGACACTCTTTGATTATAAAATTAAAAAGTCTAAATTACTTCTTCAACTATAGCCAAACTCTAGATAACCCCCTAAACTATTTTTTGTTTTAAATAACCTCCTAAACTATGTCAATTGACTCAACTTATCCCTTAATAGAATTTGTCTTTTTTGTATCTCTACATACAAATAGAGTTTTAAGTTCAAATTTTGCGGTGTGATATCCAACATCATAACTTATGTTACAAAAATATATTATAAATTTTTAGTATTATTTTAATAGGCTAGTACAACTAATTATAAATTAGTCATAAACTGTATAAAAATTAAGCACAAAAAATTATATGATATTTTTTTAACATAGTATACAATGCTGTCTATTCGTCCACAAAACTTGAACTTAAAACTCTATTTTTGCATGGAGAAACAAAAAAGAAAATCTTACTAAGAGATAAACTCGACCAATCGACAAAGTTTTGGGAGTAAATTAAATCAAAGTATAGTTTAGGAGGTTAACTAGACTTTTGACCATAGTTGAGGGGGGTAATTTAGACTTTTTCCATTATAAAATAACTTTACAGTACTAGCATCGCATCTCAGTTATGTACTTACTTAGATATTGATGTTGCTTTGGGTTTGCCCCATTGAGGCTTCATCTACAGCCCACATTCTCTCCCTCGCACTTGAATTTTTCATTGGATACAGATCCAACAGCTACTTCCCGGTTCCCGGATCCTTGCATCATCTTCCTCCTCACGGAAGAGACAAGGCACCTCATTTTACCTCGGCACTTCCCTCTTGCTGGGTGGTAGCAGTGGCGCCCACGTCCAACCCTTCCTAGTCGGCAGTCCAACCCTTCAAGCTTGGGTTTGGGTAGTTCACCGGAGAAGCCCCTCCCTTGCAACCATGATCCCAATTCCCAAATCCCCAAATCTGATTCTCACTTGAGTTTCATCAGAGTCTCCTTGGGAGAAACTCAGAAACCCCACTTACTAACTTCACAGAAGCCACTGAAATTGTGGAAGATAGCAAAGGGAGGGAAAGGGAAAAAAATTGAGATGAGGAGAAATGGCCGGATAACTTATAGCATTCCCCTTTTTCTCGTTCCCTTCTTTTTGACGAGGTCAAATTATTCAGTTTATCGAGCCGCTTATGCGCTGCATTGCATCCAGTTATTTATCAACATTGATCTCCCAGTTGTTCACAAATAAGTTCAACTGTTGAAAAAAATGATTTTTATTAACGTGGATTGAAAGGAAGCACACAGCAGTCACAGCAGCGCAGATAGCACCAAGCAGGAATAGATCATCTTCATTTTTTTCAAGCAAGGAACGTAGGAAACAACTATAGAACTGAAAGAGCGCAAGCAGCTGAAGCAGCCTTCCACACCAGCTTCACGGGACCTCTTTCGCTGGAACCCAACAGGAGGAACCCAGGGACTGAGCAAGAACACTCTGGAGAACCTGACGGTACATGGTTCACCACAGAAAATTAGAACAACAAAACCATACCCAAATCCACTGAATCAAAGTAAATGGTAACTAGGCATAGCCAGGCGTACACAAAATATATCCATTGCCCATACTCCCTCTGTCCTGAAATATAAGGTATTCTAGTTTTGTCCTAAGTCAAACTAAATAAACTTTGACCAACATTTTAAAAAAATAATACTTATGACATCCAATGAGTATCAATAGACTCATTGTGAAATATATTTTTATATTTTACTTATTTGATTTGTTAAATGTTAATACTTTTCTCTATAAACTTGGTCAAATTTTCGAAAGTTTGACTTAGGACAAACCCAAAATGCCTTTTATTTCAGGATGGAGGGAGTATTTACTGTCCACCACAAAACCATACTTCCCCGAATATGCACCCCAAATGTCATGGGGATAACCACCAAAAGTTTAACCCCCAAAAATCCACTACTTTAAGCTGTACAGAGAATCACCACCAAATCAGTTTGACAAAAACCTTACATGTAGAGTGCATCCCCAAATGTACCTTGACTATGTGTGTGTGTTTTCGAAAATAACCTTGACAGTGTTTTTTCCAGCTCCACTGACCACATGTAGAGTTCGCTATCTAACCATATTTCACACAGATCCTGAATACCATAACAGGAACATTTTCTACCCAAAATTTTCAATACGCGAAGTTGGCCCGAAAAGCAATCAGTTTGCAGACAGAAAGCTCCACAATGATCACTGAGAGTGTTTTGGAGCTCTCCTTCCCGGTCCTTTATCACCTGGACAAGAAACTACTGCCCATTAGCCGATGTAAATATTCCCAGAAAGCAATACTTGGTCCAAACACCAGAATATCTTCTTAAAGGTTGAAATGCTTCTCACTTAACATTAATCCAAAAGAAATGAAAACCCATATATTTAGTCATATGACATTTAGAGGAAAGGCCCCTCAAAAACCCAGTTAGATCATAAGTAACTCTTTTCTGGTGCAGAGGCATAGACAAGAACAGAGTCCACAGTGCCAGGTGTCAATGGAGAACTAAAAATAAGTTAGCAGTAATAAAAAGAGATTACCTACGCAAGCTTCACATGTAATTTCTGACACTTTCAATGTTCACCCTTCCTATCCCTTTCTCGCCCTGCCCTTCACCCTTGCTATTCTGAAAGATGTAATACCAAACGCCATCTCGCACACATGAAACAAAAGGTCATGTGTTCAAATCCTAGAGAAAGTAACAACTGCAAAAAATCGACGGGGGTGGCTGCTGGCAGGTTCATTGGGGAGGCATCCCTGTGGATAATTTTTGTCGCTATTTAATATTTTTATTTGATTTTTTCCATCTCAGTTTCACGGCTGGATTGTGAAAATCTGATTTTCATTGCCATCTCTTGAAAACCGGCTGTGAAACCCCTTTGGAACCGGCTGAGTAGTGTTTATGCTTTCGATGTCATATTTGTAATTTAAGCACTGAATCGAAATCATAGTGTGTAGTTTTGTTCGATCTCACATCTTTGAATGATTCTGGTGCTATAGAAGCTCGGCATTTCTATTGGCAATTTGCAAGCTGAGCCACGTATGAAGCTGAATAGGAAATTAGCGACTCATTATCCAATCATTTGTGATGACCACTCGATCTGCTGAGTTGGATTCTTCTGCTGCGTCCTTTTACTCGTATAGTGTTACCTTTTGTCTTGTCTTTTTACTATTGGAGACCCTGTATTTTTAGTACATAAAAATGTCTTTTTCAGATGATGGTGCCTTGAGGAATAATTCCTTCTTGATACTTTCTTTCATTTCAAGTTGTTTGTTGCCTTTATCTTATGAGATGTGCTTGTTACTCTCAACGCGGTAGCGCCTGCTAAAACTATTTAAAGTTACCGGTCTTTTGTTTTTACCCAGTCAAATACCAGCATCTGATTGCATCAGACTGCTGAAAAATTTAGCTTGATGTAATGTAGACCTTGGTCTATACATATATCAATGTTCTGTTTGAACAAATACATCAATGTTTTTTAATGAAATAAAATTTTAACAGTTAGAATGTCCATGCATTGCTTTAGAACAAAAAAAATGCTTCAGTTGATCTTCTGGATTGGAATATAATCAGAATTAAAGTTTGAATCATTTTCACAATGTGTTTTTTCCCATGTTTGTAACACTGAAATTCTGAGAAACCAAAATTTTTTACCTTGCTGAACAGGGCATTTAACTAGCCGAGTCACGCAATTCATGAGAAGAAAGCGTCAAAGAAAAGTTCAAGCCGGCCAAGGATGATCTACTTGTCCCTACTCCGTACTCAAAGCTTCAGTACGTACTATAAATACTGAACCCTCGTCCCTAATGTTCTTGCAACGGCAAGCAAAGGAAACCTTGAACAATGAAGGTCTACACCTTATCCTGCTTGCTCCTCGGCACTCTTGCAATGGCAATGGCAGCACGGCCTGACGCAGGCAGCCTCGATGCCGCCACGATAGCCGTGCAAGAGCTCGACCGTGTTCTGTCGCTGCCGGGGCAGCCGAGTCACTCGCCTGCATTCAAGCAGTACTCCGGGTACGTCACCACCGATAAGTACCTCGGCAAGGCACTGTTCTACTGGTTCTTCGAGGCCACGGACAAGCCTGACGAGAAGCCACTGGTCCTGTGGCTGAATGGAGGTTTACTAGCTCACTGCATCTGTTGTTTCTGTACTAATATCCACTGGTCCTGCAATTCTGTAACTTGGAGATTTTTAAGTGCTACGTGTTCTTGCATTGTTCAGGGCCTGGCTGTTCTTCCATTGGGTTTGGACAGTCACAGGAGCTTGGGCCATTCCTAGTGAAGAAAGATGTGGCTGAGCTTGAGCTCAACCCGTATGCTTGGAATCAAGGCAAGTGAAAACCCGGCGGAACTAGCATGTCACAGTGTTTTCTTTGACTATAAAAATGGAAACATGTTTTACGTTTGACTTCAAAGAAAAAAGATACATGTGAGTGACCGTCTGATGGTATTTCAGCTGCCAATCTACTGTTCCTGGACTCTCCAGCGGGCGTTGGATTATCGTACACGAACACGTCCTTCGAAAAGGATCCACCGGGAGACAATTCCACAGGTATATTTCTGATAGATATGCCCTGTGAAAACAGAAGAAGAAAGTAAGAAACGTATGATCAGTACATAACCGAATCGCTGTCTGCACTTGCCGCAGCACACGGTTCATACACTTTCCTCGTCAGGTGGTTCCAGAGGTTCCCCCAGCACAAAGCCAAGGAGTTCTACATCGCTGGAGAGAGCTACGCTGGTGAAGCTACTGAACCTGCTCATCCTATTAAGTTTGATCCATTTATTTCCTGGCAGAGGTATATTCAGCTTCAGTGCCTTTTCTACTTTCCAGGGCACTACGTTCCCCAGCTCGCAAACGTCATTCTGGAGGAGAACAAGAAAGCCTCCAAAGAAGATTACATAAACTTCAAAGGCATCCTGGTACATGCAGCACCCAGTGTTGACTGTGGCTCTGAGCCATCAGTAATCCCTGAACTTTTCTTCAGAAGTAAGTTGCTGACACTGATCTGTGGGGCCCCAGATCGGGAACGCCTACATGGACGGGGACACTGATCTGTGGGGGATCGTCGACTCCGCATGGCACCACGCCATCATCTCCGACAAACTCTACAGCGACTTCCACAAGGACTGCAACTTCAGCCTGGTCGACCTGTCCCCGGAGTGCAGCGCCGACATCGCCCAGTTCACCGCTCTCTACAAAGTCATCGACATCTACAGCTTGTACACTGACCGGTGCGAGCTCGGGTACCCGGATTTCAACTATTCGGTCTCGGCGCAGAGGACCAGTAGCGGCCGTGTAAGCGCCCTGAACTTCAGTTCCAGCCTGAGTTCAGTCTCTTCTTCTTTTTTTTTTTTTCCATCTCATCTCTGTAACGTGTATCTGATTGATCTGCTCTCGTGCTGCGCGAATTTTGTCAGCTCGATCTTATGAAGGTGCCCATGGGGTACGATCCGTGCACGCAAACGTACGCGACTGAATACTTCAATCGCAAGGATGTGCAGAAGGCTCTGCACGCAAACATCACAGGCGTGCCGCATCCCTTTTCGCTTTGCCGGTAAATGTTTTATGATCTTTCAAAAAGAATTTAAAAGATCTTTCAAAAGAAGCATGTTTTATATGGTGAAAACCAAAGCTATCGCTTTGGCGAGTGTATGAAGATAGTGGTGATGAATTTTTTTGCTTTTCAGTAATTCGATCAACAACGCGTGGAAAGATTCAGACCTGACGGTCGTTCCAGTAGTCAAGAAGCTGGCGGAGGCAGGGCTCCGGATATGGATTTTCAGGTAAACTTCCTCCGCATCTGAAACAAAATCCGAAACTAGTTTCTAGCCAATGACTCGCTTGTCGAGATCATGTCAGTACCAAGCTACGATCTACATTCGCCGTGTGTTTTCTTTCTCATGTTCTTTTGTGGTGAGCAGCGGCGACACAGACGCAAGAATCCCCACGACGTCAACCCGGTACACGCTGAACAAGCTCGGCCTGCCAATCAAAGAGGACTGGTCTCCGTGGTTCCATCACAAGCAGGTAAAAATGCAGAGTCACGGCCGCTGAACAGGTCCAGTAACTTCCAATTTGGTCACTGAATATAGAAACACATGCCGAAAGTGACAAAGTGAAGCTTGCTGGAACTGATTCCATGTCACTCTCTCACACATCATTAGCTCATTACATGCTGGTAAATACGGTTGTTCTCTTCTAAAAATTTGGCGTTGTGTCTTTGTGCTGTTGCAGGTTGGCGGCGGGACTGTGGTGTACGACGGCCTGACATTTGTCACCGTGAGAGGAGCCGGCCACATGGTCCCGTCCACGCAGCCTCAGCAGAAGATTGTTCTGTCATGTACTAGCACTGTATCTCTGTGTGTTCTTGGATTTGGAATTTGGAATGAAACCGTGGTGTGATAGTTTGCCTTAATTGACTTCTTCGAAAGAAAATGACGGTAATTTCATTTTGAATGAAAGTGACGGCGTGATTTTGGTACCACCAATAGCTGCCACACAAACGTTACACAAGGCCGGCCGCAGCCGGCAGGAATGATCCTCACATCAGCACGTTTCAGAACTATTGTTCGATCATGATTCGTGATTATTCGTGAACCCCATGGCGACTACAGTACCGGACAATACACAAATACTGCACTGACAGTCTGACATACACAAAAACTTTGGAGACATCTGAAGAACAATACTGTACTGACAGTCTGACATACAGAACAGAACAGATCAGCTCTTTTTGATGCAATTTGCTGATGATCGCAGTACACGAGCTGTATTACAACCAGAGGTTTGATCCTAGCCCCTACAGAATCCTAAACCCTCTACTAATTCTTGAACGATGAGACCAAGCAACGCCTCACATCCGTGGACCTCGCCCGGCTCCGCTCGCGCAGGATCGGGTGCATCCTCCGCTGCCTCTCGTCCCCGATCCTGGGCGCCTGGATCACCTGGATCTTCCGCTGGCGCTTGGCGTCCTCCGCCTCTCGGTAGCCCTCCCGGAGCTTGCGCTTGGTGTCCTCCATCTTCCTCTCGGCGCCGTCACGCATCATCGCGCGGCCAGCGGGAGGCGGCGTTCTCCTGGGCACCTTGGCACGGCTCGCGTCGTCGAGTTCCTTCATGGCCGCGCTGGCCTCGGCGATGTCTTCCTTGACCGCCACGTCCCAGCCGCGGACGACGTCGCGCGCGAGCCCGCGGACGCGCTCGGACTGGTGGCTCCTCAGGGCGCCGACGGCCTTGGCGAGATCGGCGGACGACGCCAGCATCCTCCGCACCGCCTCCGCGGGCACCGCCTGAAGCGTGAGGAGCGACTCGGCCATGATGCCGTCGAGCAGGAGGCAGAGGTCCTCGGCCTTGCCGGCGTCGCGCGCGGGGACGCCGCAGAGCAGCTCCACGACCTCGCCCCTCGCGCTCCGGTACTTGTCCCGGCAGAGCGACGGGCCGGCGGCCTCGATCGCCGCGTCCACGAGACCGAATGCCGCGAAGAAGGGCTTCCAGCGCCGGAGAGGGCTTTGCCCGGCCATGGCGGTGGCGGCGGCGGCGGTGTGGGGGGATCGAGGAATTGTGGAGGGATGGAAGTGGAGGTGGAGGAGATCGGTGGTGCGGGAGGGGGGTTTATGAGGCTCTCTGCCTGCCGTCGTTCGGTCGTTGCTGTGTTCGAGTCGAACGCGGATCGGCAAGCACCGCCATTACGCGTTTACGACAGGCAATCCGATCGGACTTGCTTTGTGTTGGCGTGCGGAAGAAGCAGAGTATGGCGGTTGCAGAAGCGATGGGCGGCGGTGCGCGAGTCCGATACGGATGCGGGCTCGGTAGCGGTGCTTTCACGCGGCTCCACGAGGAAATAGCAGGTCGGATTGGATTCGCTGAGCTTTCCATCCTTGTTCACTTGGGCACGGCTTCACGAGGAAGAATGGAAGAAGATGAGAAGCAGAGCACGTCGGCTTTACGCATAGTGCATGGTATAGAGTGGCAGACGGGAAGCAAGCTGGCTAGTGGGGAGTGCCTATTTGCAAGGTTGCAGGCCGGCCGGCGCACTGACATGACACGAGTCCATTTGCAGGATGAACAACTAGGCACCTAGCCACGGCAAATGTCCATGTGTCCTTGAGGTGATTCTCAATCTTACCGTTACTAATTGGAGACTCCTTTTGAAACCTCCACATGAAGCAACCTAGAATCCTAGATGGACACTCTAGAAAAAGAGAAAAATTCTCAAAATTCTCAAAAAAAACATCTAGCCATCAATTTGAACACTCAAATCATCCAAGCCATTAGATCTATTATGTTTTCTAAAAAATTACCCACCTATGCTATTATAAAAATAACTTAAAGTAATCTCCCTAAATCTATATCTAAATTACCCACCTCTGCCGTTATATAAAATAAACCAAAGTAACCCCCTAATCTTCATCAAAATTACCCACTTATGTCATTATAAATAATATTTAAAATAACCTCCTAATTTGTAACTAAACTGTCCACTACAAATACTTAAAAAAGAACTTAAAGTAACCCCTTAACTTTACATCTATATTACCCACATATGTCATTATTAAAAATAATACGAGGCAATCCTACATTTGAATTCAAATCACCTTAATTAAAAATATACACCAATATAAGATTCTAAATCATGTATTTCATACACTATTGGTATATGATATGGTGATTAAGGTATATAAGCATGATGTACATTGTCATTTATAAAGATATAGGGGAAGTGACGAGAATATTGATTTCTATGTTAAAATTGTAGTTCAAACTTAGGGTTTATAAAATAATTCAAGCGCATAAATGTGATGTCAAGTAAAATTTAAAGATTATAAATGTATATGAAAATGTTATAGAGTAATTACTAACAAAAATCTATCACAATCGGATGAAGATAATAAGTATGTATTTATATAGGTATTGTGTTTGAATATTTAACAAATGAGAGATAGCTCAAGGTAATAGTTTGGTAGCAGTGTAGCCTTAATTTTTTAATTGGAGACTCTGCATTAGTTCTCACGAGACACACTAGAAAAAAGACAAATCCTAAAATTTCTCAAAAAAACAGAAATATTAATCAACTAAACTCTAATAACCATAGCCAGTGGTCTATTAAATATTTTAAAAAGTTATCCACCACTATCATTAAAAAAATATTCTAAAATCAACCCAAAAACTATATCTAAATTATTGAGCTATGTCATTATAAAAAATAATTTAAATTAATCCCATAATCTTTGTATAATTTACTCATGCATATCATTAAAAAGGATAATTTAAAATGACATTCAGATTTGTATCTAATTTATCCACATATGTCATTATTAAAGATAACATAAACTAAACATCTAAATCTTAGTCTAATTATCTTCGTGTGCATCCAACCGAAAAGTCCAAAATTAAACAAATATATGATTATAAATTACCTATTTATAATTGTTAATATAAAAATAATAAGTTAAGGTATATACGCATGATGAGTGTCACCATATAAACCATTTATACATGTATATGTGAGGAAGTGATGAAAAATATTGATTTTTATGCTAAATATAATGTATGGAAGTGCAATACGAAATAAAATAAGTGTGAATGTGGATGAAAAGGTGTATAGAGTAATTACTGATGAAAAATCAATCATAAATAAAAAAATATAAGTACACATAGTATGTAAACATATTTTGATTATTAGGTAGGAGTTTAATTTCTAAATAATTTTTCAAAACAATAGCTTTAAAAAAATAGTCCATGCGGGAGCACGGGTTGATACACTAGTAAAAGTTTAATTATCATTAAATGTAGTACCATGTTGGCATTTTTATGATGTGACATAGATTAATGAAAAGAGACAAAATGAGTTTCATAAGGATGGATCAGAGTTTCTAAGATCTTGTGTCTTGCATGAACAACAAATGATAAAGAAAAAAGTCCATTTTCCTACCCTCACCAATTCACTTGTCCATGTAAGCCCCTAAGCAAACTTTCCTCATGCTTGCAATGGTTATTGCCCTTTTGGAAACATCAATATAAAATCTCTCATTGAGAATAACCTTAGCAACCATTTTTCTCATGCTTGCGATGGTCCTCCATTTTAAATTATAAGTCGTTCTGGTTTTCCAGATACATAGCTTTTGTTATAATCTAGACATACATTATATCTGTATACATAGCAAAATCAATGTATCTAAGAAAGCTATAATGACTTATAAATGGAGGGAGTAAGCATTAGAGCACCTGCAGTAGTATTGAGAAAGTAATTGGAAAAATAATGCTCCAGCAAATCTGCTTTATCTTTCCCTTTTCCCAATTATTGGGATGAACCAATAATCCACCCCAACTCTCTCAAATAGAGGGGGAGTTGTGGGACACGATTATTGGAGAATGCAAAAGCAACTCTCATAATAATAATGAAAGAGGTATTGTGACATCCACATTAACTGATTATTAGAAAATGCTTATTGGGGAACTACTGAGATGCTCTTACTGCATTGTTATAACTAGGGCCAGGGTCTCAGGGTCATGGCTCGTCCTCCTTGGCTTGCTCTGTCTTGATAACCTCCCGCGGGATTGTTGTGGCCTCCTGTGCCATGAGTATGAGATGGAGCTTGTTGGGAGCGGTACCAGACATTTTGGTTGTGCATCATAGCCCGAATCGGAGCTAGAGCAGATGGGAGTGTTTGTGACTTGGGAGTGGTTGGGACTTGGGGGTGCTACCAAACGAGCCCTAACAAAAACATTAAATTTCTATTTGAGAAATCATCTCTTCTTCCTTTAGAGTCCAGTGTCATGTGTGCATCAACAAAGTCAATGGGGGGGGGGGGCATGTGCCTCCCTGTAACGGGGACAAGTAAGAGAATTTACCCATAGAACCAAAAAAAAACAATCCAGGTCATGTGTTCAACTCGAAAAACCATAAACCGATGACCTTACTATATTAGTCTACGATAAAGTTGGAGCCAATCAATTGTTCAGTATTTCTTGTGTGAAAGATGGGAGTACCCAGTATATACGAATCGAGGTTCAATCGGCCGGCTCACTGGTTGGACCATTGAATATTTTTCTCAAATACGCAGGAGAACTCCGTATCATTGCATTAAGATAGAGAAAAAGCAGGCCAAAATAGCCTTAAAAACACACACCCCACACACACTCAGTTTTCAGGGAAAACAGACGCGCCCATGAAAAAGGAAAAAAAACTGCCCAAGACCAGTTGTACAAGAGGTTGTTTAATCAGCAGCTCTAACAGCTACCAGTCCCGTTAGGCCTTTTGCTCCTGCCATCATCCAAAGATCAGCCTCTTGTTGTGCCATGATGAGAACTTGATCGATTCTGGGTGATGCTCCATTAAACACCACATCATTCCTCATCTTCCATATATTCCAGGCCCCTAGGATTACTAGAGAATTAAAACCTTGCCTTCGTTCTTTGCCCAACAAGTTCGAAGTCTGCTGCCACCATTCAAAGAAGTTGACCTCACTATCCTGAGGAGTTATCAGGTAGCCCAAAACAGTGCAGCAACAGCGACCAAATACCATTGTAGATTTCAAAGTTCATAAATTAAACTATTCAAAATTTGGACTTCCATAGGAATGCATCGAATGCCTTAAAAAAACTTGAAAAACAAATATGTAAAGCGTCGGGCAAATTAAAGTACAAATTCTTTGTGTGCTTTGTCTATGGGATTTTGACAACGAACCGATAAATTGGTTGTTTATGGCTAGCCATGCCGATTGATAATTGTCGTGCCAGCGCTGGTTTAGGCTCGGTGCAAGAGTTGTCCGGATAAATTGCTCGGGAAAAAAAATCACCAGTTGGCATAACTAGCCTAAACCATTGGATCAGATACAATGATATTATGAGAAAAGTTTTAGTCAACCGAAGTTCAGCGCTTCCCTTTATTATAAAATGAGTGGGCTTTCTGCAAAAACAAGCTGTGACCCACAAGCCAACATCACACATGGTACGGTTCTATTATCCATTCAAGCCAGGAGCTATCTCCGTGCACGGCGTGATGCACATGCATAACAAATGGAGGCCGCGGCACTTGCCGCCGGTGTAGGTGCTGCTCTCCTCAAAGCACACGGCGCTGCAGGTATCTGAGTTCACGCACGGGCCCTTGAACGCCGTGCTATTTGTGAAGCACTCGCCCGCCTGAACCGGCCCTACTGTCTCTGCACGTACGGCACGGTCTTTCAAGCACATCAACGCTAGCTAAAACCAACAGATAGACGAGATCACCGATTAATCTGAGAGATGTAGGTACCGGCGACTAAGACGAGCAGGAGGAGGATGACGGCGATTGAGAGCTTCCTCTGTGAAGCTTCCATCGTGGATGGGTTGTGCGTTAGAGAAAGAATGAACGGATGGAGTAGAGACGAGTGAAAAGCCTTGGGTGCTTGATGGGTCATATACTCATATGTATGTGTATCACGTCTGGAACTGAAAGGGGAGTCAAAGCGAAGTGAATCATCATGTGGGACACTCCAAATCTCCACCGGGCTATTTTAGGATCCATTCATTGCTGCTAGAAATGCAAGGCAGCAAATAAGTTTTGGATGTTTTTTTCCCCAATGTTTCAATTGTTGGAACAAATAGATGTCAGCTTCCCGTTATAACCTAACTAGTCAGGTTGAAACAACGAGAAAATACAAAATTGTTATCCTATATATTATGCTTAAAGAAGCACCATATCGATGAATCAAGCCAAATATAAAATCAAAATCGATCGCATTAATCTTAGATTCAAACAAAATTTTCTATATCATACGGGTTGTTTGAGCCCCATATATTCTTTTCCTTAGGGACTCTAATTAATATTTTTAGACGTTAGTTCATATACCAAATGGATTTACGTGCTATGTTACACAGATTCATGGTTTTGGTTTTTTATAAGAAAATAAATAGACAATGGAACCGAACCCACGATACCGTTGGTCCCACCTAAAGATCAGATTGGTCCCACCCGAATGGTACATGGGTCCCACCCAAACAATGTGTGGTTCCCACAAAACAATATATGGGGTCCACACATGAATGTGCCATGGGGCCCACTGCAACAATTAGGGGTGGGCATAAATAACCGAGAACTTAATCGAAAGAACCAGAACCGAAACCAAAAATATCTGCTCCCCATTCGGTTCCAAACAACATGGACCAAACTTTTCATGTTTATTCCGGCTCATGCTCGTAGTTAACCGAATTAACCAAAATAACCAAATTACATGAACTTGCACTTCACTAATTTCATTTATTGCATTTTGTAAAACTAGATTTGATTTAAGTGTGATATATCATATTTAAAATGCTATGTGTTTGTGTTACTATACTGCTATTGTTCCCTTGTCAATTACTGTTATCTAAAATGAGAAAGTGTAACCAAATTTTCTTTTAAAATAAGCACTTTTTTGTTGTCCTAGCCTCAGCTGATTCGGTTAGTACGGCTAGAGAAAAATCAAAATAACCGAAAACCGAAATTCTTGGTTTCTAGAATTTCTAAGAACTGATCGGTTCACCTTTTCTAGTTACTGAATGTCATCAAAATCCGAAGAACCCAACCTAAATGGAACCGAGAATGGAATGCCCACCTCTAGCTACAATAGTAGACCCTTCAGGAGTCTCCAAATCTAGGAGTTTTAGTATATGTATATATATATTAGGCGGTTAGAAAAATATTGGAACAAACTTGGAAATATGATTATTATCATACTATTAATTCCTTTTTTTGTGAGACATTCTTGGTTCCAATGTCTTAAGGATTTCTTTGAAGACTCCATGTTATATCCTAATAATGAATTAGCATGCTACAAAATAAAAAGATAAATCCTAGAGATTCTAAAAGAGTTATAAACTTCTTGCCATCAATTTGATAGAATCTAATCATCATGGACAACAATAATTGTTGGATCTATTGAGATTTTTTTAAAAAGCTAACCATATCTCCCCCCCCTATGAAAAAAAATTTAAAGTGACCCTATAGATTTGCATATAAATTACTCACCTCCACCACTGTTAAAAATAACCTTACCAAATCCCCAAAACTATATATTGTATGCTAGGGATACACTGGTTGAGGGGGAAAACACTTTGAATCCTAATTAATTTGCATCTAGGCTGGAGAGAGCTTCATGTATTGTGAAGAGATGAGTGCTCAAGCCTCATAATATCCAAAAAGAGACGAAGGATGATGGGTGGCTTCTAGTTATGACCTTACATGAATCAGTACCTAACGGTGTCCTCCTTATGTCAAATCTTTTGTGAATTTTCTAATCCTTTTAGTCTTGTGATTTCACTATTTTGGTGATTCTTAGAGATGATTTTGGTGGACCTTTTTTTTCTCTTTAGCTATAAGTTGGAGCGATCATGTTTGTTAAAAGGTCTCGAGGACATGTGTGACAATACATAGGCTGATCCCAATCCATTCTCCTAACACAAGCACATTCGATCCGAGTTTTACTAAAATCCTATTTTTGGTACTCTTGTCAAATTTTTGATATCCTAGGTGAATTATTGATCTTTTGGAGGTATTTTAAGAAGCAAGATTGACACAAATTTAATTGACCAAGTCAGAGATGTGAATCACAACAATTTGACAGGTCGATTAGGTCGGGTTCGTCACACCATCCTTCTCCCATGTGTGGAACCCATCTCTCGGCGAACTTAATTGACTAAGTTAGAGATGTGAATCACAACAATTTAACAGGTCGATTAGGTCAGGCTCGTCACAACGTCCTTCTCCCATGTGTGGAACCCACCTGTCAGTGGGAGAATAAATTAAAAATAAAGGCACAAGGGCATTTGAAACAAGGATCTCAGGTTCACCAATAGGTGTGTCATCACTACAATATGCATCTAGTTGTGAACACATTTGGTAGTGACATGAAATTAATTATATATAGTTTCATCCATATATGTATGAAACTATGACTAAAATCTTACGATTTGAAACCATATTTGATTGAACATCAAGTTTGGAATTTTGAGAGGAAGATTTTTTCATAAGTTCTTCCACCTTTTCTAGGGTTAAGTCTAGGTTCACAAAATCGGAAGTGAAGTCTTAATCTTTAGGGAATCTTTTATATAAAGGATTCATCATGTAGTTGACCTTATGGTCTAAATTTCATGATTTTTGAAGTTCATCTGATGAAATTTTGAATATTTCATTCTTTCACAAGCGTGAGTGTGAGAACTATGAAACTACCGAAAATTTGTGAAAAACTACATAACTTTGTTTCTAGTCTTTGTTTTACCTCATTCTTGCTTCCAACTTTATTCTATGTTGTTTAAGCATCAATTATAGGTCAATAGGTATATTATGTTAGTTCGTTGATTGCTAGATGATAGATGTGTAAGATTCTGATAAAAATGATAATAATACAAAAATGTCCATAATAAAAACAATATAATCATGCATTTTCTCTCAAAAGGAAAACCATGTCGGCAGCAGAGGAAAGAAAAAGAAACAAAATATTAGCAGTAGGCTTGCCTTTGCTTGCGTCATGATGATCACAGCTGCCGCGAATGGATCAGGCCAGCCCGGAACAGATAAGGATGCACAGTAAAAATAAAACAAATAGGAGATAAACTTGCCGCCTCACTGCGGTAAAAATCTCCTTGCCTAGCCCTCTATTCTCAGGCTATACATAGCGGCCTTGCATGCACTCTTGCCGTACGCAAACAAATCACACTACACGCACCAGTGCTAGTAGCTATCTAGGGGACTGCTGAAAGGAACAACAAGTGACGCTACCTGTCTCCTCCAATCCTTCTTTCATGCAGCCTAGCCACATGCAGTAGCAAGGAATAGGAAGTAGTCTAGTCACTTGCTGTGCTTGTAGCCCCACTATTCATTGTAATGTGCATGCCACAGAGAAGTACTTTTTGATGGACCCGTTGGGTACCCGCCGGCTAATGTACTGACATACCATTTTACAAATTAAAAATTCATACAAAAAGTACAGTAATAATTTGGCATCCACGCTCTCCTCTAAGCAACAATCATCCTTCAAAACTAGTAGCAAACCATCAACATAGATGACAAATCAAATGAGCGAATGACCCAATAACCTAGAACGGGGAGTACGCGAAAGTTGTGATTGTGCAACATGCCGCTATCTCTAAGTGTGGACATTGTTATCGCTAAGTGCTGAAAAAACAATTGATAAAAT